>JAQISU010000168.1:10000-610000 GCA_029339505.1 Unio delphinus | reverse complement strand
GAACCTTTCTTTCAAGGAAATCAGTATCAAATTTAAATAAAAACAAGGAACCTTTCTTTCAAGGAAATCAGTATCATATTTAAATAAAAACAAGGAACCTTTCTTTCAAGGAAATCAGTATCAAATTTAAATAAAAACAATGGAAGCTGATGGATTGTTTCATTTTCCAACCTGACTGACAGCCTTACTCTGCCGTGAAAGTTTCCTTTTTGCAGGAATTTTTTTTATACTTAAGTATGTTACCAATGGCAGCTTAAAACACAAACAAACATTAACCAACTTAGAGCATAATGAAAAGTAAATGTGCTTCATCTTTTGTTTGTTTGATTGTTCTTTTTTTTCCATCACTGAATTTGAATTCAGATTTTAATGCAAGGCCGACAGATGGGAGGGGGCCCTGTGGATATATCCTAGGGACCTGAAGGCCGACAGATGGGAGGGGGCCCTGTGGATATATCCTAGGGACCTGAAGGTCGACAGATGGGAGGGGGCCCTGTGGATATATCCTAGGGACCTGAAGGCCGACAGATGGGAGGGGGCCCTGTGGATATATCCTAGGGACCTGAAGGCCGACAGATGGGAGGGGGCCCTGTGGATATATCCTAGGGACCTGAGCCCATAAGGGGGTTATTAACACTTTTGAATTTTATAAAGAAACATTTTGTTTGAACAAGAACTAGGACAGGCTTAGGTGTTTCTTACCCTAGGGCTTGTGATCATTTGCTATGGCTCTGCCTATATGACCTGTGACAAAATTATTGAATTCTTCATGGCCCTGCCTATATGAAAAAAATTATTGAATATTTTAAATATGTGTGTGTGCATATTTTTGATGGAATTACATACTTGTATTGTCAGTTCAATGGATCTGATGAGATTCATGGATGAGTACATAGTGTTGATACTCTATTCATGTTATACATTAGACATGTATATATAAACAGTATAAATATATATGTACTGATATTTGGTTTCCCTAAATAAAGTAAAATATTATACATGCCTTCTCAGTTTTCACTACAGGTATATTTCTTATTACATATGGATCAATTTAAGATGGTAACTGTGCCAATGAGCACATATTTTTATGCCCACATTTTCCTAACCCCCCCCCCCCCCAGCTTTTTTGGGGGTAAATGCATCATTTTCTTCAGCTATATGACCTGGTTGCTTATAACACAGTTTGGTCGGTAACATGGTCCAGTTCTATGGATCCCAAATACTGTGTTATAGCGGGTAACACTGTAGAATGTATTATATAATAATGAATTCTAATTTAATGTAAGTTTGATGTAGAAATTAATTGTTACTATAGTATTGTAAAACTTGTACAAACTTGAACACAGATAATTACTTGTGTTTAAGAAGAATGACTTACTTTTCCTGTATAAATTCTGACAGTCATCAAGATAGGAAATCAATATTACAAAATATTGACACTGGTTCCAGCACTATGAGGTGAGAAATCATTTGCATGTTACAGTTGCTAAATATAAACAACAGAAAGTTTGAATCAGTTTACAAAAGGAACAGAATTTTTCTCTTTTTCCTGTTTCACTAATAAATCCTTTAAAAATGTTTGTCGTAACAGGGCTATTGCTTTCATCATTGCTTCAAACAATGGCAAATATTTCATGAGAGAAATAATTATAAATGAGGTGCTCTTTTTCTTTTCTTTCCTTCTCTCTCTCTCTCTCTCTCTCTCTCTCTCTCTCTCTCTCTCTCTCTCTCTCTCTCTTAGTGATTATTTTGATCTAAATATTTATTTTTTTCAAGACATAATAAAAATTAGTCTGGTGAAAGTTGCTTTTTCACCATATCCCTGAACTTTCAGGACCACATTTTTTCACATTTAAATGCTTTTTTATAAAGGTTTCTTTGATACATTTGTTTTAAAAAAAAATTAAATTAGAGTATTAAGTACAGTTTCTGCAATTTGATTGGCTGAGATTGTTTAAAAGATAACTCAGAAACTTTCTGATCAAATTTGTTTTCAATATGTATATTTGTAATTACCTTTAAATCTTGCACCCTGTAAATTATCCCCCTTGTTATTCAGCTTCTGTATCTCTTATGATGATCTGTCAATTTTAAATATTTTTTTGTAGGTATATGATAAGATGGCATTAAAGCTTACAGAGTGGGGTATGTATACATGTATTTTTGATGTATCAACAAACTTCTGAACATGTAAAGAGAACTGTGAAAATTGTAAATTGTTTGAGTTTTGCATCATGTTACAATGTACATCATGTCTTTCAACTTGCATTAGCATAACAAGGCATTAGTTATCAGTATTCCATCAATGGCATGTTACAATGTACAATATTTACTGTATTTGTTGGGACACAATACAATAATTATTTATCTTCCAGTCCCATAACTTGTGATGAAACTTTTTTTCACCTAGGTCATATGTCCTAGGTCTTAAGAAACAAAATGAATTTGTATTGCATTTGTGCTTCCCCCCCCCCCAATGCACATTGCAATAAAATAGATAAACAAAATGTTTATTTTGATAATAAAAACAAAGAATCTAACCTTGTATTTTTATCATTTATTCCTTTTTACAACATGAGCGTTAAAGAATAAAATATTTCCACAAAATCCATACAAATACATGCCATGTTGTTCATTGACATGAAGATTGAGGAATAAGTTGTGCTCAAAGGTTTGAATATGTTATCTGACTGAAAACTGGATCCTTTAATCCTTGCAGTTCTGCTTCAGGTGATGTGTTGCCTCAAAACATTTCCATGGTAAGAGAAGCTAAAATAAATATTTATTCAAAACAAAGAATGGATTGTACATATGTAGAAGAAGGGTTATGTTGAAATGCTGCTGCAGTGAAATTTATCTCAAGTTCAAAATTTTATATTTTTTAGAATAAAATTTCAGTTGGATTTTCCAACATACTTTTTAATTGATTTAAAAGGTGTCCCACAACTTTTGACTTGAAAAAACAATGTGTCCCAGAAAATACAGTAAATATGGTACACCAGGTTTTTTACATTAGGCATCAGTGTTTCATTGTTCCATCAGTGTCAGTGGCTTCAGTGTCATCATCAATTTGTTTTTCATGTCCATTATAATGGGGTTATATTTGTTTTTCATGTCCATTATAATGGGGTTACATTTGTTTTTCATGTCCATTTTAATGGGGTTACATTTATTTTTCATGTCCATTATAATGGGGTTACATTTGTTTTTCATGTCCATTATAATGGGATTACATTTGTTTTTCATGTCCATTATAATGGGGTTACATTTGTTTTTCATGTCCATTATAATGGGGTTACATTTGTTTTTCATGTCCATTATAATGGGGTTACATTTGTTTTTCATGTCCATTATAATAGGGTTACATTTGTTTTTCATGTCCATTATAATGGGATTACATCATAGAACTGTTTCCAAATGATGTACCATGTTCTTCATATAGCCAGTTTTATATCTTAAGAACAAGTTTTGCATTACACATACATTTTAAAGCTAGTGAGACCATCAGAAATGTACAGCACTTTGTAAAGCTAGTGAGATCACCAGAAATGTACAGCACTTTGTAAAGCTAGTGAGATCATCAGAAATGTACAGCTCTTTTTAAAGCTAGTGAGACCATCAGAAATGTACAGCAACATGTAAAGCTAGTGAGATCATTGGAAATGTACAGTACTTTGTAAATCTATTCAGATCATCAGAAATGTATTATACATTGTTAAACTAGTGAGACCATCAGAAATGTACATTGAAGCTGCAGTTCATTGCAAATAGAGTTTGTTCCTGACATTTTGAGGTGATGTATCAATTTGGGTTCCTGTTACTTTTAAGGAAAGGAATCAATAGGGAACTAAAGCAACTGAAATAAAAGAGTTTGACTGTACTTCTATTATTGTATATCACATATTTAGTAATCACCTTGAATGTCTACCTATTCATCTGACCTGTTCTTTTTATAAATCCTAGAGGAATATAGTGAATGTCTACCTATTCATCTGACCTGTTCTTTTTATATCTCCTGTAGGAATATAGTGAATATTCTACCCAATTCATCTGACCTGTTCTTTTTATATCTTCTGGAGGAATATAGTAAATGTCTACCCATTCATCTGACCTGTTCTTTTTATATCTCCTGGAGGAATATAGTGAATGTCTACCCATTCATCTGACCTGTTCTTTTTATTTTTTCCTGCAGGAATATAGTGATACCCTTGAATGTCTTCCCATCAATCTGTACTTTCAATTGGCACACGACTTTTGTTAGTGCATCTAGTCTAAGCTTTGCAGTTTTTGATTTATTGTCATGAAGCTTAATAAGTATTATGGTCATCAGCTGACTATGTGCACATCAACAAATCATTGTGCCTTCTGCAAATTTTATAAGAGTTATTGCCCTTTTAACTTGTAGAGGAATGCAGTATACAACATATTTTCTGAACATGGCTTGTCTGTCAGATTTCAGTAGGCTGCTTTAAAATGATATTGTCATCTGAAAATGTACATAGTGACTGATCTTTGATTATTTTTTTTATTTATTGCCCTTCTTGACTTGAAGCCTGATGTAGTGTGTTACAGACTCTTTTGAACAAAACTAGCCTCATCATTTTCAGTTGATTACCATGGAGCCCTGTATGTTATGGCAATAATTTTCACATATCATCAGATGATTGTCTTCCAATGGGATGCTTAGTGGCCAAATAGTCTAAGGGTGTCCTTCCAATGGGATGCTTAGTGGCCAAGTAGTTTAAGGGTGTTCTACCAATAGGATGCTTAGTGGCCAAGTAATCTAAGGGTGTCTTACCAGTTGGACATTATGTGTCCAAATAGTCTAGGGGTGTCCTACCAATGGGATGCTTTTTGGCAGAATAGTCAAGGGGTGTCCTGCCATTGGGATGCTTTCTGGCTGAATAGTCTAGGGGTGTCCTACCAATAGGATGCTTAGTGGCCGAGTAGTCTAAACTCTGCATGGGATCAAATCTCAGCGTGACCACATGGGTAGTTGAGAAAGCTTGCCACTAGCTTCTAATGGGTAGGCGAGAAAGCTTGCCACTAGCATCCAAAGAGTAGGTGAGAAAGATTTCCACTAGCATCCAAAGAGTAGGCGAGAAAGCTTGCCACTAGCATGCAAAGAGTAGGTGAGAAAGCTTGCCACTATCATGCAAAGAGTAGGTGAGATAGCTTGCCACTAGCTTCAAATGGGTAGGTGAGAAAGCTTGCAACTAACCTCAAATGGGTTGGTGAAAAAGCTTGCCACTAGCATCCAATGGGTTGGTGAGAAAGCTTGCCACTAGCTTCCCATAGGTTGGTGGTTTTTCCTGGGGTCTTCCCAGTTTCTTATGGGGTTTGTCCTCAATGAAATACTTTGGCTGTAATGTATTACCTATGATGCACTGAAAATTGTCTTTAAACCACACAAAACCAAACCTGCCCCCCCCCCATATTTATTAGAATTATTCTCATTTTTGTTTAGCAGTTGAATGCAGTGAATATTTATTTTGGTTGATTGCTAGACTTTATGATTTTTAGACAATTATATAAGATGATTTTAAAAGATTTTTCCTCATTTTTCAGAAAACTTTCGTACTCAGACCCAGTTTAATGATGCTCTCATTATGAAACTGTTTGCTTTCCAGTTTGCAAACAGCTATGCATCCTGCTTTTATGTAGCATTCTTCAGAGGGGTAAGCTTTATTACTCAATTACACCATATAATTAAACTTAATTACACCATATAAATAGAGTGAATTACACCATATAATTAAACTTAATTACACCATATAATTAAACTTAATTACACCATATAATTAAACTTAATTACACCATATAATTAAATGTAATTACAACATATAATTAAATGTAATTATAACCATATACTTAAACTTAATTACACCATACAATTAAATGTAATTACTCCATATACTTAAACTTAATTACTCCATACAATTAAATGTAATTACACAATATCAATAAACTTAATTACACCGTATAATTAAAATTAAACACACCCTATGATTAAACTTATTTACACCATATACATAAACTTAATTACACCACACAATTAAATGTATTTACACCATACACTTAAGCTTAATTACACCATACGGTTAAACTTAATTACACCATATAATTTAATTTAATTACACAATATGCTTAAACTTAATTACATGATATATTTAATATTAATTACATATCATTAAACTTAATTATCCCATACAATTAAACTTAATTGCACCATATGCTTAAATGTAATTACACCATATAATTAAACTTAATTACACCATACTGATAAACTTTATTACACCAAATAATTTAACTTAATTACACCAGTCAGTTAAACTTCATTACACCATATAATTTAATTTAATTACACCATACAGTTAAAGTTCATTACACCATATAAATAAAATTAATCACAACCTATTATTTAACTTAATTGCACCATATAATTTAATTTAATTACACCATATAGTTAAAGTTCATTACTCCATATAAATAAAATTAATCACAACCTATTATTTAACTTAATTGCACCTTATAATTTACCTTAATTACACCATATATTTTAACTTAATTACACAATATACGTACAAGTAATTACACCATATAATTTATCTTAATTACATCCTATATTTTAACTTAATTACACCATATAATTAAACCTAATTACATGATATAATTAAACTTACACAATACAATGAAAGCATACCCATTGATTCCTTTTATAAACTAAAGTTAAACACTGATTGTCCCTTGCCTAATGCATCACCAGATCATAGTATGTGCTGTTTGTTTTATTGATTGGACTAATAACATAATCCCACATCTAGTATATGATGTGATGTCATATTGGAGTCTTTACAGTTTGCAATTGGATTTAATTTATATAATTATAGTATCAACAGGAGATTTAGCATACAGTTAATTAAGTGCATGCAGTTAAGTAGCTACATATAATTAATTAACTACATAAAGTTAAGTAACTACATACAGTTAAGTAACTACATACAGTTAAGTACAATTAAGTAACTACATACAGTTAAGTTACTACATACAGTTAAGTTACTACATACAGTTAAGTAACTACATACAGTTAAGTAACTACATACAGTTAAGTAACTATATAGAGTTAATTAAGTAAATACAGTTAAGTAACTGCATACAGTTAAGTAACTATTTAAACTTAATTAGTTAAATACAGTTAAGTATCTACATACAGTTAAGTAGCTATATACAGTTAAGTAACTACATACAGTTAATTAGGTACATACAGTTAATTAGGTACATACAGTTAATTAACTACATACAGTTAAGTAACTACATACATTTAATTAGGTATATACAGTTAAGTAACTATATACAGTTAAGTAACTACATAATGTTAGGTAACTACATACAGTTAATTAACTGCATACAGTTAAGTAATTACAGTTAAGTAATTACATACAGTTAAGTAATTATATACAGTTAAGTAACTACATACTGTTAGGTAACTACATACAGTTAATTAACTACATACAGTTAAGTAATTACATACAGTTAATTAGGTACATATAGTTAAGTAACTATATAAATTAGGTAACTGCATACTGTTAGGTAACTACATACAGTTAATTAACTACATACAGTTAATAATTACATACATTTAATTACGTACATACAGTTAAGTAACTATATAGTTAAGTAACTACATACTGTTAGGTAACTACATACAGTTAATTAACTACATACAGTTAAGTAATTACATACAGTTAAGTAACTATATACAGTTAAGTAACTATATACAGTTAAGTAACTACATACAATTAATTATGTACATACAGTTAATTAACTATATACCATTAAATTGCTAATTGACTCTAAATGTATATCACTGAGTATGACACATTTAAGCATAATAATGGTATTTTTCTGTGTGAAGTTGCACTTGCAGCATGATGCTGGGATATTATCTAGAATTCTGTGAGATTTTTATTGATTGATAAAAATTAACATTTCTTGTACTTGTTACAGAGATTTGATGCATTTGGCATATTAGGCCTGGGAGAAGTATATAAAGATGACTGCAAGGGAGGAAGTTGTATGTCTCAGTTATCCTTCCAGATTCTCACCCTCATGCTAGCCAAACCATTTCCCAAGCTGCTTAAAGATTTTATCATACCGTAAGTTTTGTCATTTCAATTCTTTCTTTATATTGTTTGTCTCTTTTCCCTTTCCCTTCCTTGCATCAGTTTCTTATCCTTGTCCATTTCCATTGTCATAGCATTTTTGTCTTCCTGTCACTTTTTTCTGTTTATTGTTGGTCTATCTGTCCATTACCCTTATTAAGACTCTTCTTGAGCTGAACAAAAACATTATACAGTAAATGGTTGTGTACATCCGCCTCTGCTTCACTCACTCTCCTCTCTCTCTCTCTCTCTCTCTCTCTCTCTCTCTCTCTCTCTCTCTCTCTCTCTCTCTCATGATTCTAGTATTTTATGCCTCTTGTCTATTTATATATATTCTACTCTTTTCTCTCTAGCTGTCTCTGCCTGTTGCTGGTCCCCCCTCTCTCTCTCTTTCTCCCTCTCTCTCTTGCTTTTTCTCCTTGTCTTAAAAGGAAATGACCTTTTTGAATTAATGAATTCATCTCTCTTTTTCTTTTCTTTTTTAAGGTTCATTAAAAAGTTATGTCACATGCAACCAGCCTGCTGTTGTCATGTTTGCTGTCAAAATCAGGTTTCCCAGGATAAGAGACATGAGGAAGAAAATATCTCAATTGAAGAAAAATATCATCATGATTATGTGAATCATGAAAGATCAAAGCCAGATACTGGGGATTTCACCATCACCGAATACACAGAGAAAATTATCCTTTATGGCTTCCTCATGGTGAGAGTTATTCTTGTTAGTACTGTTTTAGATGCAAAGCATTTCTTGTCAAAAACCATTCAGCTGAATGGACCAAAGACATTCTGTGTAAAGGTCTTTTGTTTTCCTACAATTATTTGAATATCACTACATATGATAACTTTGTATCAGGAAAATAAACAACCTGGACAGAATTTGACAAAATATACCAAAGGCATCTTTACATGAGCTGTTAATAAAATAAAAATAAGTTTCAATAGAGTAATTTTGAATAAAGAAATCATTCAGTCAAAAAAGAGCTCAAGCATTTATAAATGATGCAGATCTACCACCAACTTATAATGCTGCTTTTACCCCCAAAATAGAATCTCCATTAAACCACTTCTTGAAAACAATTCAAGAGAATTTGACTAAGTTTAATATTAACAGTAAGTATCACACTTCTTGAAAACAATTCAAGAGAATTTGACTAAATTTAATTAACAGTAAATATGCCACTTCTTGAAAACAATTCAAGAGAATTTGATTAGTATCACACTACCCCTGTGATGTCTTGACCATCTGCTCTCATATTGGTATATTTGGCTAATATATGACAGATGGTCAATTTCAGGCTTCCTATTTATTGAAATGGTCATATTTGTATATTTGGCAAATATATGACAGGTGGTCAATTCAGAGCTTCCTATTTACTCAAATGGTCATATTAGTATATTTGGCTAATATATGACAGATGGTCAATTCCAGGTTTCCAATTTATGGAAATGGTTAGAACAGTTTCTTTGTTTTAGCTTTTAAAAGCACAAAGCTTCTTAATGCAAAGGGATTATTGCTAATGCATTTATATTTCTTAGCTTAATGTTAAGATTAGGGGTCCTGTACCTCAGCCAATATAATAGTTTTAACATTATGGTCGCTGATCATTGTTATGTTGTTTTTTTCCCCGTATAATTGTAATACCATTTTAAATAGAGACATGAAACATTGTTACTTTCTATATCTGTCAAGTGTGCAACAGTATTGTAAAAAAGGCAGGAGAAAATAATTATCTGAAGTTGCTTGCTTACTCTTACCAATTTATAAGGTGTATAGCTGGTAAACGTTTGCTTCATACAGGCTGATTTTTGAAACAAATAAATTAATTTTTATATATGCTAGTGAGGCAGATACTGTCAACTCATAATTCTGTGGTTCTTACAAAACAATGAATTTAAAGACCAAAAATACCAGGAATTCAATGCAGGAATAATGACCTAATTGAACACCTGCTTTAAAGTCCTCATACAGCATGGATTGCTTATTTTTAACACCTGTTTTAAAGTCCTCATGCAACATGAATTGATTATTTTGAACACCTGCTTTAAAGTCCTCATGCAGCTTGGATTGATTAATTGAACACCTGCTTTAGAAATACTACAATAGTTTTTGCACAATAAAATGTTTTTATTACCAACAAAACATAATAATTGTTGGGGTTGGCATCACAACTAGATTATAGTTAAACAATAACTATATACTTCATTATCATATTTTCTATTGCTTATTAATCACAATAAGCTTGGACAGTTGACATTTTTAGTTTAACTGGTTTGAATTGCAAAGTAAATGGACACAGAAGGAAGAAGATCAGATATTATAGTATCAGATATATAGATATTATCAGATATTATAGTATCAGATATATAGATATTATCAGATATTATAGTATCAGATATATAGATATTATCAGATATTATAGTATCAGATATATAGATATTATCAGATATTTTAGTATCAGATATATAGATATTATCAGATATTATAGTATCAGATATATAGATATTATCAGATATTATAGTATCAGATATATAGATATTATCAGATATTATAGTATCAGATATATAGATATTATCAGATATCATAGTAAAGCTTATGGACTAAATGAATTTATTGACATCTCATCTTTAGGTATTATATAAATTTCTGTTCCATCTCTGAAAGGTAAAGTGAAAGCTCAAAATACACTTTGTGTAGTATAGTCCCTTCGAATGGGTAATCCTAGCATATGATCTTTATTTTTATAGTTATTTGCTGCCTCTTTTCCACTGGCCCCATTGTTAGCCATGTTGGTATTAGTAATTGACATACGGGTAGATGCCAAAAGATTGCTTTGGTGGAACAGACGACCAGTGGCTTTCATAGCTGAGGATATAGGTAGTGTTATTTATAAACATGTTTAATTTATAACGAACTTATAATTTCTTATAATTTACAAACATGTTTCATTTTTAATGAATTTACTATAATTTCTTATTATTTACAAACGTGTTTCATTTTTAATGAATTTACTATTTCTTATTATTTAAAAACATGTTTACTTTATAATGAACTTATAATTTCTTATAATTTACAAACATGTTTCATTTTTAATGAATTTACTATTTCTTTTTATTTACAAACATGTTCAATTTATAATGAACTTGTCATTTCTTATTCACAGTATTTTGTCTATACGAAATTTGTAATCATGCAAAAGCATTGTCATCAATTATTTACTGTTACATTATTCAAAGTCACTGACAAACCTTTCTTTGATGATGCGGTTGTGACAGTCAAGTCAGGTTTTTCTTACATTGATCTTTGATGACATGATCGTAAGTGAAATGTGTCTATAAAGAACAGTCAAGTAAGGTTTGATGACATAACTATCATCAAAATTTGTCTTGTCAAAGAGTCAAATAAATCAGGCTTTGTTGCTTGAAGGTTTATTTATATAATAATATTTTGTCTTGGAATATAATTTTTGTCTTAGCCCTCCCACCAATAACAAATTTAGGCAGCCTAGCCTAGTCCCCCACCACCACCACCATATCCAAGTATGGCTTTTGGGCATGTAAGTCAGGATGCATGTGGTTTATACCGAAAACATTGGATCCAGTACACAATACAACCATACCATCACCAGCCATCCAGCCATCACTGACCATCCAATCATTCCAGAATAGGGACCTCTTCGTCGAAATGGTCTGACCAATGGTGATTTGTATGGATCTTAGTGACAGACCCATCCATCACTGACATTCCTTTCCTATGACAGAAATATCAGTGAGAATTCCATCTGCCAACCATGCCTTTGGAGCGGCTGGTACAGGCATAGCTGGACTGTCTTCTATACCACAAGTATCTAAGCTGACCAATTAACAAATTAACACCAGCCTGAATCTGGTACAGCTTCCTTGTGTTTGTGTAATCAGGATCATCAAGCTCATTTTGTCTGTTTGACCTAGCTAGAGAGTTCTTGCAACTGCACAAATTATTTAGTGTGGCAGCAGACTTGATCCTGCTAAACTGTCTTTTTGTGCACCCTTTACAAATGACATTGCTCTCACAATGGCATCCTTATTCAAGTTTCCTTGATGATGCAGACATGATCTCACCCTAGATATGTTTAGTCCTAGAACAATGGCTCAGTCCAGGTTGGCTGACTATAGGGATCTTGCTGGAGAAGTCCCATGCAGAAATAATGGTGTTCACTAATGCCAGTATGTATTGTTGGGTTGCCCATGTGTTGTTGAACTTTACTACCATAGGCAGCATGTGGGAGCTAGGGGAATGACCTCTACACATCAGTCTTCTAGGAATAAAGACTATCATTGATGCTTTTCACTTCTGGAAAGAAAGATCGACTCTCAGGCAAAAGGATCCTCATTATGTCCAACAATAATATCCTCAAACAGGATGGCACCATATCACCTGACCTGTGTGTTCTGATTTGGCCATTTCTACATTGCTGATGCTGACACTCTATCCAAGAAAGGTCAAATCGTTCTCATAGAATGGTATGTTCATCAAATGGTCTTCACTTGGATCTACACACTGTGGGGGCATCAAGTGATTGACCTGTTTTCAACCAGGTGGAATCACAAGCTACCCACCATCCTGTATGCAGTTCCAGACCAAAAAGCTTGGATGGTGAATGCACTGTCAATCATTTGGAATGGTTGTGGGTATTTGCCTACCCTCCCATGGTCCTGATGCTAAAAATAAGAAGTTATGTGGTCAGAAATGCAACATGATTCTGATAAGCTCTCTCAGATCACACCTTAGATCAGCATTCTGCTTGATTTAGTGATCAACCCAGAAAGATTCCAGCCAAAATGAATCTTCCCAAGCAATGACAGTCACAGGTGTTCATACATGCCCAGACTATCTTATGCATGCTTAGCTCTTATCAGGACAGCTTTGTGATACAAACAATTTAAACTTTAGATTATGAAATAAATCTTCATAGCATGAAGGACCTCCACTCTGAAGGCTTATTAGGGAAAAGGGTGTTTTAATCGACTGATACAATACCAATAACATTGGTCCTCTTAGTGCCTCAATCCCTCAATTGGCTGACTATTTTCTTTGACTGTTCAAGAAAAAACAGTCAGCCCCAATTACTATCAAAATATCTTCCACTCCACAATACATTTGGGCATCTTGGTAACCATGATATTGAGCATGGTAAAGACCTATCAGATCTTTTAGCCAACTTTGGACTCAATTGACCAAAATCCATCTCTGTGTTTCCAATATGGAATCTGTCCTTGGTTTTAACATGGCTCAGTTTGAATAAATTTGAGCCTGTAGCCCACAAGTCACTAGTCTTACTATCATACAAGATAGCTTTAGCTTCTGCATGCAAGATAAGCAAGCGACATGCCTTTTCCATTGACCCATACAACCTTCAATTAGATTTAATTGTTTGTTGGTTCTCTTGACACATCCAAGCTTTGTAGCCATAAATTTGTAATCAAAGAGTTATCATTTACTTGCTTTCTTCCATAGACAGGTCAAGCACAATGGCTATTAAAGATCATGTTTGCACAGTCAAGCACTACTTGAAATGCACACAGACAAATCATGGCATGTGCCTCACAAAGATTGCAACTTATTACATTAGATCCATCTCAGTTCATATAATTAGAGTAATCTCTTTGAGGATCGTGTTCTCATTTCATATAATTAGAGTAATCTCTTTGAGGATCGTGTTCTCAGTTCATATAATTAGAGTAATCTCTTTGAGGATCGTGTTCTCAGTTCATATAATTAGAGTAATCTCTTTGAGGATCGCGTTCAAACTTAATGTTTCAATCCAATCTATAAAAGCTGGAATGCAGAGTCAGCCATTTCCATATCCAAAGATGATTACACAAATCCTGTCATCTTTGGACTCGAAGGACTACTACTACTACCATTATTTTTATCATCTTTTTTTTTTATTATTAGCATTCCAAAGTATTGTTGATTCACTTCACGCTGGTTTTATTATTGTTAGGTTCAAATTACTGCTGATCATTTTGGGGAACGGCCTTTCTTGTTTCTTTGTCAGGTAGAAATATAGGATGGAAATGATTGTGTTCAATCATTTATAAAGGTTTGGAATCTGTTTATTTTTTATATTACAGGTATGTGGTATGGGATCCTCAACTTTGTCAATTTGTGTGGTGTTATTTCCAATGGTTTTCTAATCGCATTTACCTCAACCTGGGGATCCAAGTACACCAATACAGAGAAGTTATGGATTGTTATTGGATTTGAGGTATAACATATAACCACATGTTTTTGGATTTGAGGTATAAAATATAGCAATATGATATTGGATTTAAGGTATAAAATATAACCACATGTTATTGGATTTAAGGTATAATATATAACCACATGTTATTGGATTTGAGGTATAACATATAGCTACATGTTATTGGATTTGAGATATAAAATATAGCTACATGTTATTGGATTTGAGATATAACATATAGCTACATGTTATTGGATTTGAGGTATAAAATATAGCAACATGATATTGGATTTAAGGTATAAAATATAACCACACGTTATTGGATTTAAGGTATAATATATAACCACATGTTATTGGATTTGAGGTATAACATATAGCTACATGTTACTGGATTTGAGATATAACATATAGCTACATGATATTGGATTTGAGATATGACATATAGCTACTTGTTATTGGATTTGCGGTATAACATATAGCTACATGTTACTGGATTTGAGATATAACATATAGCTACATGTTATTGGATTTGAGATATAACATATAGCTACATGTTTTTGGATTTGAGATATAACATATAGCTACATGTTATTGGATTTGAGATATAACATATAGCTACATGATATTGGATTTGAGATATAACATATAGCAACATGATATTGGATTTGAGGTATATTTGAGATATAACATATAGCTGCATGTTATTGGATTTGAGATATAACATGTAGCTAAATGTTATTGGATATTTGGTATAAAATATAACTACATGTTACTGTTTTCCATAATCTTGATGCACAGAATTAATGATTATATAGTGCTCTAACCTGTTAAAAAAAAACATATGTCCTGAGAGACCATTATTTTTTGGCAGAAGGGGTGATCTTTCAAGACAGGTTCTACTGTTTGTTATTGGATTAGATAAATAAAATATAGCTATATATTATTAGATTTAAGGTATAAAATATAGCTATATGTTACTTGATTCTGGCATTAATTACATCTTTCATGAACTATTTGACTGAAGCATTCTAACATCGATTACATCTGTTGTGAACTACTTGACTTAATTATTCTGGTATTATTTACATGTTTCATGAACTTCTTGACTGAAGCATTCTGACATATTAACTAGATCTTTCATGAACTACTTGACTTAATTATTCTGATATTAATTACATGTTTAATCTTTATGCATGTACAAATAATGCCAATTTGCTATCAAATAATGCCAATCTGCTATCAAATAGTGCCAATCTGATATCAAACAATGCCAGTCTGCTATCAAATAATGACAATCTAATATCAAAAAATGCTTATCTGATAGCAAATAATGCCAATCTGCTATTAAATAATGCCAGTCTGCTATCAAATAATGTCAATCTAATATATAAAAAATGTCAATCTGGTACAAATAATTCCAATCTGCTATCAAATAATGCTATAATGCTAGCAAATAATGCCAATATAATAGCAAATAATCCCAATCTGCTAGCAAATAAATCCAATATGATATCAAATAATGCCAATCTGATATTAAATAGTGCCAATCTGCTATCAAATAATGCCAATCTGTTATCAAATAATGCCAATCTGCTATCAAATAGTGCCTATCTGATATCAAATAATCCCAGTCTGCTATCAAATAATGCCAATCTGGTACAAATAATGCCAATCCAATAGCAAATAATGCCAATCTGCTATCAAATAATGACAATCTGATATCAAATAATACCAGTCTGCAAACAAATAATGACAATCTAATATCAAAAAATTTAAATAATGCCAATCTGATAGCATATAAGTCCAGTCTGGTATCAAATAAACACCAATCTGCTATCAAATAGTGCCAATCTGCTATCAAATATTGCCAATCTAATATAAAAAAATGCCAGTCTGCTATCAAATAATGCCAATCTGCAATAATGCCAGTCTGCTATCAAATAATGCCAGTCTGCTATCAAATAATGCCAATCTGGTACAAATAATGCCAATCCAATAGCAAATAATGCCAATCTGCTAGCAAATAATGCCAATCTGCTACAAATAATGTCAATCGAATATATAAAAAATGCCAATCTGGTACAAATAATGCCAATCTGCAAGCAAACAATGCCAATCTGATAGCAGATAATGCCAATCCGCTATCAAATAATGCCAATCTAATATCAAAAAATGTTTATCTGATAGCAAATAATGCCAATCTGCTATCAAATAGTGCCACTATGCTATCAAATAATGCCAATCTGCTATCAAATAATGTCAGTCTGCTATCAAATAATGCCAGTCTGTTACAAATAATGCCAATCTGCTATCAAATAATGCCAATCTGCTACAAATAATTCCAATATGCTATCAAATAATGCCAATCTGCTACAAATAATGCCAATCTGCTATTAAATAATGTCAATCTAATATATAAAAAAAATGCCAATCTGGTGCAAATAATGCCATTTTGCTAGCAAATAATGTCGATATGATAGCAAATACTGCCAATCTGATAGCAAATAATGCCAATATAATATCAAAAAATGCCAATCTGCTACAAATAATGCCAATCTGCTAGCAAATAGTCTGCTAGCAAATAATGCCAATCTGCTAGCAAATAATGCCAATCTGCTAGCAAATAAAACTAATATGATATCAGAAAATGCCAATCTTCTAGCAAATAATGCCAATATGATATCAAATAATGCCAGTCTGATATCAAATAATGACAATCTGCTAGCAAATAATGCCAATATGATATCAAATAATGCCAATATGATATCAAAAAATGCCAGTCTGATATAAAATAATGCCAATCTGCTACAAATAATGCCAATCTGCTAGCAAATAGTCTGCTAGCAAATAATGCCAATCTGCTAGCAAATAATCCCAATCTGCTAGCAAATAAATCTGTTATG
The DNA here is from genome assembly GCA_029339505.1 of Unio delphinus. Classification (NCBI taxonomy): domain Eukaryota; kingdom Metazoa; phylum Mollusca; class Bivalvia; order Unionida; family Unionidae; genus Unio; species Unio delphinus. Next base: position 592,711 of record JAQISU010000168.1, on the reverse strand, counting down.
ATATCAAATAATGCCAGTCTAATATCAAATAATGCCAATCTGCTAGCAAATAATGCCAATATGATATCAAATAATGCCAATATGATATCAAATAATGCCTATATGACATCAAATAATGCCAATCTGTTAGCGAATAATGCCATTATGATATCAAATAATGCCAATATGATATCAAATAATGCCAGTCTGATATCAAATAATGCCAATATGATATCAAATAATGCCAATATATGATATCAAATAATGCCAATATGATATCAAATAATGCCAATAAGATATCAAATAATGCCAATATGATATCAAATAATGCCAATATGATAGCAAATAATGCCAGTCTGATATCAAATAATGCCAATATGATATCAAATAATGCCAATATGATAGCAAGAAATGCCAGTATGATATCAAATAATGCCAGTCTGATATCAAATAATGCCAATATGATATCAAAAAATGCCAATATGATATCAAATAATGCCAATATGATATCAAATAATGCCAGTCTGATATCAAATAATGCCAGTATATCAAATAATGCCAATATGATAGCAAATAATGCCAATATGATATACAATAATGCCAATATGATAGCAAATAATGCCAATATGATAACAAATAATGCCAGTCTGATATCAAATAATGCCAGTCTGATATCAAATAATGCCAATATGATATCAAATGATGCCAATATGATATCAAATAATGCCAATATGATATCAGATAATGCCAATATGATATCAAATAATGCCATTATGATATCAAATAATGTCAGTCTGATATCAAATAATGCCAATATGATATCAAATAATGCCAGTCTGATATCATAATGCCAATATGATATCAAAAAATTCCAGTCTGATATCAAATAATGCCAATATGATATCAAATAATGCCAGTCTATGATAGCAAATAATGCCAATATGATATCAAATAATGCCAATATGATATCAAATAATGCCAGTCTGATATCAAATAATGCCAATATGATATTAAATAATGCCAGTCTGATATCAAATAATGCCAGTCTGATATCAAATAATGCCAGTCTGATATCAAATAATGCCGGTCTGATATCAAATAATGCCAGTCTGATATCAAATAATGCCAGTCTGATATCAAATAATGCCAATATGATATCAAATAATGCCAATATGATAGCAAAAAATGCCAGTATGATATCAAATAATGCCAGTCTGATATCAAATAATGCCAATATGATAGCAAATAATGCCAATATGATATCAAATAATGCCAATATGATATCAAATAATGCCAGTCTGATATCAAATAATGCCAGTATATCAAATAATGCCAATATGATAGCAAATAATGCCAATATGATATAAAATAATGCCAATATGATAGCAAATAATGCCAATATGATAGCAAATAATGCCAGTCTGATATCAAATAATGCCAGATATCAAATAATGCCAATGTGATATCAAATAATGCCAATATGATATCAAATAATGCCAATATGATATCAGATAATGCCAATATGATATCAAATAATGCCATTATGATATCAAATAATGTCAGTCTGATATCATAATGCCAATATGATATCAAAAAATTCCAGTCTGATATCAAATAATGCCAATATGATATCAAATAATGCCAGTCTATGATAGCAAATAATGCCAATATGATATCAAATAATGCCAATATGATATCAAATAATGCCAGTCTGATATCATAATGCCAATATGATATCAAAAAATTCCAGTCTGATATCAAATAATGCCAATATGATATCAAATAATGCCAGTCTATGATAGCAAATAATGCCAATATGATATCAAATAATGCCAATATGATATCAAATAATGCCAATATGATATCAAATAATGCCAGTCTGATTTCAAAAAATGCCAGTCTGATAGCAAATAATGCCAGTCTGATATCAAATAATGCCTGTCTGATATTAAATAATGCCAATATGATATCAAATAATGCCAGTCTGATTTCAAAAAATGCCAGTCTGATAGCAAATAATGCCAGTCTGATATCAAATAATGCCTGTCTGATATCAAATAATACCAGTCTGATAACATATAATGCCAGTCTGATATCAAATAATGCCAATATGATATCAAATAATGCCAGTCTGATATCAAATAATATCAAATAATGCCAGTCTGATAGCAAATAATGCCAATATATCAAATAATGCCAGTCTGATATCAAATAATGCCAGTCTGATATCTAATAATGCCAGTCTGATATCAAATAATGCCAATATGATATCAAATAATGCCAGTCTGATATCAAATAATGCCAGTCTGATATCAAATAATGCCAGTCTGATATCAAATAATGCCAATATGATATCAAATAATGCCAGTCTGATATCGAATAATGCCAGTCTGATATCAAATAATGCCAGTCTGATATCAAATAATGCCAATATGATATCAAATAATGCCAGTCTGATATCAAATAATGCCAGTCTGATATCAAATAATGCCAGTCTGATATCAAATAATGTCAGTCTGATATCAAATAAGGCCAATATGATATCAAAAAATGCCAGTCTGATATCAAATAATGCCAGTCTGATATCAAATAATGCCAATATGATATCAAATAATGCCAATATGATATCAAATAATGCCAATATTACTGAAGTACAAAAAAAATGAAGTCCAAAAGTATGCTTATTTATTAATCTATTGGAGTTGTTCAAATAGTGGCAGTAGTCATTAAAAATGGATATTACTATTAAAAATGGAAGGAACTGTTTGACAGAATTTGACCAAAGTTATCAGAAAGCATTTTAGTCCCTTCCAAGTTTTAGTTTTTTATCTTCAAGTGATTCAGGTCAGTTGTCTTTTCCTTGGCTCATGTAGTTCCTACTTATCCAACTTTTTTCCAACTTTTCTGTCATATTTCTCCATACTTTTTCTAAAATTACACTTTTTTTTTTCTTCCAATTTCACATTGAAAATTGATTACACTCTGCATAAACAGCTGTGAGAAAGTGAATTCAGATAACAGCTGTGACAAAGTGAATTCAGATAACAGCTGTGACAAAGTGAATTCAGATAACAGCTATGATAAAGTCAATTTAGATAACAACTATGACAATGTGAATTCAGATAACAGCTATGACAATGTGCATTCAGATAACAGCTGTGACAAAGTGAATTTAGATAATAGCTATGACAAAGTGAATTCAGATAACAGCTATGACAATGTGCATTCAGATAACAGCTGTGACAAAGTGAATTTAGATAACAGCTATGACAAAGTGAATTCAGATAAGAGCTGTGACAAAGTGAATTCAGATAATAGCAGACAGGATGAAAGAGGCAGGTATTTGATTTAGAGCATGCTGAAGTTTACAGAAGTGACACAATTAAATCTTTATTTATTCAGTAAGGTACACCAAAAAGCCACTATTGTGCTGAGGTGCCATAAACTGCATGTTACATACATATATTACAAAAATAACATACTATTTAACTTCTTAAAATATCCCTATTATTCCCTTTTTTTAAAACAAGTTTCCATGGTTAGATTTTCATGTCATTATAAAAAAAATTATGTATGTGGAACACTCTTATATTTTCAGGTCATTGTACAAAATGTTCTGTATTTGGATGTCATGGTTAGATTTTCAGGTCATTATAAAAAAATGTTCTGTATGTGGATAACATGATTAGATTTCCAGGTCATTATAAACAAATGTTCTGTATGTGGATAGCATGGTTAGATTTTCAGTTCATGTCATTATAAACAAATGTTCTGTATGTGGATAACATGGTTAGATTTTCAGTTCTTGTCATTATAAACAAATGTTCTGTATGTGGATGGCATGATTAGATTTTCAGGTCATTAAAAAAATGTTCTGTATGTGGATAACATGGTTAGATTTTCTGGTCATTATAAAAAATGTTCTGTATGTGGATGACTTGGTTAGATTTTCATGTCATTATAAAAAATGTTCTGTTTGTGGATGACACAGTTAGATTTTCAGGTCATTATAAAAAAAATGTTCTGTATGTGGATGACACAGTTAGATTTTTTGGTCATTATAAAATGATTCTCTATATGGATGACATGGTTTGATTTTCAGGTCATATCGTTATAAAAAAATGTTCTGTTTGTGGATGACACAGTTAGATATTCAGGTCATTATACAAAAATGTTCTGTTTGTGGATGACTCAGTTAGATATTCAGGTCATTATAAAAAATGTTCTGTATGTGGATGACATGGTTAGATTTTCAGGTTATGTAATTAAAAAAAATGTTCAATTTTTTAGCATTGATAGTTCTTACATTATTTTAAATACAATTTTTTTAAATGCATTTATTTTCTGCAGCATATTGTGTTTGCATTGAAGTTCTGTGCAGCCTATTTGATCCCAGACGTACCCAGTGATGTGAAATTGTCCATCAGAAGGGTAAATTACCATTCCCCACTCTCTTGCTATCTCACTGTTTCATTAGAAAGCAATTAAAATAAGTATTTACTGGTAATTTACTGTTAGAAAATAATTCTGGTTTCATAGAAATATGTGGTACTACTGCCAAAATTTGTGATTTACTGTAATTAAGCTAATCAATAAAATCACTGTAATTAAGCTAATCAATAAAATCACTGTAATTAAGCTAGTGAATAAAATATCTGTAATTAAGCTAATGAATAAAATCACTGTAATCAAGCTAATGAATAAAATCACTGTAATTAAGCTAATGAATAAAATCACTGTAATCAAGCTAATGAATAAAATCACTGTAATTAAGCTAATGAATAAAATCACTGTAATTAAGCTAATTGATAAAATCACTGTAATTAAGCTAATGAATAAAATCACTGTAATTAAGCTAATGAATAAAATCACTGTATTAAGCTAATGGATAAAAATCACTGTTACTAAGCTAATTGATAAAATCACTGTTATTAAGCTAATGAATAAAATCACTGTAATTTAGCTTATGAATAAAATCACTGTAATTAAGCTAATGAATAAAATCACTGTAATTAAGCTAATGAATAAAATCACTGTATTAAGCTAATGGATAAAAATCACTGTTACTAAGCTAATTGATAAAATCACTGTTATTAAGCTAATGAATAAAATCACTGTAATTTAGCTTATGAATAAAATCACTGTAATTAAGCTAATGAAAAAAATCACTGTAATTAAGCTAATTAAGCTAATTGATAAAATCACTGTTATTAGGCTAATTGATAAAATCACTGTTATTAAGCTAATGGATGAAATCACTGTAATTAAGCTAATGAATAAAATCACTGTTATTAAGCTAATGAATAAAATCACTGTAACTAAGCTAATTGATAAAATCACTGTTATTAAGCTAATGAATAAATTCACTGTTATTAAGCTAATGGATGAAATCACTGTTATTAAGCTAATTGATAAAATCACTGTTATTAAGCTAATTGATAAAATCACTGTTATTAAGCTAATGGATGAAATCACTGTTATTAAGCTAATTGATAAAATCACTGTTATTAAGCTAATTGATAACAATCACTGTTATGAAGCTAATTGATAAAATCACTGTTATTAAGCTAATGGATGAAATCACTGTAATTAAGCTAATCAAAATGAAGCAGAATCCTTTTCTTCTTGATAATTGTTGCATCTTGTATAATTGCACCCAATGCGTATATAGATGATAATAAAAATGACAACTTTTAAACACTTTAGATTTGGATTACTCAGAAAGGTGTGCCAATGTTTTAATTAGATTTGGAGTACTCAGAAAGGTGTGCCAATGTTCTAATTAGATTTGGATTACTCAGAAAGCTGTGCCAATGTTCTAATTAGATTTGGATTACTCAAAAATATGTGCCAATGTTTTAATTAGATTTGGAGTACTCAAAAAGGTGTGCCAATGTTTTAATTAGATTTGGATTACTCAAAAAGGTGTGACAGTGTTCTAATTAGATTTGGATTACTCAAAAAGGTGTGCCAATGTTTAATTGGTTTTGCTAGAAGCTGAGCCATTTCATGCTTTTCTAAATTCAAGTTATCACTAGTTGCCAATGGTAGCACTTAAAACACTAAAATAATCTGATTTTTTGAACATATCAGGAGAAATATCAGATTGCTAAGTTACTACATGGAAAAGAAGACAAAACAGATTACAGGCAGTTGGTACCTTTGACAGATACAAAGAGTAAAAGGTAAGATGAATATTTAAAAAGATTTTTTTTCAGTTTAATAAATCATCAGTTTTTATTTTATGATGTAAATGGGATATTTGCTTTGTGCCACTGATGCTTAAACTTTGACACATTCCCAAATCTTACATGTCAGAATACTATTCCATAAGTTTTAACATGATTCTCAGAATTTATTTGGATCATCATGCCTAGGGCTGTCAAAAACCACGGAAAACTGACCCGGGTACCCATTATGCCATTTAACGGGTACCCGGGCATGTAAGACATTTAGAACCCTTGACCAACAATTTCCCCCCCCCCACTAGATTACGCGTTACGCGTAAACGTATATGGACCACGCTTTTTCGGTATATCCACCGTCCAAAAATCTTGTTTCTATTAACATTCCATTAATCCCACAGACCGTATTTTAGAAACGACTGCTTTATGTAACCACTATATAAGAGTATGCTTGTCCCTGGACTTGTGCTTTCCTTACAGTATCATGTTCTATTTATAGGAAACCTTATTCTACTTTCCCTCAAATTCTATTTATAGCATCTTTATGGCTTAGTGAGGAGAGAACAGACTATATTTATTTATGTGGCTACTATATAATATGTCCAAATTATATGTACAACAACTTTGGAAATTCGTTTATTGTAGATGTCACGTGACTGTATGACCTCTGATGTCATTGACAAGTAGGTTGTGAGATTTGTGTAGTCACATGACTAAGAATGCAAATGACCAGATCCGGGTCAAATTTCAGCAATGATGTACTTTCGTCTCATCTGTCAGCGGATTAAAGGCATAACAAATGCAATGCGCATGATTTTTGAGAAAATAAATCATATTCCTATTGATTTCATGCAGGTATATCTCAATAAAAGATTGTTCAAGTTTGCTGTGTCGGCATGTAAGTGGCTACCTCATGCCAACATCAAATGGTGTCGGCAAATTCCAACTTTTCGATAGGAAATGGGCTCAGACCCAACACCCCAACATGAATATCCAAATATCAGATATGGGGTGGCAATTAATTTTCAATGCCCAGGTTTTTTGCTACGGTCAGGTACCGATTAACCGGGTACCCATTGACAGCCCTAATCATGACTATAGTAGAGTGGGGCATCCAGTACAGAGCACTATAGGGGTGCAAATACATTTGACTTATACACATAGCTTACCTTGATGAGCAATATCAAGCCATTTTGGGCTTCTTGTTGTAAATTTTTGAAAGAATAATTTTTGTGAGACCAATAATATTTGAAGGCTAGATAAATCTATATGAGTCTTTCTTTGAAGTTGGCTTCAGATTAAACCAAACACTTTGTAACATACTTTACTTGGATGAACAATTTATTTGCATTCATATGAAGCAAGAAAAAGTTTTAATCATTTTATTTTTATCTGCTCACTGACTACTATATTTTTGGGAAGTTCAAGAAAGCTATCTGGAACTTTTGATGAGAAAGAGGAGGAGAATGAAGAAAAGATCTCTCATTCATTAATGGAACCTGTTCCCAGAAATGACAATGAGACATCTCATGCATTAGAGGAACCTGTTCTCGGAAATGACAAGGAGACAAAGACTGCTGAAGAAGAGGCGTAAGTTTATCTGCCAGCTATCAGAGTTTCTGCTCATGAGCACTGTATGTGATTTTATTATAAACCTGTTTAATCTTACATGGCTACTCTAGCGCTAGATGCAAATGTTCAATCTTTAGTTCCATATCACACCCCTAAAATTTCTGTATCGCACACCATACTTAAATTCATACTGAGGGAATATAAAACATTAAAACTGAATAAAATAATCACTCTTCATATTTAAAAAAATTCTGTTTTACAAAGTTTAAATAAAATAATGAACACAAAAATAAAATTGGTTGGATATAATTGCATGATACCTCTAGTTATCAGTTGTAGTATTGTCCCTTTAATGTAGGCATGTTGTAGTAGTGTCCCTTTAATGTAGGCATGTTGATCAGATTGCTAATTCGTTTTTAAATGTCCCTCACCTAGGAATGAGCAGAGTTTACGATTTTAAATGGGAGCATGATTCACTTTACAGCTGACTGAAAGCATGTAAGGTAGACAAGCATGAAATGAACTGCAAAGGAATGCAACTAAGTTATTAATTTTTCATGCTCTTACTCTTATACTTATTTGGGGATTTGATAAATACAGGAACACTTGGAGAATGTTAAATTCCTGCACTAAGTTTTGTGTCCATTCTTTGTCTTGTCCCATCCATTTGTCTATTGTGTCTGTCCAACCCTAACCCTTGTCCCATCCATTTGTCTATTGTGTCTGTCCAACCCTAACCGTTGTCCCATCCATTTGTCTATTGTGTCTGTCTAATCCTAACCCTTGTCCCATCCATTTGTCTATTGTGTCTGTCCAACACAAATTTTATTTCTTACAAAGCTATGAAAAATCCATTGGATTAAAATGAAATTTCATTTGTCAAAAACCTTGAAAAATCCAATGGAGTAAAAAACCAAATTTTATTTCTGTCAAAAACCTTGAAAAATCCAATGGATTAAAACCAAATTTTATTTCTGTTGAAACACCTTGAAAAATCCAATGATGAAAACCAAATTCATTTCTGTCAAAAGCTTTCAAAAATCCAATGGATTAAAACCAAATCTAAGTTCTGTCGGAAGCTTTGAAAACTCCAATGAATCTAAACCAAATTTTATTTCTGTCAAAAACCTTGAATAATCCAATGGATCAAAACCAAATTTTTTTTCTGTTCAAAACCTTGAAAACTCCAATGAATTAAAACCAAATTTTAATTCTGTCAAAAACCTTGAAGAATCCAATGGATTAAAATCAAATTTTTTTTGTCAAAAACCTTGAAATATTCAATGGATTAAAACCAAATGTTATTTGTGTCAAAAATCTTGAAATCCAATATTAATGAGAGTCTTCAGATGTAGTCAAGTTTGATTTTGAAAGTTTTCAGACATCTTTGACAGATTTATGAACATTGGTTTATTTAGAACTTTTCCCTTGCATATTGAACCAATCTTAATTTTCTATTCACACAATACTGGTGGATCATCCAGGGGGGGGGGCATCCTTGTCACTTGAACACATTACAAGTTTGATCATACAGTAGAAAAACTGGAATGTCATAGAATTTAGATCAACACTGTTGTATTGGTAATTTATTTATCTATGTAACTCTTTATTTTAACAAATTCAGTAAAATTTAAAGATGCTACTCAGAATATTTCTAATTCAAATTAAAGTTATTATAATTCAAAACAGGAAAAGAGGGAATTACACTAGTCCAGTGAGTTCTACAGTTCTCAGTACAGGTGATATCAATCCTGAGGGAAGCAGACTTCTGGGTAAAAACATATCTGATGACAATGCCACATCCACAGAGCCTCAAAAACTTGATGTGAAGAAACGTAAGAAGCACAAGACAGGTAAACGTGGACGTAGAGAAGAATCATCAATGAACAGCTTGCCATCAGTTAGAGGTGAGGTATTAATGCCATGCTGCCACTAATCCCTATAAAAATGGATCTTTAACTTAACAGGAAACAAGAACATAAGTACAGGCATGACACCTGCCTCATTAACAAATTTCTGGCCAGCAAATTTGTTTTAAAATTCATGTATATAGCCATATCCTGCTTTCTGTGGTCAGGTATTATTTAACCAAATAATATTTCTGATTCTTTCAGTGGATTGTATCACCAATAAATGCTACTGTATGTGAGAAAATACTTGGCTCATGAGGTGGGCATTTTTATATAAAGGAATAGCACATGGACCAGTGTGTAAACATTTGTTTGTACTCACCATACTCCAGTGACAAAGTCATTGTACTTACCATACTCCAGTCACAAAGTCATTGTACTCACCATACTCCAGTCACAAAGTCATTGTACTTACCATACTCAAATTATAAAGGTCATTGTACTTACCATATTTCAGTGACACAGTCATTGCAACTTGAAGGTGTGTGTGTGTGTGTGTGTGTGTGTGTGTGTGTGTGTGTACAATTCATAAATGAGGCAGTTTTCATTGACCTCATGACAACTGTTTTTAAATCCAAGTAATGAAATGGATACAATTTTTTAAATTTTCTTTCAAATGGAGCAAGATTAATTTTTTCAAGATTTTTGATACCTGGAATGACTTTTTAAAAAAAAACAGAATGTAAATACTAATATTTTAGAACAGGTTTTAAATACCAGTTTTCACAGCTTGGAATATAATAAACTCTAAACTTTAGATTAATATATCCAATGTTATCTCAGTATGGCCATTCAGTTTTATTCAAATGATGGATTTTGGCTTAAACGTCATTCAGTTTTATGCAAATGATGGATTCTGGCATAAAAGCCATTCAGTTTTATGCAAATGATGGATTCTGGCATAAAAGCCATTCAGTTTTGTGCAAATGATGGATTCTGGCATAAATGTCATTCAATTTTGTGCAAATATTAGATTCTGGCATAAAAGCCATTCCATTTTATGCAAATGATGGATTCTGGCATAAATGTCATTCAGTTTTGTGCAAATATTAGATTCTGGCATAAAAGCCATTCCGTTTTATGCAAATGATGGATTCTGGCATAAAAGCCATTCAGTTTTGTGCAAATGATGGATTCTGGCATAAAAGCCGTTCAGTTTTATGCAAATAATGGATTCTGGCATAAATGTCATTCAGTTTTGTGCAAATGATGGATTCTGGCATAAATGTCATTCAGTTTTGTGCAAATGATGGATTATGGCATAAATGCAATTCAGTTTTGTGCAAATGATGGATTCTGGCATGAATCTAATTCACTTTTGTGCAGATGATGGATTCTGGCATAAAAGCCATTCAGTTTTGTGCAAATGATGGATTCTGGCATAAATGTCATTCAGTTTTGTGCAAATGTTAGATTCTGGCATAAAGGCCATTCAGTTTTATGCAAATGATGGATTCTGGCATAAATGTCATTCAGTTTTGTGCAAATGATGGATTCTGGCATAAAAGCCATTCAGTTCTGTGCAAATGATGGATTCTGGCATGAATGTCATTCAGTTTTGTGCAAATGATGGATTATGGCATAAATGTCATTCAGTTTTGTGCAAATGTTAGATTCTGGCATAAATGTCATTCAGTTTTGTGCAAATGATGGATTCTGGCATAAATGTTATTCAGTTTTGTGCAAATGATGGATTCTGGCATAAATGTCCTTCAGTTTTGTGCAAATGATGGATTCTGGCATAAATGTCATTCAGTTTTGGGCAAATGATGGATTCTGGCATAAATGTCCTTCAGTTTTGTGCAAATGATGGATTCTGGCATAAAAGCCATTCAGTTTTATGCAAATAATGGATTCTGGCATAAATGTCATTCAGTTTTGTGCAAATGATGGATTCTGGCATAAATGTCATTCAGTTTTGTGCAAATGATGGATTCTGGCATAAATGTAATTCAGTTTTGTGCAAATGATGGATTCTGGCATGAATCTAATTCACTTTTGTGCAAATGATGGATTCTGGCATAAATGTCATTCACTTTTGTGCAAATGATGGATTCTGGCATAAATGTCATTCAGTTTTGTGCAAATGTTAGATTCTGGCATAAAAGCCATTCAGTTTTATGCAAATGATGGATTCAGGCATAAATGTCATTCAGTTTTGTGCAAATGATGGATTCTGGCATAAAAGCCATTCCGTTTTATGCAAATGATGGATTCTGGCATAAATGTCATTCAGTTTTGTGCAAATGTTAGATTCTGGCATAAATGTCATTCAGTTTTGTGCAAATGAGGGATTCTGGCATAAATGTTATTCAGTTTTGTGCAAATGATGGATTCTGGCATAAATGTCCTTCAGTTTTGTGCAAATGATGGATTTTGGCATAAATGTCATTCAGTTTTGTGCAAATGATGGATTATGGCATAAATGTCATTCAGTTTTGTGCAAATGATGGATTCTGGCATAAAAGCCATTCAGTTTTATGCAAATGATGGATTCTGGCATAAATGTCATTCAGTTTTGTGCAAATGATGGATTCTGGCATAAATGCCATTCAATTTTATGCAAATGGTGGATTCTGGCATAAAAGCCATTCATTTTTATGCAAATGATGGATTCTTGCATAAATGTCATTCAGTTTTATGCAAATGATGGATTCTGGCATAAATGTCATTCAGTTTTGTGTCAGTGACACCAATCCATCATCAGATAAACTTGAAAACCTTGAGTTGACATAATTTCAAGAATTGTTTAATTAAATTTAATTCAATTTTAAAGAAAGCATTTATTGCATGGAGACTTATACTATCAAATATGGCTTTTTTTACTAAAAGCAGAAACACCTTTAAATGATTTTTAAAATATTGGTGAGTGGAGTTGATTAAATTTCACAGAAAGCATCCAGGCATGTTTTTCAAGTGGACATAAATGATGCTGATCTACAATCTAGTATGGTTATCATTACTAAGGTTAGAAAAATATTTTTCCATTAAATGTCTGAAAGCATCACAGAAGCCAAGATTTATTGGCCTACTCGCCTGGCATTAACTGGAAGGCAGATCTCTGCCAGTGATTGCGGACCCACTTGGGCTCATGTTATAAATGTTAGTACCAACTGTACTTTGATTTTTGTGTGTAAATACATTGATAGTACAATTACAGTTTGACAAGGATAAATTGAGGTTTGTAAATAGTAAATATTGTTGTAAGTAAGCAGAACATACTTATTTTACAACCTGTAATTTGGAAACATGAATAAATTATTGTCTGCATTATGTGAAAAACAAAAATGTTATACTCTGCACATCTACCAGTTAGTGAAATTTGGTAGAGAAACTGCTTTATACATATTAAGCATGATCATTTGCTGTGTGGTTTGGTAGACAAACTACTTGGTAGGTAAACTACTTGGTCTTTAAATTGCTTGGTATGTAAACTACTTGGTGGGTGAACTGCTTGGTAGGTTAACTGCTTGGTCGCTAAACTACTTGGTAAGTTAACTGCTTGGTCGCTAAACTACTTGGTAGGTTAACTGCTTGGTCGCTAAACTACTTGGTAGGTTAACTGCTTGGTCGCTAAACTACTTGGTAGGTTAACTGATTTATAAGTAAAACTGCTTGATAGGTGAACTATTTGGTAGGTAAACATGAGCATGGACCTTTGCTATTTGGTTGGTGAACTGCCTTATACATGAAAATGGACCTTTGCTATTTGGTTGGTAAACTGCCTTATACATAAAAATGGACCTTTGCTATTTGGTTGGTGAACTGCCTTATACATGAAAATGGACCTTTGCTATTTGGTTGGTGAACTGCCTTATACATGAAAATGGACCTTTGCTATTTGGTTGGTGAACTGCCTTATACATGAAAATGGACCTTTGCTATTTGGTTGGTGAACAGATGAAGATGAACCAATTAAAGGGTTCATATTTTCTACCCCACTTTGAACAGAGACATGTCAATGGTTTTTTCAACACCTTGACCTTTTGGAAGATGTTTGTAAACCAGTGTAGTTCAGGACCCATTCAACATAACCTGCTGTAATGAGATTTAATACTATCTTCTTTATGTAACTACCTTTTTGACTTGGTCTCTTCTACTCCATTTTTGATAGTAATAGGCAATGTTAATCAAGTTAAGTCTTCACAATCAAAGATACCAGTTATAGCCTATTATCATTTTCAAAATTTTTCTACTGATTATAATGCCAATTGTCTTAGAGATAACAATCTGATTATTAAAGCACAAGTCTCTTCTGCTACCTTTCTGACATAGTTATGGCCCATTTTTAAGTTTTACTGGTGAAAGGCATGTATATTAATCAGATGTGATTTGAATCAAACCTATTACTACTCTGGAAGCCATACTTTGCATCTAGTTTTCATCATGCTTGGAATATAGGTTTATATAATTAGGATCTTGCATGATAATGAGCAGTATACATTCATATTAATGAGGTTATTTTGCATATAAGACATTAGGAGACTTTGACATGGTATACATTGCATTATTAAACTTGTCAACCAGCAGCAGATGTTTGAAAGCATATCAAATGTCTTGATGACATAGGCTAGTAGACATTTCCATATGCTAGACTGGGACATAATCTTTAGAGAGAATGTCTTATTCTACACACACAGTGAATTACTCTTGTACATACATATAGACTGGGACATAATCTTTAGAGAGAATGTCTTATTCTACACACACAGTGAATTACTCTTGTACATACATGTAGACTGGGACATAATCTTTAGAGAGAATGTGAATTACTCTTGTACATACATGTCCATATGCAAACTCTATTCATAAGGAATTATATGTTATTTTCGTTTTGGCAAATTTTCTGTAACAACTTTATTTCTGATTTGATTTTGATTAAACTCATTAAATAGTTTCTATTTATATCAAGATGAGTTTAATCCTAATCAAGATCTATGTAGTTTAATCTGAATTTGTTACTATTCAAGAAACAATATTTTTTTAGGGATTTACTCAATCATGAAAAATAAACTTATTTGAAGCTTTTATATAATTTAACATTGTAACGGTTTTGGGTGGATTCTATATAATTTATCATTGTAATTGTGTTTGGTGGATTCTATATAATTTATCATTGTAATGGTTTTAAATGAATTCTATTTAATTTATAATTGTAATGGTTTTACGTGGATTCTATTTAATTTATCATTGTAATTATTTTAGGAGGATTTTATATAATTTATAATGGGTTTAGGTGGATTCTATATAATTTATTCTTGTATTTGTTTCAGGTGGATTCTATATAATTTATCATTGTAATGGTTTTAGGTGGATTCAATATAATTTATAATTGTTATCATTGAAGGTGCATTCTATATAATTTATAATTGTAATGGTTTCAAATGGATTCTATATAATTTATCAATGTAATTATTTTAGGTGGATTTTATATAATTTATAATGTGTTTAGGTGGATTCTATATAATTTATCATTGTAATGGTTTTGGGTTGATTTTATATAATTTATATTGGGTTTAGATTGATTCTATATAATTTATCATTGTAATGGTTTTCAGTGGATTCTATATAATTTATCATTATAATGGTTTTAAATGGCTTCTATATACTTTATCACTAATTATTTAGGTGGATCCTATATAACTTATTATTGTAATGGTGTTAGGTGGATTCTGTATAATTTATGAATATAATGGTTTTAGGTGGATTCTATATAAGTTATAATTGTAATGGTGTTAGGTGGATTCTATATAATTTATCATTGTAATGGTTTTAGGTGGATTCTATAAAATTTATCATTATAATGGTTTTAAGTGGATTCTATATAATTGATCATTGTAATGTTTTTTTTTTAATTCTATATAATTTATCATTGTAATGGTTTTAGGTGGATTCTATATAATTTATAATTGTAATGGTTTTAGGTGGATTCTATATAATTTATAATTGTAATGGTTTTAAATGGATTCTATATAGTTTATCATTGTAATGGTTTTAGGTGGATTCTATATAATTTATCATTGTAATGGTTTTAAGTGGATTCTATATAATTTATCATTGTAATGGTTTTAAATGGATTCTATATAATTTATCATTGTGATGGTTTTAGGTGGATTCTATATAATTTATCATTGTAATGGTTTTAGGTGGATTCTATATAATTTATCATTGTAATGGTTTTAGGTGGATTCTATAAAGGTTATTATTATAATGGGTTTAGATGGATTTTTTATAATTGATCATTGTAATGGTTTTAGTTGGATTTTATATAATTTATCATTGTAATGGTGTTAGGTGGATTCTGTATAATTTATAATTGTAATGGTGTTAGGTGGATTATATTTAATCTATGATTGTTATGG
This sequence comes from Unio delphinus, assembly GCA_029339505.1. Classification (NCBI taxonomy): domain Eukaryota; kingdom Metazoa; phylum Mollusca; class Bivalvia; order Unionida; family Unionidae; genus Unio; species Unio delphinus. Next base: position 576,703 of record JAQISU010000168.1, on the reverse strand, counting down.
TTTTAGGTGGATTCTATATAATTTATCATTGTAATGGTTTTAGGTGGATTCTATATAATTTATCATTATAATGGTTTTAAATGGCTTCTATATACTTTATCACTAATTATTTAGGTGGATCCTATATAACTTATCATTGTAATGGTGTTAGGTGGATTCTGTATAATTTATCAATGTAATTGTTTTAGAGTGGATTCTATATAATTTATAATTGTAATGGTGTTAGGTGGATTCTATATAATTTATAATTGTAATGGTTTTAGGTGGATTCTATATAATTTATAATTGTAATGGTGTTAGGTGGATTCTATCTAATTTATCATTTTAATGGTTTTAAGTGGATTCTATATAATTTATCATTGTAATGGTTTTAAATGGATTCTATATAATTTATCATTGTGATGGTTTTAGATGGATTCTATACAATTTATCATTGTAATGGTTTTAGGTGGATTCTATATAATTTATCATTGTAATGGTTTTAGGTGGATTCTATAAAATTTATCATTATAATGGGTTTAGATGGATTTTATATAATTGATCATTCTAATGGTTTTAGTTGGTTTTTATATAATTTATCATTGTAATGGTGTTAGGTGGATTCTGTATAATTTATAATTGTAATGGTGTTAGGTGGATTATATTTAATCTATGATTGTTATGGTTTTAGGTTGATTCTATATAATTTATCATTGTAATGGTTTTAGGTGGAATCTATATAATTTATCATTATAATGGTTATAAATGGCTTCTATATACTTTATCACTAATTATTTAGGTGGATCCTATATAACTTATCATTGTAATGGTGTTAGGTGGATTCTGTATAATTTATCAATGTAATGGTTTTAGATGGATTCTATATAATTTATAATTGTAATGGTGTTAAGTGGATTCTATATAATTTATCATTGTAATGGTTTTAGGTGGATTCTATATAATTTATCATTATAATGGTTTTAAATGGCTTCTATATAATTTATCACTAATTATTTAGGTGGATCCTATATAACTTATCATTGTAATGGTGTTAGGTGGATTCTGTATAATTTATCAATGTAATGGTTTTAGGTGGATTCTATATAATTTATAATTGTCATGGTGTTAGGTGGATTCTATATAATTTATCATTGTAATGGTTTTAGGTGGATTCTATATAATTTATAATTGTAATGGTGTTAGGTGGATTCTATATAGTTTATCATTGTAATGGTTTTAGGTGGATTCTATATAATTTATCATTTTAATGGTTTTAAGTGGATTCTATATAATTTATCATTGTAATGGTTTTAAATGGATTGTATATAATTTAACATTGTGATGGTTTTAGGTGGATTCTATATAATTTATCATTGTAGTGGTTTTAAATGGATTCTATATAGTTTATCATTGTAATGGTTTTAGGTGGATTCTATATAATTTATCATTTTAATGGTTTTAAGTGGATTCTATATAATTTATCATTGTAATGGTTTTAAATGGATTGTATATAATTTAACATTGTGATGGTTTAGGTGGATTCTATATAATTTATCATTGTAATGGTTTTGGGTGAATTCTATATAATTTATCATTGTAATGGTTTTAGGTGGATTCTATAAAATTTATCATTATAATGGGTTTAGATGGATTTTATATAATTGATCATTGTAATGGTTTTAGTTGGATTTTATATAATTCATCATTGTAATGGTGTTAGGTGGATTCTATATAATTTATCAATGTAATGGTTTTAGGTGGATTCTATATAATTTATAATTGTAATGGTGTTAAGTGGATTCTATATAATTTATCATTGTAATGGTTTTAGGTGGATTCTATATAATTTATCATTATAATGGTTTTAAATGGCTTCTATATAATTTATCACTAATTATTTAGGTGGATCCTATATAACTTATCATTGTAATGGTGTTAGGTGGATTCTGTATAATTTATCAATGCAATGGTTTTAGGTGGATTCTATATAATTTATAATTGTCATGGTGTTAGGTGGATTCTATATAATTTATCATTGTAATGGTTTTAGGTGGATTCTATATAATTTATAATTGTAATGGTGTTAGGTGGATTCTATATAGTTTATCATTGTAATGGTTTTAGGTGGATTCTATATAATTTATCATTTTAATGGTTTTAAGTGGATTCTATATAATTTATCATTGTAATGGTTTTAAATGGATTCTGTATAATTTAACATTGTGATGGTTTTAGGTGGATTCTATATAATTTATCATTGTAATGGTTTTAGGTGGATTCTATATAATTTATCATTGTAATGGTTTTAGGTGGATTCTATAAAATTTATCATTATAATGGGTTTAGATGGATTTTATATAATTGATCATTGTAATGGTTTTAGTTGGATTTTATATAATTTATCATTGTAATGGTGTTAGGTGGATTCTGTATAATTTATAATTGTAATGGTGTTAGGTGGATTATATTTAATCAATGATTGTTATGGTTTTAGGTGGATTCTATATAATTTATCATTGTAATAGTTATAGGTGGATTCTATATAATTTATCATTATAATGGTCTTAAATGGCTTCTATATACTTTATCACTAATTATTTAGGTGGATCCTATATAACTTATCATTGTAATGGTATTAGGTGGATTCTGTATAATTAATCAATGTAATGGTTTTAGGTGGATTCTATATAATTTATAATTGTAATGGTGTTAGGTGGATTCTATATAATTTATTTTGTAATGGTTTTAGGTGGATTCTATATAATTTATCATTGTAATGGTTTTAGGTGGATTCTATATAATTTATAATTGTAATGGTGTTATGTGGATTCTATATAGTTTATCATTGTAATGGTTTTAGGTGGATTCTATATAATTTATCATTGTAATGGTTTTAAGTGGATTCTATATAATTTATCATTTTAATGGTTTTAAGTGGATTCTATATAATTTATCATTGTAATGGTTTTAAATGGATTCTATATAATTTATCATTGTGATGGTTTTAGGTTGATTCTATATAATTTATCATTGTAATGGTTTTAGGTGGATTCTATATAATTTATAATTGTAATGGTTTTAGGTGGATTCTATATAATTGATAATTGTAATGGTTTTTTGGGATTCTATATAATTTATCATTGTAATGGTTTTAGGTGGATTCTATATAATTTATAATTGTAATGGTGTTAGGTGGATTCTATATAATTTAGCATTGCAATGGTTTTAGGTGGATTCTATATAATTTATCCTTATAATGGGTTTAGGAGGATTTTATATAATTGATCATTGTAATAGTTTTAGGTGGATTCTATATAATTTATCATTTTAATGGTTTTAAGTGGATTCTATATAATCGATCATTGAAATGTTTTTTTTTAATTCTATATAGTTTATCATTGTAATGGTTTTAGGTGGATTCTATATAATTTATCATTGTAATGGTTTTAGGTGGATTCTATATAATTTATCATTTTAATGGTTTTAAGTGGATTCTACATAATTGATCATTGTAATGGTTTTTTTTTAATTCTATATAATTTATCATTGTAATGGTTTTGAATGGAGTCTATATAATTTATCATTGTGATGGTTTAGGTGGATTCTATATAATTTATTATTCTAATGGTTTGAGGTGGATTGTATATAATTTATCATTTTAATGGTTTTAGGTGGATTCTATATAATTGATAATTTTAATGGTTTTTTGGGATTCTATATAATATATCATTGTAATGGTTTTAGGTGGATTCTATATAATTTATAATTGTAATGGTGTTAGGTGGATTCTGTCTAATTTGTCATTGCAATGGTTTTAGGTGGATTCTATATAATTTATCATTATAATGGGTTTAGGTTGATTTTTATATAATTTATCATTGTAATGGTTTTAGGTGGATTCTATATAATTTATCATTGTAATGGGTTTAGTTACATTCAGTGAAATTTATCATTTTAATGGTTTTAGGTGGATTCTATATAATTTATAATTGTAATGGTATTATGTGGATTCAATATAGTTTATCATTGTAATGGTTTTAGGTGGATTCTATATAATTTACCATTGTAATGGTTTTAAGTGGATTCTATATAATTTATCATTTTAATGGTTTTAAATGGATTCTATATAATTTATCATTGTGATGGTTTTAGGTGGATTCTATATAATTTATCATTGTAATGGTTTTAGGTGGATTCTATATAATTGATGATTGTAATGGTTTTTTGGGATTCTATATAATTTATCATTGGAATGGTTTTAGATGGATTCTATATAATTTATAATTGTAATGGTGTTAGGTGGATTCTATATAATTTATCATTGCAATGGTTTTAGGTGGATTCTATATAATTTATCCTTATAATGGGTTTAGGTGGATTTTATATAATTTATCATTGTAATGGTTTTAGGTGGATTCTATATAATTTATCATTTTAATGGTTTTAAGTGGATTCTATATAATCAATCATTGTAATGTTTTTTTTTAAATTCTATATAGTTTATCATTGTAATGGTTTTAGGTGGATTCTATATAATTTATCTTTGTAATGGTTTTAGGTGGATTCTATATAATTTATCATTTTAATGGTTTTAAGTGGATTCTATATAATTGATCATTGTAATGGCTTTTTTAATTCTATATAATTTATCATTGTAATGGTTTTAAATGGATTCTATATAATTTATCATTGTGATGGTTTAGATGGATTCTATATAATTTGTCATTGCAATGGTTTTAGGTGGATTCTATATAATTTATCATTATAATGGGTTTAGGTGGATTTTTATATAATTTATCATTGTAATGGTTTTAGGTGGATTCTATATAATTTATCATTGTAATGGGTTTAGTTGGATTCAGTGAAATTTATCATTGTAATGGTTTTAGGTGGATTCTATATAATTTATAATTGTAATGGTGTTATGTGGATTCTATATAGTTTATCATTGTAATGGTTTTAGGTCGATTCTATATAATTTATCATTGTAATGGTTTTAAGTGGATTCTATATAATTTATCATTTTAATGGTTTTAAGTGGATTCTATATAGTTTATCATTGTAATGGTTTTAAATGGATTCTATATAATTTATCATTGTGATGGTTTTAGGTGGATTCTATATAATTTATCATTGTAATGGTTTTAGGTGGATACTATATAATTTATAATTGTAATGGTTTTAGGTGGATTCTATATAATTGATAATTGTAATGGTTTTTTGGGATTCTATACAATTTATCATTGTAATGGTTTTAGGTGGATTCTATATAATTTATAATTGTAATGGTGTTAGGTGGATTCTATATAATTTATCATTGCAATGGTTTTAGGTGGATTCTATATAATTTATCCTTATAATGGGTTTAGGTGGATTTTATATAATTTATCATTGTAATGGTTTTAGGTGGATTCTATATAATTTATCATTTTAATGGTTTTAAGTGGATTCTATATAATCAATCATTGTAATGTTTTTTTTTAATTCTATATAGTTTATCATTGTAATGGTTTTAGGTGGATTCTATATAATTTATCATTGTAATGGTTTTAGGTGGATTCTATATAATTTATCATTTTAATGGTTTTAAGTGGATTCTATATAATTGATCATTGTAATGGTTTTTTTTAATTCTATATAATTTATCATTGTAATGGTTTTAAATGGATTCTATATAATTTATCATTGTGATGGTTTAGGTGGATTCTATATAATTTATCATTCTAATGGTTTGAGGTGGATTCTATATAATTTATTGTTGTAATGGTTTTAGGTGGATTCTATATAATTGATAATTGTAATGGTTTTTTTGGATTCTATATAATATATCATTGTAATGGTTTTAGGTGGATTCTATATAATTTATAATTGTAATGGTGTTAGGTGGATTCTATATAATTTGTCATTGCAATGGTTTTAGGTTGATTCTATATAATTTATCATTATAATGGTTTTAGGTGGATTTTATATAATTTATCATTGTAATGGTTTTAGGTGGATTCTATATAATTTATCATTGTAATGGGTTTAGGTGGATTCTATATAATTTATCATTGTAATGGTTTTAGGAGGATTCTATATAATTTATAATTGTAATGGTGTTAGGTGGATTTATATAATTTATCATTGTTATGGGTTTAGTTGGATTCAGTGGAATTTATCATTGTAATGATTTTAGGTGGATTCTATATAATTTATAATTGTAATGGTGTTAGGTGGATTTATATAATTTATCATTGTAATGGGTTTAGTTGGATTCAGTGGAATTTATCATTGTAATGGTTTTAGGTGGATTCTATATAATTTATAATTGTAATGGTGTTAGGTGGATTCTATATACTTTGTCATTGCAATGGTTTTAGGTGGATTCTATATAATTTATCATTGTAATGGGTTTAGTTGGATTCTGTATAATTTATCATTATAATGGGTTTAGGTGGATTTTATATAATTTATCATTGTAATGGGTTTAGTTGGATTCAGTGGAATTTATCATTGTAATGGTTTTAAGCCGATTCTATATAATTTATCATTGTAACGGTTTTAGGTGGATTCTATATAATTTATAATTGTAATGGTGTTAGGTGGATTTATATAATTTATCATTGTAATGGTTTTTTTTATTCTATATAATTTATCATTGTTTTGGTTTTAGGTGGATTCTATATAATTGATAATTGTAATGGTTTTTGGGATTTTATATAATTTATCATTGTAATGGTTTTAGGTGGATTCTATATAATTTATCATTGTAATGGTTTTAAGTGGATTCTATATAATTTATCATTGTAATGGGTTTAGGTGGATTTATATAATTTATCATTGTAATGGTTTTAGGTGGATTTTATATAGTTTATAATTGTAATGGTTTTAGGTGGATTCTATATAATTTATAAATGTAATGGTGTTAGGTGGATTCTATATAATTTATCATTGTAATGGTGTTATGTGGATTCTATATAATTTATCATTGTAATGGTGTTAGGTGGATTCTATATAATTCATCATTGTAATGGTTTTAAGTGGATTCTATATAATTTATCATTGTAATGGGTTTAGGTGAACTTATATAATTTATCATTGTAATGGGTTTAGGTGGATTTATATAATTTATCATTGTTATGGTTTTAGATAGATTCTATATAATTTATCATTGTTATGGTTTTAGGTGGATTCTATAAAATTTATCATTGTAATGGGTTTAGGTGGATTCTATGGAATTTATCATTGTGATGGTGTTAGGTGGATTCTATATAATGCATCATTGTATCGGTTTTAGATGTATTCTATGTAATGGTTTTAGATGGTTTCTATATAATAGATCATTGTAATGGTGTGTATGTCTACATGCATGTGCTTGTTACTTTGTGGGTATATACATGTCTGTATGGCTCAGCATGGGTACATGCAAGTGTTTGTGTGTGTGTGTGTGTGTATGTGTGTGTGTATGTGTGTGTGGTACTTTGTGGATATATACATGTCTATATGGCTCAGCCTGGGTAAATGCAAATGTGATAAAACTTTCATTGTGCATGCCAGTAATGACTCCATCAATGACCGCAGAGGAAAAATTACTATCATTTATGGATACAGGTGGTAAATCATAGCTATCATGGCTAACGACAACAACAGATATTATGGAGACTTCTGTTAATGGTATATTTACATGGCACATGACATCAAAACAAGGTGTTTCTGTGCTGCAGCATATATTTGTTGCATTACAGGATAAGACGCAATTAAATTCACAAACACGCAGCCATATGATATTTGATCATCTGGGTCTTACTGAAGTCTCATTAAGGATAAAAGGCCAACAAGAACCATCCGAGGATATTTTACTTGATTAATTACAAAACCAAATAGCATGCACGTATCGTTTGCTGACATTTATGGGACATGATAATAATGTAGATATCGGTCTGCAAATATCAGAATTAGATTTTAGAAATTGATATCCAATTTATTATTTTTCATTGGAACATCTTCTTTTAACCAGACAGTCCGATGTTGAAATACATTTCCGAGCTCGTGTAACCGCTACTCCTGCTGGTGGTTACAGAGCAATTGCTGTCATACTCAGTGACAAATCAATGCTACTTGAAGGTGTTGGTGGACGAATGAGGGTAGTTGATGCCCCAGTAGAAAAGATGTAAATGTTTTCAAAAACACGTAGACAATTAGACCAATCTCGTATTAAATGAAACGTCATATAGTCATGTTAATGTTACTCTGACTCCTGGTCATATTAAAAAGTTTTCGGATTCAGCTAAAAATGTGGAACTACAATATCATTAGAACACAATCAGATGTCTGGTGTACAGAATAAACTATCACTGACAGCTCGTCAGATTAAGCATTTCAATGATGCTAGCAGAGATAAAAAAAAAAAGGTGTTCAGGTCACTCTCTCTGCATCCACAATCAAAGACGTGATAAACTCAGGTGGTATATTTCCACTTCTCCTTGCGATAGCTGCCGCTCTTGGTACTGCCGCTGGGCTGGCACTAAAAAAGGTGACTGGGCGCGGATACAAAACAAAGAAAAGACCATTAAAAGGAAAGGGTCTAAGACTACCAGGAACTCCATATTCATTGTACAGTGGAAACGGCCTGAGACTACCAGGGACAGTTTACTAACTCCACTCTAAAATTTTGATTTAATCGATGCTGCTAAAAAATTACTGATAAAAAAAACTTCAGAGGTGTTTTTATGCAAGACCAATTACTGCAACAACCAAATAGCACTGAAGCCGGTATCATTAATCTCGATAACAGCAACGGACCTGAACTCACTGGGTTGCATACAATATTGATCCACGTGTAATTGTTTATTTTGATTCCTATGGGTTAGCGCCACCTAAAGAATTTACGCGTCATTTGCATCAATTAAAAACTCCGATCTGGTACTCCACGCTACCAACACAGAAAATGACCAACCTACCAATATGCGGCTAGCAACTATTAAATGTACTTAGCGCTATATCATCATCAACTAAACCAACCCATAAAACTGTACACGAATATACGAGTAATCGCTTTTTAGAGAGATCTTAAAATATAATGGTTGGTCGCACAATGATTGATATTTGGGGAAGAAATCGCTCAAGCCTAAAAAAGACCCATGGGGGAAATATCTGCAAACAAAGAAGTAAAGAAAATAATCGAAGATGAAATATCTGAGATGTTAAACCTCACAAATGTGGATCCAAACGAAATAGTCGTATTTCAAGACAAACAAGGCAAATTAAAAACGAGTAATGTTTCCGTGAATGATATTCTTGTTAAAAAAATGTAGATGAGTTAGACAATAAACTCTCTGACATAAAACAAATATTGATACGATTAAACAAACACAGGACGATATCGTTCGTGATTTTTCTGATATCGTCACCCGGCTGATAAAATCAAGATCTATGATCAAGTCCGTGAGTTTTAAACTAAACTAAAAGCTCTTATTGACAAGTATACTGCGAAGATTAAAAAAATACCGCAGGCGAATTACCAGAGTTGACATTATTGTGTATTCAGTTTGAAGTGTAATTGCTGGAACGGATATATTTTTATCAGCGATAACAGCACTGGCACCTGTAATTGTCACAATTTGTGTGTCATCGGCGACAACAATTGCAGGGATTCTTAGCATCATCGCAAAAAAAAATATCCACATGCAATCAGAATAAACTACACGAGTATATAATTAAGTTACATATTGCATCAGCTGCGTATTCCCAATTGTCGTTGCTGATATCATCTAGTCTCGATGACACACCAATATCAGATAACGAATTCTCCGCGAGAATGAACATCTACCACAACGCAACATCAAAATTAGAATTACAGCACAATAATAATGACATCGACAAAGGAATTACATCAAAAAATAGCCACGAACATAACGCCACAAAAAAACAACCATGATCTCAATAATCTCAACCAACTCTGAATTCATTGTGAATTTTCCCACTGCGATTCAGGTTAAGGAGATAGCGCTAGCAAAATTACGAGTATACCACAGTTGGCCGAATATTAGATCAAAATCATTTGGTGGTCAGCAACCGAATAATTCCTTGGTGTTAGTTTCTTTACGATCTGGGTCTTACCAAATCGAACAGATCAATAGTGAATTACAGTGTAGAATAAAATCCATTACGGGAAGAGAATCAAAAATCACTATAACAGTTCATGAACCAACATTATCATCCGCGATTGAGATAAACTCACCTGGATATGCTGTAGATATCTATCAGAGTTCTATAAGAACCGTGCTAGGATGGCCTGAAATTCCACCTCGGACATCTTTACAAATACCTGAATCCAAAATATCTTATTTTACTTCAGATAAAAAATCGTACCATGGAATTACTTCAGGGTACAAGAATAATCCGCTATGGCAAGATGTAAAATGTAAACCAGATAATAATATATAGCGTATGCTCTTCAGAATGGGAGGATAGAGTGGATTACGGAATATTTAAAAGACCATATATCGATATCAAAATTGCTTTTAAAAATATTAGTCGCGAATATGAACTGCACCAAAGGAAATTATGTCAGTTATTCACCGAAACTCTTATTGATGATGAAACAGATGAAATTATTAAACAAATAGCACTGTTAAATCAGATTATATCGGATATGGAAACTATTCATCAAAATATCATATACACAATAACAACAAGTCTGAGCAAACAAATTTTTTTAGTTTTTTACGAAATAACAGAAGGTACGCTGCCGAATTTTAAGTTTCCCGAGTATAATGCAGACAAACTAAAAAAAATCAACCAATGATCTCCTCGATGAGTACTTCCCACAAATACTCGCTGCATGGAAAAAAAATAATACAACTTCAGTCAACCATCCTCAAACATAATAATGACCCAGACAATACGGTAGGCATATTTCTCCTCAAAATGTTAATATATCCTAGGTGATTGCAATAAATCTAGCATGTGATGCTATTGTTGGAAGTTACCAAATAAATCTCGTAAGATCAAATCAAGCCCAGATGGGATACATTATATATTCGTTTGCACAAACGGTTCCACCTGGATTTGTAATAATCGAAGATCCAACAAATCCTGTGTATATGTGATGTCATAATGATCCATTAACGAGAATTAATTTTAAACTCACTGACCAGTCCAATAATTTGATTTACTTAGGAGGAGAGACTTTACAAATTAGTCTGTATGTGAAATCCTAAAGGATTTTCATCTTAAGACTTTTACCTAAAAGAAACTTCGGTTGAAGCCGAAACTGTAATTTTTTTGTTATGTCTGAATCAGTTTCAGTCCATTTACCCTCTCTCCGTAGAGGCTTTTTTTTTAGTTTGAAAACTTGGTCTATTTACTCTCTCTCCGTAGAGGTTTTATTTTTGTTTGAAAAGTTGGTCTGTTCACCCTTCTTGCTGCTTACATCCATACTATCGAACACATATATCCATACTATCAAACACATAAATCCATACCATGAAAGACACACATACACACTATCAAATCCATAAAACCATACTATCAAACACACACATCCATACTATCAAACACACACATCCATACTATCAGGCACATACATCCATACTATCAAACACATAAATCCATACAATTAAATACATGCATCCACACTATCAAACACATACATCCATACTATCAAACACACACATACATACTATCAAATCCATAAATTCATATTATCAAGTACATACATCCATACTACTATCAAACAAACACATCCATGCTATCAAACACATGCATATCCACACTATCAAAGCCATAAATCCATACTCTCAAACGCATACATCCACACTATCAAACACACACATCCATACTATCAAACACACATCCACACTATCATATCCATGAATCCATACTATGAAACACATTCGTGCATACTATCAAACACACACATCAACAGCATCAAGCACACACGTTAAAACTATGAAACACAAATCCATTATATCAAACACATAAATCCATACTATCAAACACATACATCCATACTATCAAATCTATAAATGAATACTGTCAAACACATACATCCACACTATCAAACACATACATCAATACTATCAAACACATACATCCATACCATCAAATACATGCATCCACACTATTAAACACATGGATCCACACTATAAAATTCCATACATCAATACTAACAAACACATACATCCATAATATATAATGCAAAAATCCATAATATCAAATACACATCCACACTGGCAAATAAATTCATACTGCCAAATACATAAAACCACACTATAAAATACTGATTATTAATTCATATTATCAAGCATATAAATCCATACTAATAAAGATATAAATCTACACTATCAAATGTATAAATAAGAAGACATCTTCTCTAAGTCAAAGAGAAGCCGTTTTGTACAAAGTGAGTAAAATGATGATAGTAAATGAAATACATTAGCTGCACCATTAATGTCTGAACAGCATGGTACAATTGGATGAAGAGATGCTGCCAAGTTTTCAAACAAAAATTAAACCTCTATGGTGAGAGTGTGAATAGATCAAGTTTTCATACAAAAAAAAGCCTCTGTGGAGAGAGGGTGAACAGATCGAAACAAATTCAGACAAAATAAAAAAATGATAGTTTCGGTTTCAACAGAAGTTTCTATTTGTCAACCAACACTGTTGCGAAATCGAAAACACAGAAATTGCCTTTGTTGTCGTGGGTTTGTTAGCTATTATGGTTTTAACCAAATATTTTATCAAGTCCGATATGATATCTTGATCTAGTGTCATGCAAATTTATCGTTACAAATCCATGTGGGACCGACGTAGCATGACTAATGTAATTTCTAAAGAGATTATATATCTATATCTCCACTGCATCAGGTCTGGTGAATATTTCGTAGCGTATGAGTGTCAACTCCATTAAATACAGCAAGAATATTACAGTTATCCCTGATCACTTTTGGTACTTGTGTATACCTCTGAGTAACATATATCACATCAGTATTTTTATGTCTACCTCTGGAAAATATCCAGGCAGGGTTTGCTTGTTTATCTAACATCACATCATCATATACGACTAAATTGTTAAAACTTCCATCAATAGAATCAACACTCAGTGCTTCTTCAATATCGGTTATAAATTGAGTAATATCCTCATCGATATCCGATTTTGCTTTCTCGTTAAAATCCTTTAACACCTCGTAACATCGCTGATCATCCACACTCGGGGCTACCAAATATAGTTTATCCCATTTCATCCATCCCGTTATTAAATTAAGTAACAATTGTGTTTAACCGCTTCCAGATGGTCCAATTATAATCATGCAAATAGAATTTGGTAGCGCTGCATGATGCCTAAAGGGTTCTCGTGCTGTTGTTGCCGAAAAATCAATTACATTGATGTTATTATAAATAAATTATGGATATATATTGTGTGAAATGTAAGACGCGTACTAGCACAAACGACTTGACAACAGTTACAACAAGCAATAACAGATCAGTACTTGCTGATAAGTGTGCACAATGTGGTACAACAAATTTAGATTTTTTTCTATGAAATCGGGTAATGATTTTTAAAAAAACAAACGAGGAGGTGATATTGCAGCAAAATTGACAAAACGTCCCTGGACTCCATGGGCAAAATATCCAGGAGAAAAACACTTTCCAGGGTATAGTTATTGTGGCCCTGGAACCAGACTTGACATCAGACTTGATGGCCAAGACCAACCCCAACCCGGCGAATATCCGATAAATGCTATTGATAACGCATGACATGCTCATGATGTTGCTTATAAAAGTAGCAATCTGCAATATAAACATATCGCAGATGAGAAATTGATTCATGCGTTAAATTCTATCACTGATAAATCCTTCAAAGAAAAATTAGCTTTGTGGTTGATAAAATCAGCGATGAAAAGTAAATTAATGCTGGGTGCTGGTAATTAATAACAATATACAATATGGAATCTATTTATTATTCTCCAAAAGAATACTGGAGGGGTAAATCAGCAATCGATAAACTCGCTAACGCAGCAAAAGTAAAAAATACCACCGCGGCGGAGTATTTATCCAAATAGGCGATATGGCAGATTTATCTACCACTGACTAAATAAATTAACTTCGCACATTTTGATGTCAGCGCCCCTAATGAAGTTCATCAGGCTGAGATATTATTTCTGCCGCATGATACTGTTAAAAAACACATACTAATACGCACTAACCGTAGTTGATGTTGCGAGTAGATACAAGGAAGCTGAACCATTAACGACGAAGTCATCAACTGAAGTAGATTTTGCATTTGAAAGGATTTATTGACGAGGTCCTCTGCAGTGGCCAAATCTCCTCAAAGATGATCCTAGCATGGGATTGCAGGGTATAGTATTATCAACAATGAATCATCATAATACCACGCTACGACGAGGACATACTGCAATCAACCACAATCAGGCAGTTGTTGAACGATTTAATTGGACACTTGCTAAGCGGTTATTTGGATATCAATATGTGAAGGAATTTATCCAGGATAAACGAACTCGTGAATGGGTCAAGAGATTACCAGGTGTAATATCTGTGCTAAATAATGAAATTACTCGAACAATCAATATGAAACCTATTAACGCTATCAAAAAAGGTATATACCCGTTCAAACGTGAACTGATTTTTCAAAACAACCAATACTCGGCAATGGTACTGTGAGATATTTGTACGAGCCAGGTTAACCTGAAAGCGGTAAAAAAGAGCTACTGATCCTATTTGGAGTGTCACCGAACATAAAATATCCAACATAACAAGATCCACGGGTAGATCCGCAATCTATAGATTAGATTCAACTGCTCCTCAGCGTGAATTTACACGTGAACAGTTACAAGTGATACCCGAGGATACTCAATTACCGCCGCGTGGTCTTAACTAGCACCTCTGCGTCTGTTACACTCACGACAGGTCAACATCACATTATCTTTGGTATGACCAAGACTATTATCTCTTCTGTCTGCGGTAAATTGGCGAGGATCTTTATCCGAATACTGCCAACGCATTATACAATTACAGCTAGCGCAGTGATTATTAAGTTGTTGTTTCAGCGTAATTATAAATTTAGCATCAATATCAAATTCTCGTTTATTTTTTTATCCTGTTGTTTATAACCAACGAGTTTTTTTCTGATTATATCATTGCTGACAATATCACTGATTGTGGTGTAATTAGCATCTAAAACAACTCTTCAAAGTTGATTTATTTTTCGTACTCTGGACACTGCGAGATAAACTAAATTCGACAACTCGATGCGATCATCTACGATCAACACAATCCTATCAGATATAGTCAATCCCTGCGAAGAATGTATCGTCATTGCGTATCCTAGCGTCCAAGGAGATTTATCAGCGCGCAATGCATCTTCGAGAATCTGCTTTTCAATCTGTCCTAGAATATCAACTTCGATATTCTGTCTTCTTGTATCCATTGGCCTATAACACAATGGCACTGGAAGTGTTGCAGATTTTTCTTTGTGCGTGTCAAATAACTTCATCTGAAGTATGTCTCTGAATACTTGCCACTATCAAATCGTTTGGTCTCCACGCTTCCCAAAAGTCATATAATGGGGTTTCTGAAATTATTTCACGCGCTATTTCACACTGGATTTTATCCGGTTGTAACTTAATTAATTTCTTGAACTTCCGTAATTCTTTATCAAGAGAACTATGATCAGTGGGAATTTCTTCATAATAATCTACAAAATTCTTTAACCAATCATGCGGAGATAAACCGACAAATGGTGGTGGTTGACCATGATCGCCACACATTATCAAAGCTGTACTCTTGAGTAGGAGCTAATTCAGAAACAATTTTAATATATCCAACCTCACTGTGCATATCTGATCCCAAATAATAATTTCAGGAATATATTTCTCCCCGATTCGATCAGGAGTTCATGCGTCACCTTTCCATTGAAAAAAAAAAAACTGATAAGTGCAAGCATTAATTCCTCGTTGTTTCATCTCTCTTGCAAGTCTGTGTGTTGGTGTTAGGACAGTCATGTTTGATTTTCCTCGAAATAATTCGATTACACGAGTCGTCTTCCCTGACACACCACATCCGTTTAAGTAACTGATTTTATATCTACATATTGGATCGGATAACGAAGGGGCTTTCGATAGTTCTGATATCTGATTATTTTATATGTAATTGTTTTCAATCGTAACATCTGCTGATTTAGAATAATCGTGCAATGTTTCCTTTTGTATTCTCCATGATCCCCAATACTCGTCGGAGTTTGTAAATTCAGACACTGCTTTGCTATGTTTGATATCTATATAAAATGAATCAGTGACAAATTTATCATTGATTTAGCATCTAGAACAACAAGACTTTCAGGAATATATTTCTAACTCATTAGATCAGGAGTCCGTGCGTCACCTTTCCATCGAAAGAAACTGTAATAGGTGCAAACATTAACTCATCACTGTTTCATCTATCTTACAAATCTGTGTGTTTGTGTTAGCACAATCATGTTTGAGTTTCCTCTAAATGATTCGATAGCACGAGTCGTCCTCCCTGACCCATCACATACATTTAAGTAACTGGTTTTATATCGACATATTGGATCGGACAACGAAGGGACAATAGTTCTAATATCTGATTATTTATTATGTCATTTTTTCAATTGTAACATCTGCGGATTTAGAATAATCGTGCCACATTTCTTTTGTATTCTCCATGATCCCCAGCACTCGTCGAAATTTGTAAATTCAGCAACTGATTTGCTATGTTTGATATCTATATAAAATGAATCAGTTCCGAATTTAACCGCAAATTAAAGAAATCTACTTATCATCGATAACAAATTGATAGATGCATAAGCCAGCATAGACGCCCTTAGATGTGTGTATTGGGGACAATCTTCATCTACGTAAGTAGCAATTGTATCGAATTTTTGTTCCATCGGACAAGGAAGCGTCTTTACGATTGACATATATACCTCTAGATGTTGCATCCGCGAATATAAAATCGTATTCAGTATCATCTATAATTAATCGAGAATAATGTCGCTTGTGATCATATGATCCACCCTGGGTGAATTTACCAATTATTCTTCTACCGAGATCCTTTGCGTGTTTATTTCTGACTTCAAAGATCTCCTTGGTTGCTTTAACAATATTTTCTTCGTCGAGGAAAGGAAATTTTTCTTTGTAGTCGTTAATTATACTATCTATACTATCGGATTGTGGTAACCAAATTTCAGTCTGCGCGTGATATAATATAATTGCCTCGAAGACAGTCAGAGATATCAGTATTTTACAATCAATCATATACCGTAATTACACTATTGGTACCCAGTGTTTTTCAGATATGTGTCTACCAAACCAAACATAACAAATTGGATGACATCCTTTAGCCATCTCGAATGATACTACACGAGCGAATCATGTTAGATCAAAATTGGGTAGCGGCCCATTAATTGCAAATCGTGTCATCGAGTTGGTGGGATGCCCAAATCGTTTAAAATACCCAACGCACTCTCCATGCCCGAGAAAACTCTTCATCTTCAAAACTCTGAAATAACCACACTGACACAGGGTCGTTTTTACTTTCCGCGTGAATAAAATCAAACAACAAATTCCCCTCCCACCCCAGAGTTCTCTGGGGAGAACTCTACGGGTAGATATTTTATGGTTCTAACCCGTGGAAATATTGTTACTGCGTTAGGCTACGCGTGTGCATTATGATCAACAATTTTGATTGTAGCCCCCCCCTTGATTTATATTTCGATTCGTATAATACTTCTCCTGTTATCGTCGCTACGGTTATTGGAAATTTTAATATCTTTTCTAGCTCAACTACATTTTGAATTGCTGCCCCATTATCGCTGACTGCTAGTGCCCATTCATTTATTTTTTGCGTCTTAGATCTGTCAATTTGTTTCCACGCAACGCATTTGTAAAATGATTTATTGTTCGTTTGGCTACAAAATTTATCCTCCCTGACAAAGTCAGTGGCGACAGTTTCATAGGTTTTAATTCTCAACACTCGGTTTGTCATTTATCGGATAGATCTCATAAATAACCACTGTCACAGGATAAGCTCTCTCGTAATACGGTTTGTCAATTCCAGTCAACACTCCTGGTTTGGAATCCTGACTCACAGTAACAGTCTTTTTATTTTTCAGTACAGGATCAAATTTATCATGAATAATCCATTTTCCTGTTTCTGAACAGATAATGAATTTCACTCTAAAAAAATACTTTCTACGGTCAAGATGCGATATTATTCCTACTGCTTTTTGGTTAAATTTCGTGAAACCCTTCATAGATTTTACCTACCATGCTTCTATCACCTATTTAGACCCATATTTGGTGCATCTACGGATACTCTATCGAGATTAAATTTAACATTTTTCCATGGTTTGATTTTGGATAATCTATCAAACTCATTCATATTATAGTTAAAACAAGTATTTAAATTAAGAATTTATATATAATGAATCACTGTAAATGGCTTATGATAGGATCAGTAACCCTTTGTAACAAATCATGCAGAAACGAATTATGTGGATATCATTCACAGAGTGTGTGACGAGGAAGCTTAGGTCCGAAACCCTGCATACGATGTGGTGTTGGAATATGAGGTAATACACTAATGTGTCTTGAGTTGTGGTAAACGATACAGGGAGCTTAAGCGCTATTATGATAAACGAGTCAAAGACTGTCCCTGACTCTGACAAAATCATAGGAACACCTCAAGACTATATTACTAGATTCTCAATAAATAATAATTAAACCAAATAATTAATTAGACAAATGATATATATGTATATAGATGAACCAAGAATTTTATCCACATCCCGTGATCATCAACTATTAAGCATCTCGAAATGGTAAAGTCAGACACCGCAGGCCGAAAAAACCATTAGGGGATGTCAACAATCAGTGGTATTTCAGATTTATTGCTGGGGAAAAATATCTTAATTATAGATTTGTATATGAGTGTTTCAGTGAATCGATCAAAGAAGGTCTTGTGATTGACCACATTGATTTGGGTTTTACAAATAACAAGTAGGAGAACCTACAGGTTATCACTCAGAGTGAAAATACCAAACGCGCACTAACTGGAATGTATCCATAAACCGCAAAATCTGTCAAGTCTACAAATATTGATACGGGTTAAGAAAGAATATTTGAATGAATGCAGCCAGCAAGTATTTTGATATTTGCCAACCCTTGGTACAAAAAGTAGCAAACAATTCAATTTACATACATCTAAATTCCATTTTTGTTACACGCGAGATAACTCTTTTAGTAATGTGTGTATAACACCGAAGGGAAGTAATACCTGCATATCTTAACATCGAAGGGAAGTAACTCATTTAGTAATGTGTGTATAATCCTGTAACATATATATGTCTTTTGTTGTTGTTTTTACGGAAATACCCCCTGTGATCTCATAGGAATAATAACATATTACCTCTCAATTCGTACTCTGATCTAAAAAAAATTCTGTCAGAAAACTAGTCAAACAAATAAGTATTTACATCTATAGTATTTTTGTTTTTCAATACTTCTGTAAGGTATCTTGATTTGTTTAGATTCTTTCAATAATCACAATTAAGTAAAACGAAAGTAAAAATCACACACCCTTGTTGTTGATTTTTGTTGTGTCGTCATCCACTAAGCACGCCTTCTGAGGTTCTAATCTATTATTTGACAGGGTTAGAGGCTCACACGGGAGTTGTGTTTAGTGCTGCCCCTGGGCCTACTCAGATGCGTAGGCACCTTTGGGGCCCACATGGGGTTGTGTTGTCTTATATACGTGACCTCTGGACTTCTAACATGTGTAGGCATTTTAGGAGTTCAACTGGGTTCTTTCATATCTATATATATCTCTCTGCCGTGATAAGATGTCTATGGCACCCAAAAGCGATAGAGATTGTATTGTCTCTATATACCTTAATTAAAATTATATGTATATCTCTGCCGTGGTAAGATGTATTAGGCACCTTAATGCGATAGATTGTGCCGTATTGTAAATTTTATATATATATATATATATATATATATATATATATATATATATATATATATATATATATACGCTTGAAAAAGAAAACAGGTCAAAGTTGACCCCCGTTTTGCTGGATATAAATATATTAGATATATAAATATGATATATTTATATATCATATAATGAATTACGAAAATATAAATGACATAATAAATGCAATTACAGATTTAAAAAATCAAGAAATAAAATTATCAGATAAATTAGATTGTGATTAGATTTTCTCTGATTTTCAATACCTCGAAGATATAGCACAAAATAACAGGTACATACTTCCGTCCCAGTTCGGGTTTATTAAGCAAAATACAAGCCGTTAACGAATCATTAGCATATAACAGCGATCAAATAAATTCATTCCGCTATTTACCACAGTAGAAAAAGTAAGAGCTGAACTCAGTAGACAATATGAAGTTTAAAAAACGATAAATTCCAGAATGAAAATATTAAAAGAGCTCATTAAATACAACAACACACTGCCATGAAGTTAAAAACGAAATATAGTAATATGCTACCAGGAAGTTTGAAAACAAAACACAACAACACGCTATCTTCAAGCTAGTTAAAAAGAAAATATTTAAAACTTAATCACATCTTCAAGCTAGATAAAATGCAATTTTTAACTTAATGACATCTTCAAGCTGTTAAAAATGGAATTTTCACTAGAACCACATCTTCGAGGTAGTTAAATGAAATTTTAAACTTAGTCACATCTTCAAGCTAGTTAAAATGAAATTTTAAATTTAATCACATTTTCAAGCTAGGTAAAATGGATTTTTCGACAGAATAATGTCTTCAAGCTCGCTAAAATGGAACTTTTAATGGAATAACATCTTCAACTTAGTTAAAACAGACTTTTAAATGGAATCATATTATCAAGCTAATTAAAATGGAATTTAAAACTTAATCACACCTTCAAGCTAATTAAATGGAATTTAAAAATTATTCACATCTTCAAGCTAGCTAAAACAGAATTTTCAACTTAATCACATCTTTAAGTTAGTTAAAATGAAATTTCAAACTTAACCAGATCTTCAAGCTAGTTGAAATGAATCTTAATTGGAATCACAATTTCAAGCTAGTTAAAAAGAAAAACATTTTAAAATGGAATCACAACTTCAAGCTAGTTAAAAAAACAACATTTTAAATGGAATCACAACTTCAAGCTAGTTAAAAAGAAGACATTTTAATCGGAATCACAACTTCAAGCTCGTTAAAAAGAAAACATTTTATATGGAATCACAACTTCAATATAGTTAAAAAGAAAACATTTTAAAATGGAATCACAACTTCAAGCTAGTTTAAAATAAAACATTTTAAATGGAATAACAACTTCAAGCTAGTTAAAAAGAAAACATTTTAACTGGAATAACAACTTCAAGCTAGTTAAAAAGAAAACATTTGAAATGGAATCACAGCTTCAAGCTAGTTAAAAAGAAAACATTTGAAATGGAATCACAACTTCAAGCTAGTTAAAAAGAAAACATTTTAAATGGAATCACAACTAAAAACTAGTTAAAAATAAAACCTTTTAAATGGAATCTCAACTTTAAGCTAGTTAAAAATAAAACCTTTTAAATGGAATCTCAACTTTAAGCTAGTTAAAAAGAAAACATTTTAACTGGAATAACAACTTCAAGCTAGTTAAAAAGAAAACATTTGAAATGGAATCACAGCTTCAAGCTAGTTAAAAAGAAAACATTTTAAATGAAATCACAACTTCAAGCTAGTTAAAAGAAAACATTTAAAATGGAATCACATCTTCAAGCTAGTTAAAAAGAAAACATTTAAAATGGAATTGCAACATCAAGCTAGTTAAAAAGAAAACATTTTAAATGGAATCACAACTTCAAGCTAGTTAAAAAGAAAATGTTTTAAATGGAATCACAACTTCAAGCTAGTTAAAAAGAAAACGTTTTAAATGGAATCACAACTTCAAGCTAGTTAAAAATAAAACACTTGAAATGGAATCACAACTTTAAGCTAGTTAAAAAAACATTTTAAATGGAATCACAACATCAAGCTAGTTAAAAAGAAAACATTTTATATGGAATCACAACTTCAAGCTAGTTAAAAAGAAAACATTTTAAATGGAATCACAACTTCAAACTAGTTAAAAAGTAAACATTTAAAATGGAATCACAACTTCAAGCTAGTTAAAAAGAAAACATTTTAAATGGAATCACAACTTCAAGCTAGTTATATAAATAGATCATCACTATATTTAATTTTTATATTTTTATATGAAAGTATTTAACTTTTTGTTCTTTTGTACAAATGAAGTGAATAACTAAAATAATACTTACTATTTCATTATTTTTATATTTTATCAAAAGAAACTTCAGTATCAATTTAAATAGAAAGTAATAATATTAATATGAAAAAAAAGTGATACTTTATTTTCGTTTCATATCCATAATGTTATTAAATATGAAATAGATAGGAAATTTGAAATATAGCTTAGGTGTTCATGTTTGTGCAAATGACATTTATCTACCAAACAAAAAGGTTATTGGTATGAAGAGTTGATACACACCTTCCAGGGTTGTCAGAGAAAAGAAACATTGGCCATATCTATCTACTAGTAACCTGTTACATAACTTTAAGATCCACTTGGGACTCTTGATTTTTAATTAAATTTAAATTTATAAATAAATTATAAATCATTTTTAAGAAAATGTAAATTATAATTAAATTTATGCTACAAAACACTTGTAACCAAATCAAATAGAGCTCATGTATGTTTTATTTCATGCCACCAAGATTTTTACCCAGTACTTTAATTTTTAATTACATTTAATTGCTGAAGCACTCATGAAGTTCTAGCTGTAAAATTTATTCATGATGAATAAGTTTAATCATATTTTCTTAGCTATATACCTGTTCTGACATATCTACAGTCAGATATATACCTGTCCTTACATATCTACATTTAGCTATATACCTGTTCTTATATATCTACTGTCAGGTATATACCAGTTCTTACATATCTACATTTAGCTTTATACCTGTTCTTACATATCCACATTTAGCTATATACCTATTCTTACATATCTACATTTAGCTATATACCTGTTCTTACATATCCACATTTAGCTATATACGTGTTCTTATATATCTACATTTAAATATATACCTGTTCTTACATATCTACATTTAGATATACACCTGATCTTACATATCTACATTTAGCTATATAGGTACCTGTTCATACATATCTACATTCAGATATATACCTGTTCTTATATATCTACATTTAAATATATACCTGTTCTTACATATCTACATTTAGATATGTACCTGTTCTTACATATCTACATTTAGCTATATACCTGTTCATACATATCTACATTTTCTGCATTTCAGTTGATCCTCAGCAGCCATTGAGTATAGATCCCTACAAAGTTGTCAGTATGTATCAGCATCACTGTTAGACCACATTATGATGGCAAGGTCAAAGATCATTTGGACAAGTTGATCACATGCAAAATTGTTTATGTATTTGCAAGAATATTGTTTGTGAAATGGACAGGAATACCTTAACTGTACTTAACTTAAAAAAAAAAAATTATAAAGGATATTATTAGTCAAATTGATATTATTGACTAATTACTCATTTAGAGAGAATATTATTAGTCAAATTGATATTATTGACTAATTACTCATTTAGAGAGAATATTATTAGTCAAAAATTGACACTAATGACTTAATTACATCTTTTGGTTGTTAAAATCAAGCATGTGATAGGTATCCCATGGGTCAGTTCAATGACAGATAAAATATGTTATTACACAACCTAACAAAGATTATTGAGTCACCACCTTATCTTTACCTTCGCCATCACTTTGTGGACAGATAGTGGCTTTACATATCGGCATGCCTTGTGTACAGTAGTGTTCATTCTCATTCAAATCAAGATGTATCAGTAAATAGATCTGATGGGCAGAAAGACAAGGTCATGTTCTGTTGATATTTTTATACACCAATCATATGAGCAGAAAGACATGGTCATGTTCTGTTGATATTTTTATTCATTTTTAATTGTAGTTAGTGAGTGAACAAAAACATTCAGAAACGTTACTAATAATAACTCTCCCTATGATGAAATGCAAGGCTTTATTAAAAAAAAAAGCAAACTTGTTTAGTGCCTATCAGGTCTCTGTTACATCAGAGTTCTAGATATTATTTGGATTGTATTAGTGTTTGTACAATTTTCATGCCCTACCTAATTCAGCAAACATAATTTGAATTCGAAATAATTTTCCTTACCTGAAATATGTAGTTTGTATTTTGGTGCACTGATTGAACGAAATGTCCACCAATGTTATTTTTGAAGAAAACTTGTTTAATATTGTTGCTAAATATTAAAAATTTATATCAGGGAAACAACTACTTTAGAAAATGTTTTAAGTCTTGAAAAAATGTGTTACGAGTCTTGGACATTGAACAGGAAATATTTTTTACAAATTTTGTTGAGCTTATGAAAAAAATACAGGAAAGCCCTGCTATAACAGTTTAGATTGGGACCAGAATTTCTTCCCACATTATGTCTTGTACAGTGGAATGCTGCTATAACAGTTTAGATTGGGACCAGAATTTCTTCCCACATTATGTCTTGTACAGTGGAATGCTGCTATAACAGTTTAGATTGGGACCAGAATTTCTTCCCACATTATGTCTTGTACAGTGGAATGCTGCTATAACAGGGTAGATTAGAACCCTAACTGATGACCACTTAATATTCTGTACAATGGAACCTTGTTATTGCATTGTCAGTTGGAACCCTGACTATCTTAAAATTGTCCTGTAGAGAGGCAATGTTATAACATGGTACACTGGGACCCTAGCTTCTTATCACATTATGTCCTGTACAGGGAATCCCTGCTTTATCTGTGGAATTGGACCCTGGGTGCTGACCATGTTATGTCCTGTAGAGGGGAGCAATGCTATAACATTGTAGACTGGGACCCAAGCTACATAATTACTTGTAGAGGAGAATCCTGTTGTAGCAAAGTGGACTGGGACCCTAACTATTGACCATATTATAGTAAGAATGATACCAAATTTGATGAATGCATGCATGTTTGGATGGTGGTGTGGTGTACTACGATTTTCTAGCTGCCAGTTGGTTTAATAAGTAGCAGTTAGATAGCTGCATGGTTGATAAAAATTAATCATTGTTATGTAATTGTGATATGTTAGCTGTAGGTTTCTGAAACTTAATGGTATTATTTATATCTAGTTTGTCAGATTAGCTGATGTTTTGAGTAGGATCAGGGATAAGAGACATCTGGAATGAAATTGGAAACCAGAATGTATCCGTGCTATATCCAAATTCTACTAACATGCTTGATGATAAATTTAACTTGCTAAAGTTAATGTAAAATAAAGTCTCAAAGCCCAGTTTTCACAAAACCGAAGAAGTTATGTAAGAAACTCAATGCAAATTACCATAGTTTTTCCACCCAATTGAGTTGCACTCATTTTCTGATTTAAAAAAAGAAAACCTCATTCAACTTAATATTGAGGGTATTCAGCTAATGAGGACAAGTGCTATGTTTGGAAAAACAGGTATTTCCCTTTGCTAAATATATCAATTTAACTTGACTTGAGAACTTAAAGTGCCATATCAGGATTTAAATTTGTGATTACTGATGAACTATTTCTCAGGTCTGAGAAAAAGCTTACCACTCCAACCCCCTCCCCTCCCTTGGTCATTTTGAAATTTAAATGTAAAAGCATATTTTGCTTATATATTTAGTGTATACTCACTAAAAAAAGCTGCACATATTTTTTTTACAAATTAACTTGTTTCTAATTTCAATAATGTCAGTAGATATGAGTGACTAAACAGTAGTGTAGTATAGTATATGTTTAGATAAAAACATCTAGATAAAAACAGTTTAGAGACATCTAGATAAAAACAGTTTAGAGACATCTAGATAGAAACAGTTTAGAGACATCTAGATAAAAACAGTTTAGAGACATCTAGATAAAAACAGTTTAGAAACATCTAGATAAAAACAGTTTAGAGACATCTAGATAAAAACAGTTTAGAGACATATTGATGAAAACAGTTTAGAGACATCTATATAAAAGCAGTTTAGAGACATCTAGATAAAAGAGGGTTCATAGCAGGTCATTAAATCTTCTGCCTCTGCTATAATGTTATATAGCATAACATTCATAATCAATTTAAGTATTGCAACTTCATTTGCCCCCAAAATATGGAAAACTGCAAAAGTAACTACTATTCACAAATCTGGTTGTATGGATGATGCTGATAACTACCGACCAATCTCAATACTACCAAACTTGTCAAAATGATTGAAAAATACGTCCATGACTCATTCATGTCATATTTATCTCAATGCTAAGAAACTTGTCAAAATGATTGAAAAATACATCCATGACTCATTCATGTCAAATTTATCTCAATGCTAAGAAACTTGTCAAAATGATTGAAAAATATGTCCATGACTCATTCATGTCATATTTATCTCAATGCTAAGAAACTTGTCAAAATGATTGAAAAATATGTCCATGACTCATTCATGTCATATTTATCTCAATGCTACCAAACTTGTCAAAATGATTGAAAAACATGTCAATGACTCATTCATGTCATATTTATCTCAATGCTATCAAACTTGTCAAAATGATTGAAAAATATGTTCTATGACTCCTTCATGTCATATGTAACCAAACACTTGCTCTTACACCCAAATCAATCAGGCATTAGACAGAAACATTCATTTGTGACTGCCTTGATCACCCTACCTGATAAATGTCTTCAAGCACTTGACCAAGTTAAAATAATAGGATCTGTATTTGTAGATTTCAGGAAAGCTTTTGACATGGTGGATCATGAAATCCATTTAAAGAAACTGAAAATCTACCAAATTGAATGTGATGACAATTCTAAGTCCATTATTATTTCTTTTATTTGTTAATGACCTACCACTTTACAAAGTGACTCAATATAATCTACAGATCTCTATGCAGATGACACAACATTGTCAGACATCCAAAACACAAAGCATGAACTCTAAATTTCTTTACAGAATGCATTAAACAAGCTGGAAAACTGGTACACATGCAATGGCATGGTAGTAAATACTGGTAAAACTAAATATTACTTATCTCAACATGGTAAAAAAGCAGACAAATCTTGATAGTAATGAACTATGTCTGACATGAAAGGATTTTTGCAAATGGTCTGTCACGACAATCTACTTGGTGTTTTGGTAGATAATAACCTATCATGGACTGAACTTATAGAAAATATCAGCAAAATAGTTAACTTAAATTTATGGGATTTCAGTAGGATAAAAAAATTCTCCCTAAAAGGCACAGAAAATTATTTAGAGTCTACTCTAAACAGTATGGGGTAATTCAAATGATAAAAACATAATAAAGCTGGCATATATTCAAAAAGGACTATTTGGCAGTGGCACAACTATGAGAAATGCAGTAGACACTAACAATACAATATTTGGCCTGGGTTATTGGGTTGCTGTCACACACACTCCAGCACATGCTCAAACTAGAAACCTAGTGATCAATCAATATCCATTTAAGCCAGGATGTCCCTATTCTCTTAAAGGGACAAGCCATTGAGAATATCAATAATTTCACCTATCTAGGCAGCTTCATGAACAAGTTAGGAGTAAAAAAAATGAGGATGTCAAGGCCTGCTGTGCCTTTACCAGTCTCAGACCAGTTTGGAGGAATGATAACATATACCTGAAAACAAAACTAAAACTGTTCAACTGCAATGACCAGATGCTGTATGGGACAGCAACTTGGACACACTCAAAGAATTTGGAACATAGGCTGCATGTGATCATTAATGCGTATCCCAAATAGATCCTATATATATCAGATGGTCAGACTGAATCCCCAACCAGGAGTTGTGGCTGAAGACAGAACATAAACCCATATTTGACACCATTAGGGAGCACAAGTGGGAATGGATTGGACATACCCTGAGAAGATATCAGCCCAATATTGCTCACAATGTCTTGGATAGGTATTGTCAAAGCCAATATAGAAGAGGATGACTGGCCATGTCCTGGTGAACACTGAACATAACTGAAACAAAATAGGAAACATTAGGCTGGTCCCTCTTGACCCTTTTTATGTTTTGAACAAAGTTGTTTATCTGCTTATTGAACAGAAATGTTTAGTTGCAAGACAAAAAAAACATTTGTTAATTCCAAAGAAATAAACATTTCCGGTCCCTTCCATGGTCACATCAGACAGATTTTAATGTAATAGAAGAATATTTCATTTGCATGCATTAAATGTAAGAAAAATATAGTTAGCCTTAAAAAAATTACTGATTATAATGCATTTTGAAATTTGATAAGATAAGACTCAAGAATGTTTTGATTATTTGTCATGAAACTGTAAAGGACATCATCTTTTTCGTAAACATTTACTCAACCAGGGGATGAGGTGGTAGCTATCACCAAAAATAATATAGTTGATTGTAAACAAATCAAGTCTTTTTTAACTTATGAGCAAATGTCCATCCTACCACCTTATATATATATATATATATATAAGGGGCCCCGACTGGCCGAGTGGTCTAAAGCACTGTCCCTTATGGACCACTGCCATCTCACCTCTGTCTGCATCTATTCGAGTCTAAGATTCGGTAAATGTAGTTATGTGAGAAAGCTTGCCAGTAGCTTCTCATGGATCAGTGGTTCTTTCCGGGGGCTGTCTGGGTTCTTCTTCCACCATTAATACTGGCCACCATGTATAGCCCATATTGTGCTGAAAAATGGCGTTAAACTATAAAAAACAAAACAAAACATATATATATATATATATACATATATATATATATATATATATACATATATATATATATATATATATATATATATATATATATATATATATATATATATATATATATTATTTATTTATTTATTTATTTATCTTTGTAGCTATCTTTATTAATCCAGAATATTATTAAATGCATGTTTATTTTGTGTGATATATTTCGCTGCTAATTTGTACTACTTATTTTGCTGTTTTGTTGCTTACATTAGACTTTTTTTATTTATTCCTTTTGCAAGCTGTTTCAAAACAGTTGTGGCAGAGTTAGATTTAAGGTGATCAGTTTAATTGCAAGTTTGAATATTTGTGTCAAACAAATATTATCTAATGAAAGTCTGCCATGTCTTCAGAATGAAGTTAACCATATGGTCTTCTGCTGAATTTCTTACATGTTCATGTTGTTTTTTGGCTGGTGTTTCATTATACAATATGGTAAAATCATTGTTTCACTTGTTCCTTGATTAAAGATTTTTTGTTTCTTTAAAATCTTCTTTTTTGTAGGTTATGGTACATAATTATAGCATCCAGTAATTGATCATGTAAGAATAACAATCATACACCATTTGCTGTATGAATACATTTGCCAATTTGCCAGATAACATTGTAAATACTTTTAGCCCAAAAGTAGTCCCTCACATTCTGTTTCATACCATGCATTCATCCCTACAGTACATGTGTTTTTATCCCTACAGTACATGTGTCTTTATCCCTACAGTACATGTGTTTTTATCCCTACAGTACATGTGTCTTTATCCCTACAGTACATATGTTTTTATCCCTACAGTACATATGTTTTTATCCCTACAGTACATGTGTTTTTATCCCTACAGTACATATGTTTTTATCCCTACAATACATGTGTCTTTATCCCTACAGTACTTGTGTCTTTATCCCTACAGTACATGTGTCTTTATCCCTACAGTACATATGTTTTTATCCCTACAGTACATGTGTTTTTATCCTTACAGTACATATGTTTTTATCCCTACAGTACATGGGTCTTTATCCCTACAGTACTTGTGTCTTTATCCCTACAGTACATGTCTTTATCCCTACATTACATGTGTCTTTATCCCTACATTACATGTGTCTTTATCCCTACATTACATGTGTCTTTATCCCTACAGTACATGTGTCTTTATCCCTACAGTACTTGTGCATTTATCCCTATATTACATGTGTCTTTATCCTACATTACATGTTTATTTATCCTACAGTACATGTGTTTTTATCCCTACAGTACATGTGTCTTTATCCTACAGTACATGTGTCTTTATCCCTACATTACAAGTGTCTTTATCCCTCCAGTATATGTGTCTTTATCCTACAACACATGTGTCTTTATCCCTACATTACATGTGTCTTTATCCCTACAGTACATGTGTCTTTATCCCTACAGTACATGTGTCTTTATCCCTACAGTACATGTGTCTTTATCCCTACAGTACATGTGTCTTTATCCCTACAGTACATGTATCTTTATCCATACAGTACAAATGTCTTTATCCCTACATTACATGTGTCTTTATCCCTACATTACATATGTCTTTATCCCTACATTGCATATGTCTTTATCCCTACAGTACATAAGTCTTTATCCCTACAGTACATGTGTCTTTATCCCTACAGTACATATGTCTTTATCCCTACAGTACATGTGTCTTTATCCCTATAGTACATATGTCTTAATCCCTACAGTACAAATGGCTTTATCCCTACAGTACATATGTCTTTATCCCTACAGTACATATGTATATCCCTACAGTGCATGTGTCTTTATCCCTACAGTACATATGTCTTTATCCCTACAGTACATACATATGTCTTTATCCCTACAGTACATGTGTCTTTATCCCTACAGTACATGTGACTTTATCCCTACAGTACATGTGTGTTTATTCCTACAGTAAATGGGTCTTTATCCCTACATTTCATATGTCTTTATCACTACAGTACATATGTCTTTATCCCTACAGTACATGTGACTTTATCCCTACAGTACATGTGACTTTATCCCTACAGTACATACATATGTATTTATCCCTACAGTACATGTGTCTTTATCCCTACAGTACATGTGACTTTATCCCTACAGTACATGTGTGTTTATTCCTACAGTAAATGGGTCTTTATCCCTACATTTCATATGTCTTTATCCCTACAGTACATATGTCTTTATCCCTGCAGTACATAAGTCTTTATCCCTACAGTACATGTGTCCTTATCCCTACAGTACATATGTCTTTATCCCTACAGTACATGTGTCTTTATCCCTATAGTACATATGTCTTAATCCCTACAGTACATATGTCTTTATCCCTACAGTACATATGTCTTTATCCCTACAGTACATATGTATATCCGTACAGTGCATGTGTCTTTATCCCTACAGTACATATGTCTTTATCCCTACAGTACATACATATGTCTTTATCCCTACAGTACATGTGTCTTTATCCCTACAGTACATGTCACTTTATCCCTACAGTACATGTGTGTTTATTCCTACAGTAAATGGGTCTTTATCCCTACATTTCATATGTCTTTATCACTACAGTACATATGTCTTTATCCCTATAGTACATACATATGTCTTTATCCCTACAGTACATATGTCTTTATCCCTACAGTACATGTGTCTTTATCCCTACAGTATGTGTGTCTTTATCTCAACAGTACATGTGTATTTAACTCTACAGCACATGTGTCTTTATCTCTACAGTGCATGTGTCTTTATCCCTACAATACATGTGTCTTTATCCCTACAGTACATATGTCTTTATCCTTACAGTACATGTGACTTTATCCCTACAGTACATATGTCTTTATCCCTACAGTACATGTGACTTTATCCCTAAAGTACATATGTCTTTATCCCTACAGTACATGTGTCTTTATCCCTACAGTACATGTGTCTTTATCCCTACTGTATGTGTGTCTTTATCCTTACAGTACATGTGTATTTATCTCTACAGCATGTGTCTTTATCCCTACAGTACATATGTCTTTATCCCTACAGTACATATGTATATCCCTACAGTGCATGTGTCTTTATCCCTACAGTACATATGTCTTTATCACTACAGTACATACATATGTCTTTATCCCTACAGTACATGTGTCTTTATCCCTACAGTACATGTGACTTTATCCCTACAGTACATGTGTGTTTATCCCTACAGTAAATGGGTCTTTATCTCTACATTTCATATGTCTTTATCCCTACTGTACATATGTCTTTATCCCTACAGTACATGTGACTTTATCCCTACAGTACATATGTCTTTATCCCTACAGTACATGTGTCTTTATCCCTACAGTACATGTGTCTTTATCCCTACAGTATGTGTGTCTTTATCCCAACAGTACATGTGTCTTTATCTCTACAGCACATGTGTCTTTATCTCTACAGTGCATGTGTCTTTATCCCTACAATACATGTATCTTTATCCCTACAGTACATGTGTCTTTATCCCTACAGTACATATGTCTTTATCCCTACAGTACATGTGACTTTATCCCTACAGTACATATGTCTTTATCCCTACAGTACATGTGACTTTATCCCTAAAGTACATGTCTTTATCCCTACAGTACATGTGTCTTTATCCCTACAGTACATGTGTCTTTATCCCTACAGTATGTGTGTCTTTATCCCTACAGTACATGTGTCTTTATCTCTACAGCATGTGTCTTTATCTCTACAGTACATATGTCTTTATCCCTACAGTACATGTGTCTTTATCCTACATTAAATGTGTCTTTATCCCTAAAGTACATATGTCTTTATCCCTAAAGTACATATGTCTTAATCCCTACAGTACATATGTTTTTATCCCTACAGTACATGTGTCTTTATCCCTACAGTACATATGTCTTTATCCCTACAGTGCATATGTCTTTATTCCTACAGTACATGTGACTTTATCCCTACAGTACATATGTCTTGATCCCTACAGTACAGGTGTGTTTATCCCTACAGTACATATGTCTTTATCCCTACAGTACATGTGTCTTTCTTTATTCTTACAGTACATATGTCTTAATCCCTACAGTACATGTGTCTTTATCCCTACAGTACATGTGTTTATCCCTACAGTACATGTGTCTTTATCCCTACAGTACATGTGTCTTTATCCCTACAGTACATGTGTCTTTATCCCTACAGTATGTGTGTCTTTATCCCTACAGTACATGTGTCTTTATCTCTACAGCATGTGTCTTTATCTCTACAGTACATATGTCTTTATCCCTACAGTACATGTGTCTTTATCCTACATTAAATGTGTCTTTATCCCTAAAGTACATATGTCTTTATCCCTAAAGTACATATGTCTTAATCCCTACAGTACATATGTTTTTATCCCTACAGTACATGTGTCTTTATCCCTACAGTACATATGTCTTTATCCCTACAGTGCATATGTCTTTATTCCTACAGTACATGTGACTTTATCCCTACAGTACATATGTCTTGATCCCTACAGTACAGGTGTGTTTATCCCTACAGTACATATGTCTTTATCCCTACAGTACATGTGTCTTTCTTTATTCTTACAGTACATATGTCTTAATCCCTACAGTACATGTGTCTTTATCCCTACAGTACATGTGTTTATCCCTACAGTACACGTGTCTTTATCTACATAAGCCATATGTGTCCATGTAAAAAACCATATAGATACAAAATCAATAATATCTTTTGAATTACAGTAGGATGTCATTTGCACCCAATGTCACATTGGGTAGTAGAAATTTTTTTCCAGTCCAGGTTGTACCATGGCATCATTGTTATAATCTTGGAAACAGAGGTAATAGAATTTCGATATCAGTCCAAGAATTGTTCATGTCATATTGACATGTATATTTTATGACAAAATATTTAATTATGCCGAGAATTGTGAATGCTATAAATATAATATTTTAAATGATTATTCATCAGTTATATAGAGGATCTTACATCAATATTCACCTGATATATATATATATATATATATATATATATATATATATATATATATATATATATATATATATATATATTGATCACATAAAGACTGGATCTAACATAGATCTGTCACCATTTCTGAACTCTGGGTTGGGGTAGATTTAATTTAACTAGTCATTGTAATACATCATATCATTACAACTATTCTCCTCATAAATCTAATACTGGTATCCCTAATGCAGGTCTGATTCATACTACATAATATAATTACTACATGTATAATTACTACATTATATAATTACTACATATATAATTACTACATATATAATTCTCATATGTATTCAAGTGCTCACATCAAAAGCCTAATATTCCTAATGCAAACATAGACATTGTTCATATTACATAGACATTGTTTATATTACATAGACATTGTTCATATTACATTGACATTGTTCATATTATAAAGACATTATTCATATTTTATAGACATTATTCATTTTACATAGGCATTATTCATATTATATAGACATTATTGATATTACATAGACATTATTCATTTTGCATAGGCATTGTTCATATTACATAGCATTATTCATATTGCATAGACATTATTCATATTACATAGACATTGTTCATATTACATAGACATTACTCATTTTAGATAAACATTATTCATATTACATAGACAGTATTCATATTACATAGGCATTATTCATTTTACATAGATATTGTT
Organism: Unio delphinus; assembly: GCA_029339505.1. Taxonomy (NCBI): domain Eukaryota; kingdom Metazoa; phylum Mollusca; class Bivalvia; order Unionida; family Unionidae; genus Unio; species Unio delphinus. The sequence goes on along the minus strand of JAQISU010000168.1, from coordinate 542,168 downwards.
CATATTACATAGGAATTATTCACATTATATAGACATTATTCATATTAAATATACATTATTCATATTACATAGATATTATTCATACATAATGTAACTTTTAATATTAGCATCCCAAATGCACATGCAGACATTATTCATTATATGTTGTACATGTGTCCAATGTTACAGGTACTCCTTAACATAGACATCATTCATATTACATAGACATTGTTCATATTACGTAGACATTGTTCATATTACATAGACATTGTTCATATTACATAGACATCATTCATATTACATAGACATCATTCATATTACATATACATCATTCATATTACATAGACATTATTCATATTACATAGACATTATTCATATTACATAGACATTATTCATATCACATAGACATTGTTCACATTACATAGACATCATTCATATTAAATAGACATCATTCATATTACATAGACATTATTCATATTACATAGATATTATTCATCTTACATAGACATTATTCATATTACATAGACATTACTCATATTACATGGACATTAATCATATTACATAGACTTTAATCATATTACATAGACATTATTCATATTACATAGACATTATTCATATTACATAGACATTATTCATATGTTGTACATGTGTCCAATGGTACAGGTACTCCTTAACATAGACATCATTCATATTACATAGATATTATTCATATTACATAGACAGTATTCATATTACATAGACATTGTTAATATTACATAGACATTATTCATATTACATAGACATTACTTATATTGCATAGACATTATTAATATTACATAGACATTGTTCATATTACATAGATATTATTCATATTACATAGACATCATTCATATTACATAGACATTATTCATATGTTGTACATGTGTCCAATGTTACAGGTACTCCTTAACATAGACATCATTCATATTACATAGATATTATTAATATTACATAGACATTATTCATATTACATAGACATTGTTAATATTACATATATATTATTCATATTACATATACATTACTCATATTACATAGACATTGTTCATATTACATAGACATTGTTCATATTACATATACATTATTCATATTACATAGACATTGTTCATATTACATAGACATTATTCATATTACATAGACATTACTCATATTAGATAGACATTATTCATATTACATAGACATCATTCATATTACATAGACATCATTCATATTACATAGACATCATTCATATTAGATAGGCATTATTCATTTTACATAGACATTGTTCATATTACATAGGAATTATTCACATTATATAGACATTATTCATATTACATATACATTATTCATATTACATAGATATTATTCATACGTAATGTAAATTTTAATATTAGCATCCCAAATGCACATGCAGACATTATTCATATGTTGTACATGTGTCAAATGTTACAGGTAATCCTTAACCTTATGTCCCCAATGCAAACAGAGACAGTGTTCATACTGCATGTGTTGATAATGTATAGTGTTAAGTATATTTGATTTATTTTATATTTGATTTCATTTAATTATTTGTTTGTTTTAATTTTTTATTCCATTACATACTATTGTAATCTAATTTTATTTACTAGATTTTACATTTTCCATAAATTTAGTTCAGTTTGACCTGAATGTTTTTCATAAACACATACTACTAGATACTTTGTATCTAATGCTGACCTAGTTCCTGACCTTGATTCAGAATCTTAAGGAGCTGAAGTAAACAACTTTTTAAAATTTATTTTTAACCTTGCTCGCAATTAGATTCATAGAATGAAATCAAGGTCATACTTGGAGTACATGATGTTAGACATTTAAAAAGTTACTATGTTGTTCTAGAAATACGATCATGTGACTCATATGGAAATCTGTTTTGCATCTTAAATTAAAGTATAACTGTTTTATATAGAGAATTAGGGCATTCAGGCTTTAAACCATTGACACATAAGGGTGTTTAGTTGTGACCAGTTTGAATTTTGTAAAAATTTAAATTTTAATTATTTGGATTCCAAGAGATTATTTTTCCTGGAAATACTTGTGCTTTAAATTGATTTTTGGACAAGGACAGTTATCAAATTTTATAAAAGAACTCAAACACTTGAATATTATTTTCTGTGATTCAATAAAGAACTTGTGACACAACAGTACAATTTTGACCTCAGCATATATCATTGCCTTCCATATTGAATTTAATCTGGAATCGATCTCAGTTTCATTATGCCTTTTTATTGCTAGGACTTCTAAATTTTTAATTCTGGAATTATTCTTTGATTATGTTTGGATTTGATTCAATGAACCATAGGTTATTTTTCTAATTTTTACCTTAATTTATTGAGAAATAAATTATTTGCTAAATGTTACAAAACATGTTGTCTTCACACTTTTTTTAATGTTTCATAAGAACCTAAACATAACAATAGACATTATTTATTATTTATACTGTATATACATTATTTATTCTGTATACATTTTGTATATGCATTATTCATAGTGCATGTACTTTATTCATGCTGTATGCATATTAGTCATACTGTATATACATTGTTCTTACTGTATACATATTAGTCATACTGTATATACATTGTTCTTACTGTATGCATATTAGTCATACTGTATATACATTGTTCTTACTGTATGCATATTAGTCATACTGTATATACATTGTTCTTACTGTATACATATTAGTCATACTGTATATACATTGTTCTTACTGTATGCATATTAGTCATACTGTATATACATTGTTCTTACTGTATGCATATTAGTCATACTGTATATACATTGTTCTTACTGTATGCATATTAGTCATACTGTATATAAATTGTTCTTACTGTATAATATTATTCGATCTACATGGACATTTGATCCTTTCAAGGTATGAATTCCTTTTCTTTTCCAGCCAGTGAAGATGTGGCAAGATTTACAATTGAGAATGAACAAGGCAAAGGCAGAAATAAAATATTGCAAGATGTAAAAGATGAAACAGAATGCTAGACAGAATGCTAGAAGCTAAAGTATGATGATGAGTGGAAGCAATGACATTGGAATTAAAATTTGAAGTTGATTATAGAAAAATTTTCATGTCAAGCTTGGAGATTGTATAATACAATATTGTGTATCTTCATTGTAAGTAGAACTGTTATAGAGATAAAAACATGTGGCATATTTAGAATGACACAAAGCTTGATATATACCATATGAGCCTTTGTGTAATGTATATTTAAATATAAACACGTCAGTACAATTTTACCTGGTCTACAGCATGAAATATACAATATATGCCTTTGTGTAAATGTACATTGAAATATCAAACGTTCTCTACACTTTTACCTGGTCTACAGCATGAAACACACATTATTTGTCTTTGTGTAATGTACATTGAAATATAAACATCTATGTACACTTTTACCTGGTCTACAGCATGAAACATACCATATGTACCTTTTCCAGTAACATATTACATATATGACATATATAGAATTTATGTTAGGGTTTGGGCTGAGACAAGGAAATCACAGTCAGGGGGGTAACATTATTTGTCTGCCCCAATGAGGCTTGTCCGAGTGGGGAGACATATAATTAAACACCCACAACTGGGGGTTCTGAGTGGGGAGACATATAATGTAACCCACACAACTGGGGGTTGTCTCGATTCAATCCCGATTGTAGATTATTTTTCTCACCCAGTATTTTTCTTTAAAGTGAAAAGAACTCTTCACTAGTGTTCATATCCCAATGGTTACATGTGGCGCATGAATACAAAATATGCTAATTAGGGCTTTGGTGTGATCATTGCATCTAAATACAGTTTATTTGGGTGAGCAAAGCAAAATAACAAGATAAAATGTTGCATTGTAATGAGGTATTATCACATTATCCTTATAAATAATATAATTTTAAATTATACTATTATAATTTTAAAAAATTTATGTTTATTACAAGAAACTGTTTAATTTCATCAGTTCCAGTTTTGAAAAAATTACCCCCTGTGTAAAAGACCCTCCAAATATGGACCCTAGCAAATAAACATGTGCTATGGATTTCTTTGAGTTTATTTTTCTGTCTTGGAAATATGTCAATTGCTGCAATGAAATTTGCTTTTGGGGTACACTAGTGAAACTGAAATTGTAATTCGTTTTCATGTTCTCAAGTTTGAAGTTGTCATTTTTCATTTGGTGAAGTATCTTTTTAAAGAAAACATGGAAGGGTATACCATCTGAAAAGAAGCAAACAGTACAGAACCTGACCTGCCAATCTCCTGTCACATACTGTAACAGTATTTACAAGTCTGTAAATTTTTCAGTAGAATGTGCAACCCATCTCATATTTTCTTTCATTTTCATTTTCATTGGTCAATGTGAGTTTCTTTCATTTTCATTGGTCAAAGTGAGTTTCTTGAAGACTCAGTATTGGGCCTAACCCTACCACAGACTAGTTGTGTGCAGCATTATTTCATTTCATCTTGACAAACTGTAAAACATGTTATCCAAATGCAGCATTATTTTGTTACATCTTGACAAACTGTAAAACGTGTTATCCAAATGCAGCATTATTTTGTTACATCTTGACAAACTGTAAAACGTGTTATCCAAATGCAGCATTATTTTGTTACATCTTGACAAACTGTAAAATGTGTTATCCAAATGCAGCAATATTTTGTTACATCTTGACAAATTGTAAAATGTGTTATCCAAATGCAGCATTATTTTATTACATCTTGACAAATTGTAAAATGTGTTATCCAAATGCAGCATTATTTTATTACATCTTGACAAATTGTAAAATGTGTTATCCAAATGCAGCATTATTTTATTACATCTTGACAAATTGTAAAATGTGTTATCCAAATGCAGCATTATTTTGTTACATCTTGACAAACTGTAAAATGTGTTATCCAAATGCAGCATTATTTTATTACATCTTGACAAATTGTAAAATGTGTTATCCAAATGCAGCATTATTTCATTTCATCTTGACAAACTGTAAAATGTGTTATCCAAATGCAGCAATATTTTGTTACATCTTGACAAACTGTAAAATGTGTTATCCAAATGCAGCAATATTTTGTTTCATCTTGACAAACTGTAAAATGTGTTATCCAAATGTAGCATTATTTTGTTACATCTTGACAAACTGTAAAATGTGTTATCCAAATGCAGCATTATTTTATTACATCTTGACAAACTGTAAAATATGTTATCCAAATGCAGCATTATTTCATTAAATCTTGTTTAACAATTTAGTTCATGTAGCTCAAATTTGTTGTCCAGTGTGACTTCATATACACATGGAGCTCAACTTTATTGTCCATGATGATTTCATATCACCATCTAGCTCAAATATTTGTTGTCTGCAGTGGTTTCTTATCACCATCAAGCTCAAATTTGTTGTCCATGATGCTTTCATATCACCATGTATCTCAAATATTTGTTGTCCATGATGATTTCATATCACCATGTATCTCAAATATTTGTTATCCATGATGATTTCATATCACCGTGTAGCTCAGATGTGTTGTCCATGATGATTTCATATCACCATGTAGCTCAGATGTGTTGTCCATGATGATTTCATATCACCATGTATCTCAAATATTTGATGTCCATGATGATTTCATATCACCATGTATCTCAAATATTTGTTGTCCATGATGATTTCATATCACCATGTATCTCAGATGTGTTGTCCATGATGATTTCATATCACCATGTATCTCAAATATCTGTTGTCCATGATGATTTCATATCACCATGTATCTCAGATGTGTTGTCCATGATGATTTCATATCACCATGTATCTCAGATGTGTTGTCCATGATGATTTCATATCACCATGTATCTCAGATGTGTTTTCCATGATGATTTCATATCACCATGTAGCTCAGATTTGTTGTCCACAGTGGTTTCATATCACCATGTATCTCAAATTTGTTGTCCACAGTGGTTTCATATCACCATGTAGCTCAAATTTGTTGTCATTAATGATTTCATATCACCATGTAACATCAAAACTTGTTTTTGTTTTGCTCTGAGCTGGGGAAGAAAAACTAATATCTCATTTGATTGAGTATATTATTATATCCAGGTTGTCATATAATATATATAACTTGCTCTTTCTTTGAATAAAAAAGTAGTATTGCTTATTTATATTTTAAGGGCTGTTCCATTTAAACATTCATAATAGCCATGAAAGGCAATTTTAAAATAATTATATGTGAAGGTAATCAGATTATAGGGTTTTTATATAAAATAATAACTTCAAATGGCTTTCACATCAACCATGATGTCAAATAATTTTAAAAACGTTGCAAATGGTTATGTGTTTTGTGGATTGCTTCGAAAAGAAAAGTGTTCATCTGAGATTCTTTCTCTCTCTTGTGCTCTATCGTAATGAAGAATTTACATTTGTTTTATGATTAATGACTTTTGTAATGATATTCATGCCTCTGTGTGCATAAGACTTTTGTAATGATATCCATGTCTCTGTGTGCATAAGACTTTTGTAATGATATCCATGCCTCTGTGTGCATAAGACTTTTGTAATGATATCCATGCCTGTGTGTGCACAAGACTTTTGTAATGATATCCATGCCTCTGTCTGCATAAGACTTTTCTAATGATATCCATGCCTCTCTGTGCACAAGACTTTTGTAATGATATCCATGCTTCTGTGTGCTAAAGACTTTTCTAATGATATCCATGCTTCTGTGTGCATAAGACTTTTCTAATGATATCCATGCCTCTGTGTGCATAAGACTTTTCTAATGATATCTATGCCTCTAATAAACCAGACACTTTATTTCTAGATGTCATCTCATGTCTGGTAAATCAGGCACTTTATTTCCCGATTTCATTTCTTGTCTATTAAACCAAGGCACATTATTTCCAGATTTAATCTAGTGCCAAGTAAACACAGGCACATTATTTGCTTATTTTATTTAGTGTCTAGTAAATCCAGGCACATTATTTACTGATTTCATCTGTTTTACTAACCAAGATATTAGCATTATAAAGCGTGGTTGGATATGATTAGGAGTGAATTAGTTTATTAGCCAATTCTTGTCATGAAAATAATCTCATTACAAATCATGGTTGTTTACTTCAGATTTTATGTTTATATTCAATGTACTGGTGCATCATGTTTCATGATTAGATTTAATAGTTGATTTTTTCAAGTTGTAAGTAGAAAGCTTGATATTTAATGGGCCAAGTTTTGTTAAATCTTGTGATGTTTTTAAATTTGTGTTTTCTTTCAAACAAATCATATTAGTTAATATGCCATATTTGTAAAAGATTTCTTACAGTTTTATCATTATAAAGAATACCTGATTTCCAGTACCAATCAGGTAGTCTTCCTTTTGTCAATACACTTTTAGAGATATTTTTTGCAGCTTTGAGTTTACAGAAACATGCTTTTTTTTTATAATTTCATTTTTTACATATATTTCTTTTTTTTTAAAAATAATGTATGTTTTTAGAAAATTAAGTCTTCATTTTTTATATTTATAAATGTACTTAGAACATGTTTACATCTTTTTTAGATATTGTTTCTTTACATAACTAGCATTGTTACACATGCATTTGTATTTCCTTTTTTACTCAGGTACACAATATACCATATAGACTTGCTTATCAATCAACTAAATTGACACCTACCCCCATTTTAGGGTAACACAATGCCAAATTGTCTTTGACCTTTCTTTAAGTCAGGGTATATTTTTAGGGCTACACAATGCCAAATTGTCTTTGAGCTTTCTATAAATCAGGGTGTATTTTGCATGTCAGATCCGTTTGAAGGAATGACCTGTCATCAATGAGTCAGAGATATACTTTGGAAAGATAAACAAGCCCAACTAGGTAGGTACTCAGGCAGGCAGGCTTATAGTCTGACAGGTAGGTAGACAGACAGACATACATACAGACAGACAGGCAGACAAATTGATCGATCAATAGATAGATATATAGATAGGAAAAACTATGACAAAATTCCATTGTAAAATACACTTGTATTATTGAGCAAAATATGTCACAAATAAATTGTCAACTTACAATATGTTAAAATCAAATGTACTGCATTCCACTATGCTTGAAATTTTAAATCAATAAATCCATGAATTAAATTGCAGGTCACACACCATTATAAAAATAAATCAGAATAATCTGATTCTCAATATCCCATAATTCCATACATCTTACAAATAACAAGGAAAGTTAAGTCCACACTTTGTAATATACAATATCCTATACTAGATCTAATATCTACTGGTACAAAGTCAGAGAAATCATCCCCTGTTTGATATGATCAAGTCCTGAAATCCTTCATCGTCATCTAAAGATTATAATTCATCATCTAGTCATTATAAGAATTGTCTGACTCCTTTTCTTTGGCTTCACTTTCATATGTGGGTGCCGATGTAGAAACTGAACTTGGGTTCTGTAAGTAACACTTTGATCATACAGTGTGTAAAATCTATTAAAGACTGTAAGTAATCATACAGTGTGTGAAATCTATTAAAGGCTGTAAGTAACACTTTAATCATACAGTGTGTGAAATCTATTAAAGGCTGTAAGTAATCATACCATGTGTGAAATCTATTAAAGGCTGTAAGTAATCATACAGTGTGTAAAATCTATTAAAGACTGTAAGTAATCATACAGTGTGTGAAATCTATTAAAGGCTATAAGTAACACTTTAATCATACAGTGTGTGAAATCTATTAAAGGCTGTAAGTAATCATACAGTGTGTGAAATCTATTAAAGGCTGTAAGTAACACTTTAATCATACAGTGTGTGAAATCTATTAAAGGCTGTAAGTAATCATAGTGTGTGAAATCTATTAAAGACTGTAAGTAATCATACAGTGTGTGAAATCTATTAAAGGCTGTAAGTAATCATACTATGTATGAAATCTATTAAAGGCTGTAAGTAATCATACAGTGTGTGAAATCTATTAAAGACTGTTACACTTTGATCATACTGTGTGTGAAGCCTATTAAAGGCTATAAGTAACACTTTAATCATACAGTGTGAAATCTATTAAAGGCTGTAAGTAATCATACTCTGTGTGAAATCTATTAAAGACTGTTACACTTTAATCATACAGTGTGTGAAATATATTAAAGACTGTTACACTTTGATCACACAGAATGTGAAATCTATTAAAAGCTGTTACACTTTGATCATACAGTATGTGAAATATATTAAAGGCTGTAAGTAACACTGATAATACATTGTGTGAAATCTATTAAAGACTGTTACAATTTGATCATACAGTGTGTGTAATCTATCAAAGATTGTTACACTTTGATCATACAGTGTGAAATCTATTAAAGACTGTAGCATTTTAATCATATAGTGTGTGAAATCTATTAAAGGCTGTTACACTTTAATCATACAGTGTGTGAAATATATTAAAGACTGTTACACTTTGATCACACAGTATGTGAAATCTATTAAAAGCTGTTACACTTTGATCATACAGTATGTGAAATATATTAAAGGCTGTAAGTAACACTGATAGTACATTGTGTGAAATCTATTAAAGACTGTTACACTTTGATCATACAGTGTGTGTAATCTATCAAAGGTTGTTACACTTTGATCATACAGTGTGCAATCTATTAAAGACTGTTGCATTTTAATCATATAGTGTGTGAAATCTATTAAAGGCTGTTACACTTTGATCATACAGTGTGTGAAATCTTTTAAAGGCTGTTACACTTTGATCATACAATGTGTGAAATCTATTAAAGACTGTTACACTTTGATCATACAGTGTGTGAAAATACACTTTGATCATACAGTGTGTGAAATCTATTAAAGACTGTTACACTTTGATCATACAGTGTGTGAAATCTATTAAAGGCTGTTACACTTTGATTATACAGTGTGTGAAATCTATTAAAGACTGTTACACTTTGATCATACAGTGTGTGAAATCTATTAAAGGCTGTTACACTTTGATCATACATTGTGTGAAATCTATTAAAGGCTGCAACTGAACACATGTATATTGTACACCAAGATCACATTATTACAGATTACCTGGCACTAAACCATTACTAAATACACAGTAGATCAAAGGGTGGAAAAACAAGCCAAGGGATTAAGGTCAAACATTCGGTGGAAGATGTCGAAATTTACTTGGTACTGAACAAGTACATATACTAAATTTGTCTCTCATTCAAAAGGATTGTCAACTTGAAAATAAAGTAAGGGTTACTAAGTATTGTGCATAGGCAGAAAACATGGAAAATATCATTTTGGAATTAAATCTAAGTTATGGAATAGGAAAATAAAACTTATATCAAAACTTGCATTGCATCATATTGTACAGCAAAACACAAATATTAATACAAATACAGTTTATTGGGACATACACAAAGAGGAAGTAATAAACATATAAACAAAATTGACAAACACTTCATTTTGTGGATGGTAATATTCAATATATGCAATATTTTCAAATTATTAAGATCCAGATAACTAAAGATGCAAATATTGTGTAATGAATACTATCGTGAAATAGATAAACACTGCATATCATATGCACATTTCTAAGTTGGAATAGATGCATGACAAACAAAGACACATTGTAATTGACAGTATTTTTGTGTACTGCAGACATATGGCATTCCAGCATTACCCTAAGATTTATCTCATTTTTCGATTGTTTGTCACACTTATAAGATACCCTCTACTCTGCATGAATCAAATTTCAGTTAAGAAAGGGTTGACTTACAAGTGAGTACATTTGGTAAATTGTAATTTTATAGATCTGTGATAGTTAAGAAAGGGTTGACTTACAAGTGAGTACATTTGGTAAATTGTAATTTTATAGATCTGTGATAGTTCATGTGCCTTTGTTACAAATTTTACATTTTGTTAATATTGTACATTTGTGTCTGTGGGATAATTTTCATTTGTCAGAATCATTAACATATTAAATAGAAAGGTAAAATTGGAGTCAATGCATTTTTAATATTTATCTGACAGTAACTTTCATAAAATAATCATGGAACTCATTCTAAAATCCTAACATGTACATGATTTTAAAAAATTCTTGTTGGATTGTACTGATAATATCCAGTTACCTTCCAGCTGTTTGTAATGATATAATGTCTCATATATATATATATATATATATATATATATATATATATATATATATATATATATATATATATATATTATATGTTCTGGCATTACTTTGTAAAGATTCTATGCAATTTCCATTTGGAATTTTAAATGAACATGCATTTAGGAATTTTAGGATCACTGTAATTTGGCTAACTTGAATTTTACAAAGTTCATTCTGTATTGATAAGAATTGTCTAATTAAATTAGTTTGTTTTTAGTAACAAGCTTGAAAAGGGCAACCATTATCCCATACATTTTGAAAAAAGGAAGGGATGGTAAGATCTGCTAACCAGACATGAGTGTGTGAATACCTGCATACATGCATGAGTAATATTGTATAACTCCTCATTCATAGATCAAGATAGAGACTTCAAAAGTAGGAATATGTATATATTATCATCTGTATCAAAGTAAAAGTCATTGTTGATAAATTCATACATTAAAAATGCACATTGTTCACTTATTAAATAGCGTTATTAAATAGCATAACATCCTATAGTGCATATTTTACACTTGCGTTATTATTTTGTCTTGGATAAACAGTAGCAGAGAATTGGCATTAAATCCGACCAGTTTTGACTCCTTCAATGCTTGTGATTCTGTGACATTAACAATTTTAGTACCATAAAATCAGGTGCCTTTGAAACATGAATAGGGACAATTGTACAATTCTAATTTGTAGTAATCCAAAGTATCTCAGTTTTGGGGGCATTTTCACCTTTCTTAATACATTTATATGCATACATTGTTAAATGTATGTCTAATTTTTTTATTTTGTTACTTATTCTGTGTTTATTTGATGAATTTTTATTTTAAAATTGATATTTCAGAAACAATACTTGTTAGTGATCTGATAACAATATTTTTTCTACATCTAATTCAGTGAATTGTTAATTGTCAATAAAATTGATCTGAAAAGATTTGACACTTTTTCTGTTATTTTTTTAGGTCAGTTAAACATTGTTATTATAAGAAATATGCTAATTTGTCTTTAAATATATTAAAATGGCAATAATTTTTTATCTATTTTATTCATTTGTGCTCTTTTTATTCAGTTCTGTCAGTAAGTGAGTGCTTTTGGAATGCACCGTTTCTCTTGCAAGATAAGTGTAAATAGTTTTTAATGGGGACATAACTCTAAAAGGGTTATTCAGAGAAAGCTACTGATATACACACACAAACTCTTCTCATGATACATGTATACACCAAATTTAATGAAATATATACACCAAATTTAATGAAATACATGTATACACCAAATTTAATGAAATACATATATACACCAAATTTAATGAAATACATGTATACACCAAATTTAATGAAATACATATATACACCAAATTTAATAAAATACATATATACACCAAATTTAATGAAATACATGTATACACCAAATTTAATGAAATACATGTATACACCAAATTTAATGAAATACATGTATACACCAAATTTAATGAAATACATATATACACCAAATTTAATGAAATACATATATACACCAAATTTAATGAAATACATGTATACACCAGATTTAATGAAATACATATATACACCAAATTTAATGAAATACATATATACACCAAAATTTAATGATAAACATAATATACACCAAATTCAATGAGATACATATAATATATACGGTGTTACGAAACACCCAAATCCACTCAAATTCACCCAAATCCACAACCAAATCCACCAAAATCAGCTCAAATCCACCCAAATCACATTGTGTATGCCATCTCATCTATAAATTACAACGCTCCCCTAAAAGTAAATGTATGCATCAATATTTAGCGTTACGGATAAAGCTGCTCGTCTATCTCTTGGATTTCCATGTGCAAGAGTTTGAAAAGCTCAAGAACTTTCGTGATTATAACTGAACAAGTGTGACTAAATATTTAATAGCCTCAGTTGCCATGGAAATGAGTCATATTTAAGTTGTATCATCAAGTTCAAACAATTTTTTTTTTTATCCAATTGAAGTAACTGTCAATATATCAGAGCCTCCCACAATGTCCCACCAGAAACATATCAAACACTGTGAGCTGGACCTCAGATAGCAACTCTGTTATTCAGCTGGTGATGCTGATGCAGAATTTGACAACTTCACAATAGCTGTAAATCTTATATATATAGATCAGCTGTCCCTTTAGATCTTGGTCACTGGAGAGCATCTTGTTATCATTAGTATCTGGATCAATGCTTCACATGATACAGATATTTTTATGCTGACTACTATGGATTTTTTTATGCTGAAATGCTCAGCATGTTCAACTTGAGATGATCCAGACCACATTACTGTGATAATAACTTATATGTGGTAGCATTTAGCGGCATGTCAACACAGTACTGTGATAATAATTTATATGTGGTAGCGTTTAGTGGCATGTCAACACAGTGGCATGTCAACACAGTACTGTGATAATAATTTATATGTGGTAGCATTTAGTGGCATGTCAACACAGTACTGTGATAATAATTTATATGTGGTAGCGTTTAGTGGCATGTCAACACAGTACTGTGATAATAATTTATATGTGGTAGCATTTAGTGGCATGTCAACACATTACTGTAAGGACAGGTATATTAAAGAGTTTAAGATTTAAGGTTTTGCAAGGCTGTCAGTGTAAAAAGGGAATCTGAACAGATCAAATTTGGTTTTGAAAGATTTGTGTTGTTGAAAGAATTTTGTATAATTTTAATTTTTGCAGTAACATTTTAGGCTTGGTCAAGTAATTGACTCAAGATGCTGCTATTTGATCTTGCAATGGCAGATTCACCCTTGTCTATGATCTTTCCAACCAAGTACATACAGGTACAATGTATCACCATGATGGTGCTGCTATTTGATATTGCAGTGGATCTTTCCAACCAAGTACACATAGGTACAATGTATCGCCATGATAGTGCTCTGATTTAATTAAATTTTATTTTGGATCAACTAGACACCATAATGATTCTTACAATGAAAACCCTCATGTCAAAATGACTTTCTATTTAAGAAGAGCAACTATCAAAACATATCCAAGATGACATTTTATGAGTTATATAAACTCTCTCATTCTGTAATGTATTTGCATTGAACAGCTGGACATGTTTGTTTTCTGATTGCTTATATTGTAGATAAATTGTTTGTTATATGGCCAAATTCAAATGTGGATGAAAAATGGTTGTTTTTCCTGGCATGACATGGTCCCATTCTTGAGGTTGAGATATGCAAGACTGTAACTGATGCTTCCTGCTACTTTCCATCTCGCTGCCCAGATTTAACATGATACAACCATTGTGTGCAAGCAATATTTTCATCCCTCAAGATATGACTGCCCAGAAATGATATGGTACAACCATTGTCTGCAAGCAATATTTTCATCCCTCAAGATATGACTGACTGCTCAGAAATGATATGGAATAACCATTGTGTGCAAACAATATTTTCATCCCTCAAGATATGATTGACTTGTCTATAAATAGGCATGATTGGTATTGCAGTGACACTTATAGTACTTATATGTACAAACTGGAAAGCAAAAAGTCCATTCTAGTAACAGCTTACCCATCAGAAGGCAATTGTGTAGATGCCATTAGACAAAAAATCCATTCTAGTAACAGCCTACCCATTGGAAGGCAATTGTGTAGATGCCATTAGGCAAAAAATCTATTCTAGTATCAGCCTACCCATAGGAAGGCAATTGTGTACATGCCATTAGACAAAAAATCCATTCTAGTAACAGCCTACCCATAGGAAGGCAATTGTGTAGATGCCATTAGACAAAAAATCCATTCTAGTAACAGCCTACCCATAGGAAGGCAATTGTGTAGATGCCATTAGACAAAAATTCCATTCTAGTAACAGCCTACCCATAGGAAGGCAATTGTGTAGATGCCATTAGGCAAAAAATCCATTCTAGTATCAGCCTACCCATAGAAAGGCAATTGTGTAGATGCCATTAGACAAAAAATCCATTCTAGTAACAGCCTACCCATAGGAAGGCAATTGTGTAGATGCCATTAGGTAAAAAATCCATTCTAGTAACAGCCTACCCATAGGAAGGCAATTGTGTAGATGCCATTAGACAAAAAATCAATTCTAGTAACAGCCTACCCATTGGAAGGCAATTGTGTAGATGCCATTAGGCAAAAAATCTATTCTAGTAACAGCCTACCCATAGGAAGGCAATTGTGTAGATGCCATTAGACAAAAAATCCATTCTAGTAACAGCCTACCCATAGGAAGGCAATTGTGTAGATGCCATTAGGCAAAAAATCAATTCTAGTATCAGCCTACCCATAGGAAGGCAATTGTGTAGATGCCATTAGACAAAAAATCCATTCTAGTAACAGCCTACCCATAGGAAGGCAATTGTGTAGATGCCATTGGGCAAAAAATCAAATCTAGTAACAGCATACCCATAGGAAGGCAATTGTGTAGATGCCATTAGACAAAAAATCCATTCTAGTAACAGCCTACCCATAGGAAGGCAATTGTGTAGATGCCATTAGGCACAAAATCAATTCTAGTAACAGCCTACCCATAGGAAGGTAATTGTGTAGATGCCATTAAAAAACATGTGTAGTCATTTTGTTAATGGTGGATGACTTTACATATTTCAGTCATTTATTGTTAAAATGTATGACTTTACACATGAAGTAATTTTGTTAATAGGGGTTAACATTACACATGAAGTCATTTTGTTAATGGGGGATGACTTTACATATGAAGTCATTTTGTTAACAATGTATGACTTTACACGTGAAGTCATTTTGTTAATGGGGGATAACATTACACATGAAGTCATTTTGTTAATAGGGGATAACATTACACATGAAGTCATTTTGTTAATGGGGGATGACTTTACATATGAAGTCATTTTGTTAGCAATGTATGACTTTACACGTGAAGTCATTTTGTTAATGGGGGATGACTTTACACATAAAGTCATTTTGTTAAAGGGGGATGACTTACACGTGAAGTCATTTTCCTAATGGGGGATGACTTTACAGTGAAGTCATTTTGTTAATGGGGGATGACTTTACACATGAAGTCATTTTGTTAATGGGGGATGACTTTACATATGAAGTCATTTTGTTAATGGGGGATGACTTTACACATGGTCATTTTGTTAATGGGGGATGACTTTACACGTGAAGTAATTTTGTTAATAGAGGATGACTTTGTATGTTCAGTCATTTTGTAAAAGTAGTATTTAGCAACTTATGTATAAATTATATGACTTACAGAAATAATGACATACAAGTACAGAAAAAAACGGGAAAACACTTGAATCTTAACTACTTTCATTTAAAGACTGAAAGATACATTTTGAAAGCTGTTATACTACTTCAATAAATGCTCTGGAATTTTAAAAAAATCCAACAGATCACACACAACAAATCAGGTTTGATCTATCAAAATGTTTATTCACCTTATAAATATTACAAAATTTAAATATAAATTATACTAGTATTTTACAAGTAGTATATATATATACATTTTTACAATAATATCTACATTTTTAATCATAAACCTTCAGCACTATTATATATATAGCAACTATGTATAGCATTTACTATTATCTACATTCTAGCTTCCCACATGTATATACAATACAACACTGAACTGAAAACCCATTCCTAAAATAAACTTTTAGTCTGTAACTACTTTCAAATTCGTGTCTTTGTGTCAATGGCATCATCTTATGGTAGATTTATGTCAGTAATTTGTGTCAGTGGCATCATGTCATGGTAGATTTATGTCAGTAATTTGTGTCAGTGGCATCATGTCATGGTAGATTTATGTCAGTAATTTGTGTCAATGGCATCGTGTCATGGTAGATTTATGTCAGTAATATTGATCTGTAATATCAAACTGAAACTAAAAGGCAAGACAGGATGAGAGAATCCAGATTGATGACTTGTACTACACCTGAGCAAGTCATTTATGTTTTGGTCACCGAGAGAACCCACATTTGTTAATTAATTTGCTTTTAATCTTGTTTATACTCACACAAAACAATAAAAAATGTTTTCCCTACTTAATGTCATCTTCAGTTTTTTTTAAGTGTCTTGTGTGAATTTCAGCTGGTGTTATACCCACAATGGTTGCTTTGGCCACAAGTGTTTTATAAAATATAGCATCAAACCTTTTATTTGTTGACATTACACCTCCCCATATCTGACTTGAAACATACACCAAAACTTTGATGAGGATCAAAATGCCATTATTACTACCAGAAACACGACACTTCTGTCTCACCATGCCTTAAATTAGAATAAGCTGCCATACCAGAAACATTACACTTCTGTCTCACCATGCTTTAATGTGGATTAAAATGCAATTGTTACTACCAGAAACATTACACTTTTGTCTCACCATGCTTTAATGCAGGTGAGACACACAAAAATTCCAGTACTACCATTTATTAACAAGTAAAGAAAATCCCCTAGCTTTCTCCAAAATACATTTATTTTTACTTTTTAAAAAAATCTGTATATTTAAATATGGTCTTTTGTTTGAACATTTACTGTTATTTACTGCATTGCTAATTCTAAAAGCACCATATAGCTACTACAACATTTATTTTCTCAATTTATTAAAATACTAACAGTGTTTCAAAGTGAATTTTAAAGGTGATGCTATTTGTATGGTGATTGCCATGGCAACAATGTAATGGACACCATTTTAATTTCAGTCCATCTACACATCTCAGAGAAATCATACTGGAGGGGAAGTGATAAGATTTTCAACATCTAATGTCATATTGGTACCATTATCAGTTAGGATCATCAAACATGTCTTTTAGTGTAAACACACTGTCAATACCATTTATATTGGAGATAAAAGTTGTTCAAGGGAACCACCATGGCAGCCGATGTTGTATATCAATCAGAACCATGCACATGTTATAGCAAGTCTTTCAGTAAACTCCCAATTTCAATATGACCAGTAGTTTTTAGATTGCCTCTAAGTTGGATAACAAACTGGCACCATTTTCATTTAGAACCAATCTACATGCCGTGAAATCTTTTAGTGAAAATTCCATGCAGAGATGACCAAGCATTACAAAGGCAGAGATATGAATTTCAAGATGGCTACCATTGGGGGTATTATAGTTGTTTGTGGAGGGGCACCATTTTGATGTAAGACCAACTAAACCTGAGGAAGAAACTGCATATCAACTTAATGACTTTTCTCCAAATAGTTTAGGAGAAGTAGAGAAAGCAAACAACTACTAAAAGGTGAATGCAGGCTTTATGGACCTCTAGTCAGGCATGTACTTCACTAAGAGAACGTATGTCAGGACTGAATTCTGGATTGTAGATATGGAATTGCTGAAATGTAAGTCCCATTTAAAACTGACATAAATCAAGAATTATCTAAAAGTAGTTCAATAAGTTTTAAATTTATTTTTTAATCATCCATACATTAAAACTTGACCAGAACCAACTGAAGCTAATAATTCATTATACACAAGAAACATAAATTTAAAATATGCTAAAATGCATTAATTGTATTGTTATTCTAAATTTCTTATATGTTGTTTACAAACAACTGTGTCTAAACAAATGACCAGCACAAAAGCTGTGGAAGTAATCTATTAATAGAACAAAGAACCCAAAAAATGTAAATGCATCACCTACTATCGATGTGTTCATCGACAGACTGTGTTAAAAGAAAGGGAAAAACAAATGAAAACAATTATTGGAAAGAATTTTAAAAATAATGCGCATTGAAGTACAGAAGTATGATGTGAGCATATTTTCTAACTTTTATATTACATAAGCCATATAAGAAAATGTGTACATCTGTTCTAAAATGTGAACATTAACTCACTGTACTTTATATTGTACATGTAGCCCTTAATCTGATTACTAAGATCAGTAGGTCCTACTTCCTGGATTGGCATCGTATAATCACTCGATCTATAATTTCTGCATTTTTCATCATTTAAAATTTTTTTATAAAGAAAAGTAAATCGGTGACCTTTTCTTTTGTTCCAGAGCACAAATTTGTGAATGCTTAATGCACAGAATTCATCAATTTAACTTGAAATGACCATGCATAGAATTCATCAATTTAACTTGAAATGACCATGCACAGAATTCATCAATTTAACTTGAAATGACCATGCACAGAATTCATCAATTTAACTTGAAATGACCATGCACAGAATTCATCAATTTAACTTGAAATGACCATGCAAGCATCATACGTATATGTTAGTGCCTGGTCAGCTTAAGCAGCAGAGAGGGTGAACAGACCACGATTTCAAGCAAAAATAAGGCTTCCAGATAACGTTTCCGAACAAAAAATGGCCTACACACTACGTTTTCAGACAAAAAATAAGACTTCCAACAAAATCTCATTTAACCAAAAAAAAAGTCTCCATTTTTGCAAAAACGGATATTTTACGATTTTGCTCGCAACGATGTGGTCATCCACCCTCTCTGCTGCTATGGGTTAACAAAAATAATAAATAATTTTAACCGAATATTTGATCCAGTCCGATACGATATCGTGTCCGAGGATCATGTAGATTTATTGTTGCGAATCCGTGCGGAGTCGATTGAGCATGACTAAAGAAATCTCGAAATTGATTGAAGTCCATATCAGAACACCATGTCTGCCAAATATTTCGTAGCGTATGAGTATCAACTCCGTTGAATACAGACAATAAATTGCAGTTATCTCTGATGACTTTTGGAACCTGAGTGTAGCGTTGAGTGACATATATCACGTCAGTGTTTTTGTGACGCCCACGGGAAAATATTCTAGCAGGATTCTTTTGTTTATCCAACATTATATCGTCGTATACGACTAAATTGTTAATATCTCCATCAATATCATCAATACTCGGTGCTTCATCGATATCGGTTATAAAATCAATGGCGTTCTCACCCTTAATTTCTGATGCATTCTCGTTAAAATCCTTTAACACTTCATAACATCGTTGGTCGTCTACGCTAGGTGCAATTAAATACAACTTATCCCACTTCATCCATCTCATTATTAAATTGAGCAACAATTGCGTTTTACCGGATCCAGATGGCCCGATTATAATCATCCGGATAGAGTTTGGTAGCGCTGCATGATGCTTAATTGGTTCTCTTGTTTTCGTCGCTGAAAAATCAATTATATCCATATCTCTATACATAAATTATGGATCTATATTGTGTGAAGTGTAGAACGCGTACTGGCACAGATGATGTGACGACGATTACAACTAAAAATAACCGATCAGCGCTTTCTGGTAAATGCGTGCAATGTGGTACAAAGAAATTTAGATTTGTGTCTATGAAATCTGATTTAAAAAAAAACGAGGAGGTGATATCGCAGCCAAATTAGCAAAACTCCCTGGAACCCCATGGGCAAAGTACCCCGGAGAAAAGCACCTTCCAGGATATAGCTACTGTGGACCGGGAACCAGACTTGATATCAGACTCAATAATCAAAATCAACCCAACCCCGGTGAAGAACCAATAAACGCCATTGATAAGGCCTGTCACCTTCATGATGTTGCTTATAAAAGCAGCAATCTGCAACACAGGCATCTAGCAGATGTGAAATTAATTCATGCGTTAAATGCTATTCCTGATAAATCCTTCAAAGAAAAATTGTCTTCATTTTTGATAAAATCGGCTATGAAAAGTAAATTGATGTTAGGTGCCGGTAATTAATAATATGGAATCAATTTATTATTCTCCAAGAGGATACTGGAGGGGTAACGCTGCAATCAATAAACTCGCTAGAGCTGCAAAAGTGAAAAAAACCACTGCGGCTAATTGGTTATCCAAACAGGCACTATGGCAAATTTATCTACCACCGCCTAAACAAATTCAATTCTCGCATTTTGATGTGACCGCTCCTAATGAAGTTCATCAGGCTGATATATTATTTCTGCCACATGATCGTGGTTACAAATATGCGTTAACCGTAGTTGATGTTGCGAGTCGATACAAAGAAGCAGAACCGCTGAAAACAAAATCGGCCACTGAAGTCGCTTCTGCATTTGAAAGGATTTATCGACGAGGTCCTCTGCGTTGGCCAAATCTATTGCAGGTTGATCCTGGCAAGGAATTTCAGGGTGCAGTGTTATCTACAATGAAACATCATAATGTCACCATACGACGAGGGCATACTGCGCTACATCGCGATCAGGCCATTGTAGAACGATTTAATCGGACGATTGCTGAGCGGTTATTTGGATATCAATACGCAAAAGAATTCATTCAAGAAAAGCGATCCAGTGAATGGGTTAAAAGATTACCATCTGTGATTACTGCACTGAATAACGAGATTACTAGAACAATCAACATGAAACCTATCAACGCGATTAAAAAGAAGTCAATACCCGTACAACCACAAAAAGATTTCCCTAGAAACGCTAGCATTTCCCAACCAATTCTTGGTAGTAGTGTCATTGTGAGGTATTTATACGAACCAGGAGAGCTTGAAGGGGGTAGAAAAAGGGCTACTGATCCTATTTGGAGCGTCACTACGCATAAGATATCTAGTATAACACGATCAACTGGTAGACCAGCAATCTATAAACTGGATTCAACTGCCCCTCAGCGGGGTTTTACTCGACAACAACTGCAAGTGATTCCCGAGGATACTCAATTGCCACCGCATGGTCTTAACTAGCGCCGTTGCGTCTATTGCACTCAAGACAAGTCAACATCACATTATTTCTGACATGACCGAGATTGTTATTTTTTCTGTCTACGGTGAATTGGCGAGGATCCTTATCCGAATACTGCCAACGCATTATACAATTGCAACTCGCGCAGTGATTATTCTGTTGTTTCTTCAAAGTGATTATTAATTTAGCATCAATATCAAATTCTCGTTGTTTTTTTTTGTCCTGTTGTTTGTAACCGGAGAGTTTTTTATTAATGATGCTAACATCAATATCACTTATTGTTGTGTCATTATCATCACCAATGATTTCATCATCGAGGACAATTCTTCGAAGTTGATTTATGTTTCGTACTCTGGATACTGCGAGATAGACTAAATTTGACCATTCGATGCGATTATCTACCATCCAAACAATTGTATCCGATATAGTCAATCCCTGTGAAGAGTGTATTGTTGCTGCGTATCCTAGCGTCCACGGGGATTTATTAGCACGCAATGCATCTTCAACGACATTGATATCAACCAGCACAATATCATTTAATACCAGAATTTGTTTTTCACTCTGTCCTGGAATATCAACTTCAATATTCTGTTTTCGTGTATCCGATGGCCGATAACAAAGGGGTACTGGAAGCGTTGCAAATTTTTCTTTATGCAATTCAAATAACTTCATCTGAAGTGTATCCCTGACTATTTTTCTACTTGCAATGATCAAATCGTTTGGTCTCCATGTTTCCCAGAAATCATTCATTGGGGTTTCTGAAATCACTTCACGCGCTATTTCGCATTGGATTCTATCCGGTTGTAATCTAATTAGCGCTTTGAACTCGCGTAATCGTTCATCAAGTGATCTATAATCAGTGGTGATTTCTTCATAGTAGTCTACAAAACCCTTTAGCCATTCATGTGGAGATGCACCGACAAATGGTGGTGGTTGGCCTTGATCCCCGCACATGACGACTTTTGTGTTTTTGGTTAACAACCACTCAAGAAATGTTTTTAATACATCTAATGACACTGTGCATATTTCATCCCAGATTATGATTTCAGGAATGAATTTATCACCCATTCGATCAGGAGTCCATTTGTCACCCTTCCATCGAAAGAAGCTGTGATAAGTGCAAGCATTTACCCCTCGTTGTATCATCTCTCTGGCGAGTCTGTGAGTCGGTGTTAGCACAATCATGTTAGTAGAAATACAAGTATTTCCACCACCACGATATAATTCAATTGCACGCGTTGTCTTTCCTGACCCACCACAACCGTTTAAATAAACTGTCTTGTATCTACATACTGGATCAGATACCGGTGGTGCATTAGAAAATTCTGTAGAAACACTAGTGTTTCCAATTTCAATACGGTTACAACAAATATATTTATCATCCATGGCAACGTCTGCGGATTCACAATACTCATGTAGCATCTCCTTTTTAAATCGCCAACACCCCCAATTTTCTTCGGGATCTGTGAATTTAGCTACAGCTGATTTGTACTTATTATGTATATACATCGAATCAGTGGCTACTCTAACCGCGGTATTAGGAAATCTATTTATCATCGAAAATAGATTAATAGAAGCATAGGCTAACATTGAACTTCTCAAATGTGTGTACTGGGAATTATATCCATCACAGTAGGTAACAACCGTACCTAATTTCTCGCCGCTGGATAGAAAAGCATCCTTACGGGATACAAGTTTTCCCTGTTTCATTAAATCCGCTACAATAAAATCGTATTCAGCGACATCTATGATCAACCGCGAAGAGTATTTTGCGTTATCGTATCGTCCACCCTGGGTAAATTTACCGATTATTCTTCTTCCGAGATCTTTTGTTTGTTCTTTTTTAATTTCAAATAACTTCTTAGACCAATTTATGATTTCTTCTTCACTGAAATCTGGAAACTGTTTTCGTAGTTCGTTGATTATTCTATCTAGATTGGGTTGTGGTAGCCAAACTTCTTTCTGAGCTCGATAGCATATAATAGCCTCGGAAACAATCAACGATATTAGCATACCACAATCAATCATATATCTCAATAGCACTATTGGCATCCAGTGTTTTTCAGATAGGTGTCTACCGAGCCAAACATAACTACACGGATGTAACCCTGTAGCGAGTTCAAATGATATCACACGAGCGAATCCGGTTAAATCAAAATCAGGCAATGGTCCATTAATCGCAACACGAGTCATTTCATGCGTGGGGTGTCCAAATCGTTTGAAGTACTCAGCGCATTCCCCATACCCGAGAAAACTTCCGGGATAACACGCGGCTATATCAATTGAAATCATACCATCACGATGGTATTTCGTATTCCACAGTCCTCCATGACCAAATTCGACGCAACTCAATTTAACATCTTCGAGAAAATCACTTCGTGTTGGACGCCATGAGTTTTTTTCTCTTGCGAAGTGAGCTACCACTGATGGAATAGTAAAACTATCCGTGAGTAGTTTTTCATGGGAATTCTGCGGTGAAAAATCACTAGCGATTTTTCTCATTCTGTTATCTAATTCTTCAATGCGATATAATTCACCATTTGGTTTTACAAATTGATCGAATTCTTCATCACTTCTAAGTAGCCACACTGACACAGGATCATCCTTACACAACGCATGAATAGCATCAAATAATCTCTCTTCATAGAAAACATCCCCGACGAACTCCTTAGGAATATATTTCACGGTTCGTTCTCGTGGAAATATTGTTACCGCAGGTGTCCACGCGTGTTTGTTATGATCAATAATCTGTATTGGGGCTCCTCGCGATTGATATTTCGGTTCGTATAATACTTCTCCGGTTATTGTTGTTACTGATATTGGGAATTTTAATGATGCTTCTAATTTAGCTATATCAGAAATCTTTGCACCATGCTGTTTCACTGTCAGTTCCCACTCGGTTATTTTTCTACGTCGCAGATCAGTTAGTTTATTTCCTCGGGATGCATTTGTGAAATGTTCTATTATTCGTTCTGCTACACAATTAAGCCCTGACGAATATTTCATAGGAGCTAGTTTTGCGATATCGGGTTTATCATTTAACGGATATATCCCATAAACCATTGCTGTTACGGGATAAGATCTTTCGTAGTATGGTTTGTCAATGCCGGTTAGAATTCCTGGTTTGGAATCTCTACTCACAATGACAGCTTTTTTATTCTTGAGGATTGGTTCAAATTTATCCTTAATAATCCATTTGCCATCGACTTCGATAATGAATTTGATTCGGAAAAAATGCCGTTTTTCCCCAACACGTGAAATTATCACTGCTGCTTTTTCATCATTCATGGTAGCATCAACAACACCATCAATTCGAAATGTTGACCAACAATAAGATGCTCCATCACGCTTAAATTCATTAAAACAGTCTCTGATTTTACTAATCATGGCTTTATCAAGAATTGTATTCTTTGGTGTATTAGAAACTATATCGAGATTGAATTGAGCATCTTTCCAGGGGTAATCTCTCTTGGACGTTTTTGAAATCCGAAGGATTTTGGGTTTATCGAGATTAAATTTGTTACGTTTTTTGGGTCTATCGAGATTAAATCTAGGACTGATTTTCAATAATCTCTTAAACTCTTTCATGTTTCCGTCTCTTGGACGTTTGTTACGTTTGTTTCCGTCTCTTGGACGTTTGTTACGTTGTTTTGGTCTATCGAGATTAAATCTAGGACTGATTTTCAATAATCTCTTAAACTCTTTCATGTTTCCGTCTCTTGGACGTTTGTTACGTTGTTTTGGTCTATCGAGATTAAATCTAGGACTGATTTTCAATAATCTCTTAAACTCTCTATCAGCATTAAATTTAGCATTTCTCGAAGTCAATCTCTTGAACTCCATCATGCTATACTAAAAACAAGTGTCTAAATGAAAGATTTTTATATAATGAATCACTGCAAATGGATCAGTCAATGAATTAGACAAATAGTATAGTATACGAATGACCCAAGAATTCAGACAGCACCCTGTGAGTACAAATTATGAAGCATCCAGTGATGGTGTTGTAAGAAACCGTAGACTGAAGAACCCAGTTGGGTGGGATAATGGTATGGGGTATTTGTTCTTTACTGTTGGAAAGAAGAAATATTACAATCATCGTTTCGTGTATGAATGTTTCCATGGATTGATCAAAGATGGTTTTGTTATTGATCATATTGATTCTAATCCGAAGAACAATTCCTTATCAAATCTTCAAGCAATCACACATAGTGAGAATACCAAACGAGGAAGGACTGGGAAATACTCGAAAAAAGCGAGACCTGTGAAATCTTTGAATACAATAACTAACGAAGAAAAAGTATTTAAATCAATATATGAAGCCGGCAAGTATTTCAATATTTGTAGACCCTCAGTACGATATGTTGCAGAGGGGGTTTGTCGATCGGCTATTTCAAAAAAGAGCGGACAGAAAATTCAATTTAGTTATGTCTAATACGTCATATTTTTCATTTAGAAATATATCATTGTTATAGAATAATGAATTCTGAAAACATGAATAGCATTTTATCCGAGATTTCAAAATTGAAAGGTTGGGATATTGAACTATCAGATGGGTTAAATCCTGATCAAATCATGTCTGATTTTCAGGATATAGAATACGGAGTTAGCACTAACAAGTATATGCTACCAAAGAAGTATGCGCTCATCAAAAGAATTCAGAATTCTATTAAGGACTCTCTCGCATTTTCCAGTGACATAAGTGTGTTCGCTCCGTTGTATACCATCGTAGAACGAATACGAAAAGAATTGGGGTACGAATACGAATTGAAAAAGGAGGTTAATTCTAAAGTTAGAAACCTACGGGCGTTAATTCAATCAAATGAACAATTTTGATTGACCAACCATTTATCATTATTTGATTGACCGACTATTTATCATTATTTGATTGCCCGACCATTAATCATTTTTTTTTAGCCAACCCTCAAGGGATGTCAAAAATCGATGGTGTTAGGTCGGGATTGAAAAATTGTTTTGCAATTGAAAAATTGTTTCTGATTTCAAATAATGGTCAATGAAGCATTAACAACCCGATTGGCTCGTGAACGACTGGATGCAATCAGGAGATTTGTACCAATTCGTGACTCTGTACGGAATAAACTACAACAACGACAGAGTCTTCAGACTGATTTTGCTATGGGATCCGAAGAATTGTTTAAACCAGTAACCACAGCAACGAAGGGGATAGAGCGTGCTATACTGGGAGATGTTCCCGAGACGGGAAAATCTGTTATCGGTGAACTCGAAAAAATAGCAGCGAAAACTGAACAAACAGAACAAATAGAACAAATAGAATCAAAAAGAACAGTTGATGATTTACGCGTGATATTTAACGAGGCGGGGTTAGCAGAAATTAATAAGACTGATCCAACAGGAATTCCTGAGCTTGTTGTTACGAATTATGAAAACAGGAAAAATATGTTGAAACCAGAATATCATAAGTTTGTTAGAAATATAACTCACTGGGCTGATATATTCTACAAAATCAAAACTGAAAAAACAGGTAGAATTAAGAAGGATAGTGCATCATATATTCAATATATCAATGCAGTGGGTATAGTGTATAAACAATACGAAGAGTTTAAACAACAACAAAAACCGCCAAAATTGCAAAGGCGGCGACAGCAACCTGCAAAGAAAATATCTTTTTCACCTAAAAAAAAACAACTACCACCTGATGATGATTTTCTTGATTATTTAATACAAGAAGCCGATTTAGAAAAACAGGATGAAGCAACTGGTTATAGCGGAAGTGGATTGCAAGATTCCAGTGGAAACTCAAAGAGTGAAAACGCTAGCGTTTCATGCCCTGGTAGTGTTATCAATGATATATCACGATTAGAAGTTCTTGTAGGAGGTTTCCGAGCTGGAAATAACTCACCGGAAATAATTAATGAAGCAGCTGATATCTGTAGACGGTTATTTGCCGGCGGTATCATGGATATCAGCACATATCGAGATTTCATTGACGAGTTAGTAGACGGTGAAACCGTCCATGGTTATCACAGTGATTAATCACCGAGACTGAATAAAAACGCTAGCGTGGAAATCCGAAGGATTTCACAATTGAAAAATGGTTTCTGATTTCAAATAATGATCATACACTACAATCATGATAAACCAACCCCCGTCTACGTAGTTAATTCACGGTTTCCAGTTTATAGAGCATACTACGGAGATGGTTTAGGCAATACCATTGCGGGGTTATTTGCGAGAATGGCTCCAAAAGTGATGCCGTTGGCTAAACAACTAGGAATGAAAGCAATTGAAGTTATTCGTGATAAGGGTATTAGTGCTGTTGGAGATTTTGCTGGAAAAGCGTTTTCAACTGCGAAGAATAAATTAACCTCATTAGTGAAATCACGGATGAAATCCAAAGGATTTTCAAAGAAACCGTTACCGTCTACAGCGGAAATGCCTGCAAGTGTTAGTAGAATTATAAATAACGCAGTAGACGAAAAATTAGCGTCGATGGTAAATCAAGGGGACCAAAGCAATATTGCAAATATGATAGCAGGAAGCGGCTTTAAAAAACTACGTCGATGAAAATCCTACGGATTTTTACGATTTAGACTCTGATAAATAGAATAAAATGTTCAAAAAATCACATGATCCGGCGTTTGATATAGACGCCCCAGTTGGCAAAGATGATTCTGTACGCGATTATCAATATTACGCTTATCATGCAATAGACGCAAATAGTCGATCGCGAATTGAACTTCAAGTCCATGATACCAGTAAATACTTTTTGCCCTGTGAAGCGTTTATCGAAATCGAAGGAGAGATTATAAGAACAAATGATACAGAGTATCCAGCTGGTACTCAAGTCGGTTTTGTCAATAATGGTATTATGGCGTTATTTGAGAGTGCTAGATATCTCATTGATGGAAAAGAAATTGAGTCCATAGATCGTGACGTTGATGTGGCTACAACAATAATCGGGTTAGCGAGATATTCCGATGATTATACAAGATCAGCAGGACCCTCTATGATGTTTGCAAAGGATGTTAAAAATACCGCTGGAGGAAATCAATTTATTATAAGACGACCACAGAATAATGCTGGTGCTGCTAATGTTGATGTCGAGAATATGATTATAAACAACGATCCTAACTTCAATCTAGGAGCTGCAACACGTATTTCAATGTTGCAAGGAGCGCGTAAATCATTTTCATGCGCGATTCCACTGCATCACATATTTGGATTCTGTAGAAACGTCCGAAAAGTTATTTATGGGGCGAAGCATACAGTATCGCTTGTACGAAAGAGTGATGATAACGACGCAATCTGGAGGATTCCAGCAGATGCTGCAAATCCCAATGCTGATGCCGGTAAAGTCAATTTAACAAAAATATCATTGTGGATGCCAGTGTTGACTCCAGCAATCACCGCAGAAGAACGATTACTATCATTTATGGACCAAGGAGGAAAGTCGTTGTTGAGCTGGTTATCAGTGAGTACAGATGTGAAGCAATCAAATCTGAACGGGTTATTCACGTGGAATCTAGCATCAAAACAAGGCGTTGCTGCGCCACGTCATATATTCGTAGCGTTACAGGATAACACACGAGTTGGCGATCAACGTTTCAGTCATATGATATTTGATCAGTTAGGTGTGAAAGACATCTCACTGAGAATAAACGGCCAACAGGAACCATCCGAGGATATACAACTTAATTACACAGAAAATCATATTGCACGCGTGTATCATCGTCTGTTGTCATTTATGGCACGCGATCAAAATGTCGATACTGGTTTGCAAATATCACAATATGATTTTAAAAATCTGTATCCGATCTATTACTTCTCACTGGAACATCTCGATTTAACAAGACAGTCCGTCGTTGATATACACTTTAGAGCTAATGTGACTCGTGGTGCTATTGCTAATTATAGAGCGGTTGCTGTCATTCTCAGCGACAAATCAATGCTACTCGAAGGTGTTGGTGGAAGAATGAGAGTGGTAGATGCCCCAGTAGAAAACATGTAATTGAAATTGTAAACGATTTAGAATCAATCTATTATGTATAATGTCATATAGTGTTATTAGTGTTACGTTAACTCCCGGTCAATTAAAAAAATTGCAATCAGAATCGGCTAAGCGATGTGGAACCACAATCACGTTGAAACCTAATCAAATGACTGGTGGTGCAAATAAATTATCGCTGACAACTCGTCAGGTGAAACATTTCAATGATGCACTTGCAGCCAAAAAAGGTGTTCAGATTACTCTTTCTGCGGCTGCTATCAAAAATATGATTAAAACAGGCGGTATATTTCCGTTGTTAGCTGCGATTCCAGCATTGATTGCAGCAGCAGCCCCAGCGGTGGCTAAAGCGGCAGCGTTAGGAGCCGTTGGTACTGCAGCAGGAATGGCACTAAAGAAGGCAACTGGGAAAGGATATAAAAAAAAGGGACGATCCGTTCACGGATTGGGTCTAAGACTACCAGGAACCCCGTATTCGTGGTACAGCGGAAAGGGTCTAAGACTACCAGGAACGATTTATTAATTGAGGAACCTATGGTTCCCATGTCCAATTTTGATTTAATGGATGCGGCTAAAAAACTCGCGATTAAAAACTTCAGAGGTGTCTTTATGAAAGATCAATTACCACATCAACCAAACAGCGTTGAAACCGGAATCATTAATTTAGATAACAGCACCGGACCTGGAACTCACTGGGTTGCATACGCTATTGATCCACGTGGGATTGTCTATTTTGATTCATATGGATTAGCCCCACCAAAAGAGTTTATGCGGTATATAAAAACCCTTCCAATGAAGACTTGGTATTCTACGCTACCAACACAAACGATGATTGACCCACCAATATGCGGCAGCGAAGTATTAAATGTCCTTGACGCTATTTCTAACTCCTTGAGTAACCCAAGCGGAAAACCATCACATGTTGTCGTAAATGACTACACCAGCAATCGCTGGCAACGACGAAGTCGTCAAAAACGATTTTAGAGAGAGAAAGAGTTTTACAATAACATGATTGATATTTGGGGGAGATCTTTGAAACCCAAACCCGATGGCACTGCAACTCCTGATTCTATCAAGGATATAACAAAAAAAATTAAAGATGAAATAGCTGAGACGTTGAATTTAGAAAGTGTTGAACCCAATGAAATAGTTGTATTTCAGGACAAACAGGGTAAATTGAAAACCAGTAATATTTCTCTGGATGATATTTTAGTTAAACAACAAAACGCAATCGAGGATACTATCGCGTTATTTTCCGATCAGGGTAAACTCAAACCGGGTGTACTCGTTTCGACGATTACAGATCGATTAAAAACTCTCAACGATGAGTTAAACAATTCTCTGGCTGTACTAAAAATACTTGAATCTAAAATTGAAGATAACGTAAAACAGTTTATATCATTTCGTAGAAATATCATTGATAAATTTATTGGAACCCAGTTGGATAAAATTGAAATAAAACTCCCTGATATTAAAAAATCCATCGATGAGACGAAAACTTTCATCGAAGCCGTCAAAGGTGATTTTTCGAGGATGATAACAATCATTGAAAAAACAAAAATTCCTCATGAGAAAACCAATAACGTAGTATATACAATCCAACACGGATCATTTGAGTGGACACCTGCAAACAACAAATTAGATATCACAGCTACTATCAAGGGTATTTATCGATTAACGCTGGTAGCACCAATTCAATTTAATATATCATCGTCGAGTTCATCCGGGGTCAACAATACGATTTCAACGATCATCGACAAGGATAAAACTGAACGGTTAACGATAAAAGCCGATGATAAAAGTTTGGCTAAGGCATCAGTAACATGGTATCTGGAATTCGTAGCGGATTTAAGTAAATAACTAAATCGTTCGGATTTCACAATTGAAAACGCTAGTGTTTTTAAAATAAACAACAATGACTTTGTCATCGACGCAATGTCGCTATGATCAGGTCAGAGAATTTCAAAATAGACTCAAAACCCTCACTGAGGAATATCAAATAAAAATAAAAAAATACCGACGAAGAATCACCGCAATTGATGTTATTATATACTCGGTGTCAAGCGTTCTCACTGGTGCCGGAATAATACTAGCATCTGTTACAATGATTGCCCCGGTCGTAGTTCCAATTTGCATTTCTGCGGTGGCTACAATCGGGGGTATATTAACCGGGATAGCAAAAAAGATATCATCATGCAGCCAGAGTAAACTGCAGAATTACTTACTTCAATTTCATATTGCATCAACCGCATATTCGCAATTATCATTGATGATATCGTCGTCACTCGACAATACGATTATATCAGATAGTGAATTCTCAGCGATGGTCAGTATTTTTGATTCCGCGATATCGAAATTAGAGCGACAACATGAGTATAATAACAATGACAACACCGATGGAATCAGAAAACACGAACCCAAAAAACAAAATGATCTCAATAATATCAACATTACCAGATTGTGAGTTCTCAGTGATGGTCAGTATTTATGATTCCTCGATACCAAAATTAGAAATAAATCATGAGTATAATGACGACACAGATGGAATTACTTCAACAAGTAGTGGAGAACACGAACCCAGTACAAACGAGTATGATATCAATAACATCTACGAAACCCGAGTTTAGTGTGAATTTCCCCTCTCCGGTTCCTGTGAGCGAAATCGCGCTAGCAAAACTACGAATGTATCACAGTTGGCCTAATATTAGATCGGTAGCATTTGGTGGTCAACAACCCAATAATTCACTGGTGTTCTCGTATAAGAATAAAGACGACGGTACCCCAGACTGGAACGTCGTTTCCATACCAACAGGGTCTTACCAAATCGAACAAATCAATGATGAATTCGCGCGTAGAATAAAATCGATTACTGGAGTAGAGTCAAAAATCGCTATAACAGTTCATGAACCGACGCTATCATCCGCCATTGAAATAAACTCAGAAGAATATGTCGTAGATATCTATCAAAGCTCAATAAGAACCGTACTAGGATGGCCTGAAAAACCACCCCAGAGTAAAACCGTTGATATACCCGAACCACAAAAAAATGATTATATCACCGACGTAATAAAACCGGATAATCCAATAAAGTGTTATAAAGATTACAGGGTACCCATAGATTTTTTTAGGTTAGGATACGAACATATAGCGGAGGGTTTACCATTGAAGAGATTTTATTTAGCTAACAAACCTGAAATCACTGAAAATTTCACAGCAATGAATAATGATTTTTCACTGTTGTTAATATCTCTTAAATCCGGCTCTCTCACCCGAGATGAATTTATCAGCGTTGTAGAAATATGTAACAAAATTATCGACGATATGGAAAAATTTAATTCACAAATTATTCAAGAGGTATTGGATGACAGTAATCCTGACACAAGAATAAGATTTGCATTAGAATTTAAAATCCGCGTTGAAGATATCCCGACATTCAAACTACCGGGATATAACGTACCAGAACTAAAAAAATCTCTCAACGATGCTATCGATATTGGTTTTAAAATAATTCATGACGCATGGAAAAAAACAACATCACCGGAAATAAAAATCCTCAAACATAATAATGACCCAGACGGTGGCGGTAGGCATATCGCTCCGTTCAACGTGAATATTTCAACGGTGATTGCGCTTAATTTAGTGTGTGATGTTATCGAAGGAAGCTATCAAATTAATCTAGAGCAATCAAATCAAGCTCAGCAAGGATATATTCTTTATTCATTTGCACCAACAGCTCCTCCAGGATTCCTAATTATTGAAAACCCAATTAATCCTGTCTACATGCGATGCCATAATAATTCATTAACCAGAATTAATTTCAAACTCACCGACCAGTCAAATAATCTGATTGATTTACAAGAAGAGGTGTTAGCGATTAGTCTGTTTGTAAAATCATAAATGATTTTTTGTTAACCCAGAACTGAAATCACTAGTGATGAAATCACTAGCAGCAGAGAGGGTGGATGACCACATCGTTGCGAGCAAAATCGTAAAATATCCGTTTTTGCAAAAATGGAGACTTTTTTTTTGGTTAAATGAGATTTTGTTGGAAGTCTTATTTTTTGTCTGAAAACGTAGTGTGTAGGCCATTTTTTGTTCGGAAACGTTATCTGGAAGCCTTATTTTTGCTTGAAATCGTGGTCTGTTCACCCTCTCTGCTGCTGCTTATTCTTGAATAATATCATGTCAAACAGCAAAGGCAGCCTTAGTCAAGGGAAGTAATGCAGTTTATAAATTTATGGATCCTAACTCTAATTTCAACAGTAAATTTTGAAAACAATTATTACAGGAGAAATAGTTTAGTCATGATAAATTCATGATTCTGAGGATTTTCTCCCGAATTAACTTTCAATGCTATTTTGGTGAATTTGGGTTAGCACCTTACCGGGCGATAAATAGAATGTCAAGGCAAGTGCCTTTCTCAAGAATGCACTGAGACAACCCAAAAAAAGTCGAAAATTGAGCAACTATAGCTCTATGGTGAAAATGGACATATGAAATTTATAAATCAAATGGGACACAGGAAATTTATGAATCAAATTGGACATATGAAATTTATAAATCAAATGGGACATATGAAATTTATAAATCAAATGGGACATATGAAATTTATTAATCAAATGGGACATATGAAATTTATAAATCAAATGGGACATATGAAATTTATAAATCAAATGGGACACAGGAAATTTATAAATCAAATGGGACACAGGAAATTAATTAATCAAATGGGACATATGAAATTTATTAATCAAATGGGACATATGAAATTTATAAATCAAATGGGACATATGAAATTTATTAATCAAATGGGACACATGAAATTTATTAATCAAACTGGGACACAGGAAATTTATGAATCAAACTGGGACACAGGAAATTTATGAATCAAACTGGGACATAAGAAATTTATAAATCAAATGGGACATATGAAATTTATAAATCAAATGGGACACAGGAAATTTATTAATCAAATGGGACATATGAAATTTATAAACCAAATGGGACATATGAAATTTATAAATCAAATGGGACACAAGAAATTTATAAATCAAATGGGACACATGAAATTTATAAATCAAATGGGACACATGAAATGTATAAATCAAATGGGACATATGAAATTTATAAATCAAATGGGACACATGAAATTTATAAATCAAATGGGACACATGAAATTTATGAATCAAACTGGGACACAGGAAATTTATGAATCAAACTGGGACACAGGGAATTTATGAATCAAACTGGGACACAGGAAAATTATGAATCAAACTGGGACTCAGGAAATGTATAAATTAATCAAAGAAATAAGTTCAGAGCAGGCCCTTACTTTTGATCAGAAACTCCCATAACTTAAACTAATACATGCAATTCATTATTGCGGAAGAAGCATAAACATAAAACAAATAAAATGCATTATTTTTATTTGTTAATTGTGATCTATTAAATACTGATTAACCATAAGTTACATATAAAGATTTCTCATATACAGTTAGAAAAGTTAATTATACAAATTTGGCACCTTTTGTTTGAATATGGTTAGATGTGTATAAACATATACATGTATGATTCAATGAAAATTTATTGTGATACAAAGAAAATAACTAATGGACACAAAAACTGAAATGAATTGCAAGGGAATATATAAAATAATTTAAAATTCATTCAACTACATCACAACTGCAAAAGTTCAGATAAACAAGAGGCCCAATTTGGCCTAATTCACTCGCCAGCTTGAGTACTGTCATGTCTTGTATGAATGTGAAAGGTGTTCATGAACACATTTAATATGACATGAGTATGTAGATTTGGAGAGAAATAAGTCATTCTATGCCAACTTGTTTTGTTGCTTTTTAATTGTAGAAACAACAGCCACACCTAAGTAAAATACATATCACTGTAGCTTTGCATATCCACAGCTGCTATGGGAACCACAGTTGCTCAGGAAGTCACCCAGGAGAAGTTAAATGAGCATGTTCTAAGAAGCAGTCACTGAATTCAAAATTGGTTTGGCCATTCTTAAGCAGAAAATAGATTTTCCAAATGTTGGCAGTAGAAACCGCACCATACTTGAGACAAAATCAGTCAGACTAAGTCAGACAAAATTTTTACAGCACAGCTATAAACATTCATCCATGTTTGTTCAAAACGGTTCCGCTTTTGTGCTGATGCCAAATCTAGTATGCAAAGAAAACTGTTGCTGATGGGGATTGATTCCAGGTACAATTCTGAAAGGTTACATCCTAACAAACATTCCTACCATGTCCGATTGAAATTGACTGATGTTCTCTAGAAGCCAAATATGGCTTTACTATGAAGGAATTAAGCAAGCTGCACCTCTGCATGGGGAGCCAGCCAAAGCAGATTTTGATGGAGTATGTACTAATAAACATTCTTAACAAGATTTATCATTACTGGACTAGTCGTACCATACCCCAGACATAATTTTTACAGAATATCTTTCATCAAACAATAATGCCAAGTTTGATAAAAATTTGCTCCGCTATTCTGTTCAAAGTGAATTTGGTTTTGTATATGGTTGCTAAGGAAGTCACACAGTTGCTTACAGAGTCATCCAGGACACAGTTTTTAATAAAGTTCTTTAGAAGTCAAAAACAGGTCATATATCTGATTGCTAAAGAAACCACAAAATTGGAGGGTGGGTGGGTGAAATCTCCGATAACATTTGAGAGGACATGTTTCAACAAACAGTTCCATGGACTGAAACTGTCTCATCAATTCTGAGAAGCTATAAATATATTTTCCATATGGTTGCTATAGAGCCTTATCATTGTTATGAGTGCTACCCTGGACAAAATAGTGATACATCCCATACTTTACCGAAATTGGTTCAGCTGTTTCAGGAAACATGTTGATACCAAAGAAGCCACACCATTGGTAGGGGAATCAACCTGGAAACAACTCTCATACAGCAAGTGCCAAGAAACATTCAAACAAAAGTTTATCAAAGTGGCTCATATGTTGATCTATTTATGTCCCAGCAATGTCAGGGGAACCATTCATTTTGGTCTATTGATGCCCCAGCAATGCTAGGGCAACCATCTTGAGCAAATGTTTGGTACAGCATCTTTCTATAAAGTATGATAAAAATTGCCCAGCCTTTTTCAGAAGCTGAAATCACAATAATGACAATTCATGCCAATTAATGTTACATAACTGACAATTCATGCCAATTAATGTTACATAACTGACAATTCATGCCAATCCCATGCGGCTAAGTGAGCTAAATCCAGATGAAACTGTCCATTGTATTGTGGTATTTCAAAAAAATTCATTCTTGATGGTTTGAGTCAAGTTAAAAGTAAATTATATTTTTACAAGAGAAATATGTTTTATCTGTAATAATACATTTCCATAAAATGACATTTTTGGTCCGTTTTACCAAAACAAATAAGATCTACAAGCTGTCTCTGGCATTTTCAACTAATAAATCAATAAATAAATCTTGCATATAATAAAATCTGTTAACTAAATAAAACATGTTTTTCATAGATAAATGTGTTAACTAAAGGGCATAATTTAACTAAAATCTGCCGGGTTGGTCCTACATTCCTAAGGGAAGAAAATATTTATATGCAATGTAAAATAAAAAGCACAAAAAAAAGATCTACTTTTCAGGGCATGAGTCATTAGATAGGACCGATTTATTTGCTAAGAAATTTTAGGATCAACAACATACCATATTTATTTTACTGAAAATCCAAGGATAAATGATGAGATTTTTAAGATGATGGCCTCATTTTCATTTAAGATTTATTACATGTCTTTTTGTGAAAACATCAATTTAATTACCAGTGAAGGAGTAGTAACTAGATTTTCAAGTCTGTCATCCTGGTGGTCATTATTTGATATCATACTGTTTCCATTTCAGACCATAAGAAATCTAAAAGTGAAAACAACAAGAACATTTCAAAGTGCCCATCGGGGGCCTCAAGTGGCGGAGTGGTCTAAAGCACTTTCCGTTACAGATCATTGCCATCTCACCTCTGCGTGTGTTTGAGTCTAAGATTCGGCTATTGTAGTTATGAGAAAGCTTGCCAGTGGCTTCTCATGGGTCAGTGGTTCTTTTGAGGGGTTTTCCCAGGTTCTTCCTCCACCAATAATACTGGCCGCTATGTAATGCCTATTGTGTGCTGAAAAATGGCGTTAAACCCTACAACAACAAACAATGTGGCCATCTGTGCTGAAGCAGCAATAAGATTTTCAAGATGCCCAACGAATATGACCATCCATTCAAGAGAAGTGTGTGATAATTTTTAACATAGCTTTAACAATTATTCAGTCATATCGCTACGATGTCAGCAGTGAGGCAGTTTATAGTTATGTCAAAGACTGGGGCATCATGCTGTAGACATGTTGCATGATGTTCCACCCAGTCACATTATCCTGACACCAGGCCAATCAGTCCCAATACTAACCTCTTAATGCTGAGCACCAAGTGAGGCAGCTGTTAGTACCATTTTTGTAAGTCACTGTTATGATTTGACTGGAGCCTGAACCCACGACCTCCCTTTTCCGCAGCGAATGCTTTAAACACTATGCTACCAGATTGGCTCGATTCAGGATAACAAGATTTTAAAAGATGGCCAACACTAAGATCACACTCAAGATGAGAGCAACCATTTTCATCCTGGACTAACTATACCTCAATAGGAAACTGTGTGCCAAATTTCATCAAATAGTTAGATGAGGCTTGAGTATTGCTATGAAACAGATAATGTATGGTGAGATGATGATGCAGTAAACCATATAAGCTCTTCATCTTTGACTATCTAAGCTTCAAAGCAATAAAAAAAATGTTTTAACTTTAATAATGTATACTGGAGGGTGAAAATTCCTAAAGATAGATATGCATTGGTTATGTTCAGATATAATACATGTTAAACCTGGCTAATAAGTACAAAGATTGTTTGAAAGTGTTATGGACAGAATATAGAAGAAGAAAGAAGAAAAATATCATATATACTCACTTATAGGTAAGTCCAACTCCTAATACACCTGACCATTGCAAAACATGCAGATCAGGGTCTATGTTTTACTGAATAACAATCAGAACAACCCCAGATATGCCAGTGCATTATGTATTGGCAGATATGGGTCTAGCAAGTTTGTAGTCGTATTCATCTTATAATCAAATAGTACTATATCACTGCTGCAAAACTATAATAATGAAAAACAATAAGAAGTAATCAGGTAGCAACCTAACTATTGTGTATTACATCAAACCTCGCTATATCTAATTTTAGGCATATCCTGTCTTTTCTTGAAGAAGTCAGGTACCAATCTAACTAATGTGTATTACATCAAACCTCGCTATATCTAATATTAGGCATATACTGTCTTTTCTCTGTTGTAATTAGGTAGCAAC
This sequence comes from Unio delphinus, assembly GCA_029339505.1. NCBI lineage: Eukaryota > Metazoa > Mollusca > Bivalvia > Unionida > Unionidae > Unio > Unio delphinus. The sequence continues at coordinate 503,002 of JAQISU010000168.1, read as the reverse complement.
CTAACTAATGTGTATTACATCAAACCTCTCTATATCTAATATTAGGCATATCCTGTCTTTTCTCTGTTCTAATTAGGTAGCAACCTAACTAATGTGTATTACATCAAACCTCTCTATATCTAATTTTAGGCATATCCTGTCTTTTTTCTCTGTTCTAATTAGGTAGCAACCTAAGTTATGTGTACTACACTTAACATCTCTATATCAAAATTTCAATACTTCTATAGAAAAACCTTCCTAATTATTTGTTACATAACCTGTACTAATAGGAGCAATGTTGATTGAGTGTATTCATTATTGTATCAATATGAAATTGTAATACTACCGTAATTAATACATTCAACCACCCAAAATAGCAACAAACAAAAAACAATTAAAAAAATAAGCATCTGCACTTGAAAGAAATAACTTTTAGCCCATTAGCCCTTATGTTAAAAGTGATTTTCAAGAGCAATTTGGATGTGTGGAATTGACCCTGATTAATCAAAAACCCATTGACCAGTGCTAATATCTGATGGTTTATATCAAGCCTTGGAGTAAGACTAAATGTAAAATATACCCTATTTGAACAAGTATTGTATTTTATAATGGACAAACTGTATAGACATCGCACTCGTATCCCTGAAGAATGTATCATTGCATTATCTCACACAACCTTTTGTGTGATTTAAGAAACAATATTCCAACAACCATCCCACTGGAAACTTTAGTGGCAAGAAATTATTTTAGCTTGGATGAAAATATCTTGGCAATTCTTTTTGTCTCTTCAGCAGTGGGGAGTTGTCTGCCCTTTGCAGTGGCGTGACCAGTTGCCCCTCTCTCCCTTGTCAGTTTATTTACAATCTCTGAGACCGCCTCTGCTTTTCCATCCTCTCTATCTGGATCAATGACCTATGCAACAAAAGGAAAACACATTTAACAATTGTCATATAAAGGAGTTTTTGTTTTTCATTTAGTAGCCTGATTCTTCATGATGATTTCTAATGAAACAGGCCTCTTATTTTCAAAACTATTTCAGCTCAAGACTAGAGCAGAAGCTCCAATCCCTAAATATGATGTAATACTTTGAGTACATAATGTCATTTGGTATATCATGTTTGACTGTGGAGTTCCATCCATTTCTTCTCCAACCTTTATTCAAACCATCCCCAATTCTTTGACCCAATCTCTAACCCAATTCTTTGACCCAATCTCTAACCCAATTCTTTGACCCAATCTCTAACCCAAATTATTGGACCATTACCATAACATCAACCAACTGTTATATATATTTAATTTGTATTATTTCCTAGCTATTTTAAAAAAAATGTATTATCTGATATTGTAATATAACATTTGATGTTGGACTTAACCTTGATTTTCTTTACATATTCTGTACACAACTAACACAAATATTAACTGTGTGTATGGGTTTAATATCAGGATCATTATTAATAAATGTAAACATGTTTTTGGGGTCTGGGTCTGGGTCTAAGGTATTGGAATCACCTTACAATTTATCTGGTGAACCCGACACAGTCTATATTATATATTATGATTTTTGTAAGACATTCTAATAATAATAATAACTATTTATTATGAAAACATTAAGAACTTTCTGGAGTTATTTTCAATTTGGTAATGGGTATTTTAAGAAAATGTTAATTGTGACCGGAGTTCAAGTGAAAGACTATAATATCTTGATATTAGAAAAACTATTCATTTGTGCCTTAAGATTTAGGAAATCAGTTTTGTATTTTTTTTTATTTTCCAAAGTGCTCTAAAATAAATATTGTTCTTCAACATAAGACTTTCACTGGGATTAATAGTGAATTACAGTCTGGAATTATATGTGTTTTAACAAAAGACTTGGTACAACAACACAATACAGTCCACCAAAGGGACATAGACACATTAAGTGCTGGACTTAATTTGGATTTCCACTAAAGTTTATTCGGAACTTTAATATTTTGGACTTGTGCCTACAATTCTATGATTATTTTGGAATTTAATTTTTAATACTGTAAGTTTTTAAAAATTATTTTCAATTTGTATTCTTGGGAAAAAATTATTTGTTGAATTTTACAAAGCTTATTGCTTTTGACTCTTTTAAGTTACTTTTTTGAAGAGCATGACCCTAACCCCAACCCTCCCAATTTCTTTAACATATTCTGCTCTATATAACAAGCCATTGTAATAAACTGGCCTACCACCCCAACTCTTTTGAGCCTGCCATAATATAAAGTGCATACAAAGAATATCCTTACATGTGGTGGTCTGGAGGTGACCAGTTGAAGTCTCTTCATGGATTCCTCCAGATGCTCCACTGACATGAAAAACTGGGGCATCTTCTGGTCTCCCACTGAACCTTTCCTCTTGTTTTTCCCAGTATATTCAGCATCATCTGCAATACCTAACTCTGAAATATCACCATTGGGGATAGAAATAGGATCACTCTTCAGTCTGGAGTCCCTCTCTACACCATGTCCTTGAGGAGTAAAGTGAACTCTGTTATTCACAGATTGAATGTCTGCTCTCCCCTGTGATTTGTGTTTTGTCTGACTGAAGAAATCCTCCAGTTCTTCACTTCGTGCTGAGAGCTGTCCATCTGGCGGTTTACTGGCCTGAATGAAATCCTGCCCCTCCTCTTTAAGAGGTTCTTCTGCCAGTTCAAAGGACTGCTCAGATAAAGTCCTCTGTCTGGGGTAGCTGCCTGCAGATGATATTCTTGAAGTATGCCCAGAATCACGAGTTTCTACACTCCCTGAAATAAGTGAATCTAAGTCAACATTGGACAGTAAAAGTAAAGTTTGTTTCTCATCAAATACCGGTTTCTCATTTTCTAAGTCAGTATTATTATGACCTCCTGCCCTCGATGACCTTACTTCTGATTGTTTACCTGTTGCCATGGGTGCTTGGAAACACTCTGAAATATTGTCCCTAGAACTGTATCCAGTATCAGAATCCTGTCTGCCTTTGTATCTGACACTGAGCACTGAGCCAGAATCGGGTCTATGATAGTACCTGTTTTCACCATGATAAGTTTCTTTATCCGACTCATCAGACAACCAACTATCTTGTTCTTGTAGCTTTGGTCTCTTATCAACTTTGCCTGATTTTGATTTACTTGTCTGCTGGAATTTTTCTGTATCTGATTCAGAGTTACTCTCATTTTGCCTTTGATATGTTGGCACTGAAACGTGAGACCTGATTACATGTGAGTTATCTAGCAACAATGGATTACCCAATTCATCAAAATCGGGTTCCTTTCCCCCAGGAGCTGCAAACCTCCCCGAGATATCATTAAGTGTTCTAGGCACAATAATGTCTCCTTCCTCCTCTCTATCTGACACATCTGATTTGGAATATTCATCCTCGGCACTTAGAATGTCCCTGTATTGATGATAAAACTGTTTTTCCTCATCATGATCAGACCCACCTCCATCATGTTCTGAGAATTCCTGAATAACACTCATTTGTTTTGCATCTTTTTGGACAGGGCTATAGTTAGAACTATTTCTATTTGAGTTTTGGTCATCCTTGATTACTGCATTATTTGCTGAATTTTCGCCACGATTTGTAACTCTTGGGGATAAATATGAAGCTTCTTTACCATTACCCCTGGCATTATCTCGTGGAGAATTACGAAAATTGAACCCACCTGACTCAGAGTATTGATCACGAGGAGTATATACCAAATCCTCAGGCAGAGATGTACCAGTGTTCAACATATCTCTGGGTGTTGAGTCAAACTGAAACCCACTGTCAGACTCCACTTGGCCAACACAGTCACGGGGAGTACCACCAAATCGGAATGTATCAATTTTATCGCTACAACTTCGTTGGGAGTCCAGGACATCCTGGTCATACTTTTCACCAGAATTTTCTACAGAGTATGCCCCTGAATCTACAGCCATTTGTGATGAAGATTCTCCTTCATTGGATCTAGTTGTGCCAAGGTCATCCCTAGGAGTGTTACGCTGACTGCGCAATGATATATCTACTGAAGCAATCGTTGACTGAGTGGATGTTAATGGGAATGGAACAGCCTCTGTTCTGGCTGGGATGTTAAATTCTAAATGACTGCTCTCAGGGATTATTGCTGCTGAATTTGGAGAGGTTGAAAGTTTGGTTTTCAACTTGTTTGTGATTTCATCAAGATCCTGAAGGTTTCTCCTACAAAGAGAAATGAAATATTATCTAAGCACTAAGAGCATAAAATCATCACATACTTTAAATATTCATAAACTCTTAAAGTTAAATAATTTATTGTCGGGTATGTTTCTAAAAACGTGCTTTAAACAGGCAGGAGCAAATGCTGTGTTGTAGCTCATGGTGAAATGTAGGCATGCATCAAGCCATCAAATGGCTGGTGTTGATATTAATTGTGCTTACAAAAAAAAACTTGCACATTTACATGCAAGTGTTTTGATAGCTGATTAACCATGAATCCTATCCAAAAAAAGTTAGCAACTATCACCGCCAAAATGTATGGAAATTACCATTTAATCATTGGGCAAATATATTAAGGACAAAATACAAATCATAGAAAGCAAAGCCTAAATATTATGTTATTGAAGATTTAACCTAAAAATTAAATTTTATGTAGGTCTATGTTGTGGAATTCAAGACTCGCTGTAAGGCGAATATTGTTTTCTGACTTCCCTTACGTTTGTAAAAATGTGAAGAAAAAAAAGCAGTGAATCATAATATTTTAAAAAAATGCCTAACATAACCACAACTAGGTAAATCCTATCAATTAACAAGTAGATAAATCCTATCAATTAACAAGTAGATAAATCCTATCAATTAACAAGTAGATAAATCCTATCAATTAACAAGTAGATAAATCCTATTAATTAACAAGTAGATAAACCCTATCAGTTAACAAGTAGATAAATCCTATCAATTAACAAGTAGATAAATCCTATCAATTAACAAGTAGGTAAATCCTATCAATTAACAAGTAGATAAATCCTATCAATTAACAAGTAGGTAAATCCTATCAATTAACAAGTAAATAAATCCTATCAATTAACAAGTAGGTAAATCCTATCAATTAACAAGTAGATAAATCCTATCAATTAACAAGTAGATAAATCCTATCAATTAACAAGTAGATAAATCCTATCAATTAACAAGTAGATAAATCCTATCAATTAACAAGTAGGTAAATCCTATCAATTAACAAGTAGATAAATCCTATCAATTAACAAGTAGGTAAATCCTATCAATTAACCAGTACCTGTAGGTAAATCCTATCAATAACAAGTACCGTATATATTCGACTATAAGTCGATTCAAGTATAAGTCTAAGTGTAATTATTTGGTAAAAATAGCGTCCAAAATCAACGGCGCGAGTATAAGTCGAACCCAGAAAATCAAGTCAAGTTGACATGTAAAAGTTTTATTACCGGTACCCAAATTTGCATAAAATCAAAATTAAACATTCATAATTGGCACAATCTCTAAGTATAATACAAACAATTCGGTGCTCAGCTGCCGACACGTATTGTGTGTATGTACACGATGGCTGAATCGTGCATAATTTTACGACGCTGAAAATTCTCGTCGATTTTAACAGGCACGTTGTTTCTGACTCAAAATATAAGTCGAACTTAGGTTTTTAAGTTAAAAATTAGTCTTAAATTTCTCGATATATAGTCGAGTATATACGGTAGGTAAATCCTATCAATTAACAAGTAGATAAATCCTATTAATTAACAAGTAGGTAAATACTATCAATTAACAAGTAGGTAAATCCTATCAATTAACAAGTAGGTAAATCCTATCAATTAACAAGTAGGTAAATCCTATCAATTAACAAGTAGGTAAATCCTATCAATTAACAAGTAGATAAATCCTATCAATTAACAAGTAGGTAAATCCTATCAATAAACAAGTAGGTAAATCCTATCAATAACAAGTAGGTAAATCCTATCAATTAACAAGTAGGCATATCCTATCAATAACAAGTAGGTAAATCCTATCAATTAACAAGTAGGTAAATCATATCAATTAACAAGTAGGTAAATCCTATCAATTAACAAGTAGATAAATCCTATCAATTAACAAGTAGGTAAATCCTATCAATAACAAGTAGGTAAATCCTATCAATTAACAAGTAGATAAATCCTATCAATTAACAAGTAGGTAAATCCTATCAATTAACAAGTAGATAAATCCTATCAATTAACAAGTAGGTAAATCCTATCAATTAACAAGTAGGTAAATCCTATCAATTAACAAGTTGATAAATCCTATCAATTAACAAGTAGATAAATCCTATCAATTAACAAGTAGATAAATCCTATCAATTAACAAGTAGGTAAATCCTATCAATTAACAAGCAGGTAAATCCTATCAATTAACAAGTAGGTAAATCCTATCAATTAACAAGTAGGTAAATCCTATCAATAACAAGTAGGTAAATCCTATCAATTAAGAAGAAGGTAAATCCTATCAATTAACAAGTAGGTAAATCCTATCAATAACAAGTAGGTAAATCCTATCAATTAACAAGAAGGTAAATCCTATCAATTAACAAGTAGGTAAATCCTATCAATTAACAAGTAGGTAAATCCTATCAATTAACAAGTAGGTAAATCCTATCAATTAACAAGTAGGTAAATCCTATCAATTAACAAGTAGGTAAATCCTATCAATTAACTGTTGTAACACAGCTAGAAAGTGAGAAGTTACTTAAGAAAAGCCCTCTTTAAAAATAGACATGTTTGCTTTAAGAAAAGACCTCTTTAAAAATAGACATGTTTGATAATTTGATTTGGTTGGAAAAAAGGGTTTAGTTTATTCACATTTTGATTTTAATACTTCATTGTCTATGAACAATTATGGTAATGTTTTATCGTCAACAAAGAAATTAGGACAAACAGTATGATATGATGACACCTATCCATTGCAATCATGTATAAGGTACAGGTATTATTTCAAACAAACAAATCTTTTCAACTCTCATTTTAAAATGAACTTTCCAAAAGTATTAAAAAAATCTTGACTAGATGATTAAGCATTTTTACCAATTTGCAATTATAGCAGCCATTCCAATAGGTTAAATTCATTACAATATTTACTAATACTGTGCTGTAAGTTGTATGGTCATAATACACTGTATATGAAAATGCTCATTTGTATACACATAGCAAATTTGTTCATAATGTACATTTAACTCAGAACATTTTCTACTTAAAAGAAAATAAAGTATTGCTTAAACCAGGGTTCTCAAACCCCAAAACACCTGTAGGCCACATTAGGGCATTCATGATGACTGTTATATTTCATGACACCTTGTGATGCCAATCATTTTGTGGGCCACAGGATACAGTTTGGCAGGCCACATGTGACCCATGGGCCTCATTTTTGAGACCCTTGGCTAAACCAATGTTAAACGCAGATATGTATACTGAGAAATAGAGGCATAATTCAACACACATACATATTGTGTTTCTTGCTTTGCTCCCACTTCTCTCTTTTGAGCTCTCAATTATCCCTGTCCAATGCAAAAGGAGAAGTCACTTATCCCTAACATTCATGTCCAACTTGACCGCTGATGTATATGACAATTCTGTATATCTGACCTCTATGCCACTCCCATGAGAAAGTAAAATTGATATCTGTCATGGATAGGTAACCTATATACCAAATTTTGATGAATATCTGCACAGTAATTTAGAAGACAGACAGATGGATGAAACAGACAAAGGACAGATCACAATATTCCCAATGTTAACATGTGGGAATAAAAAGACATGCAATGTGCAAATTTTGAATGTGACAATATGCAATGTGCAAATTTTGAATGTGACAATATGCAAATTTTGAATGTGACAATATACAATGTGCAAATTTTGAATGTGACAATATACATACAATATGCAAATTTTGAATGTGACAATATACAATATGCAAATTTTGAATGTGACAATATGCAATGAAATAGCATGGTATGCGAGAACAGATCAGTCAATAGCAAAGCATACAAAGTAAATGATTACCTCAGAAGAGAAAACATGTATGACCTAGAAGAAGAATCTTCCACTTGCATACTAGGAAGCGTCATCTGCCAGTGCTGTGTAGATGAATGATCGTGACCACCCCCTTGGTCTGCTGTATTGGATTGTTGCCCATGCTGCTGTAGAAATTGTTGGATGTGGGTCTGCAGCTCTCGCTGAAGCTTTTCATGGTGATCCTTGACACTTTGGTAATGCTGGGAAAAATGAGGTAGATCTAGGGAGGGGAGGTATGGAAGTCCTGTCCCGGAGCTATTGGATGGGACACTGGATGGAATGTTTACGACGGAAGACCTGACATTTGGGACAGCATTATTTGACAGAGATTCATGACTTGTGTGCCAGTTAACAGTATCAAGGGGTATCACATTTATCTGAAATGAAATAAAATGTATAATAATAAAATGTTTATAAATTTTATATACAATGAAATAAAATGGATAATAACAATAAATTGTATATGAATTTTATCTGAAATGAAATCAAATGGATAATAACAATAAAATGTACATCCATTTTATTTATAATGCAATAGATTGTAAATATAACTGGATTTTCTGCTTGTTGTTAATAAGAAATGGTTTTTAAAATTTTGTATTTTTAATAACAGGGACAATGATGGATAGCTGATTAGAATAATTTCAACAAATCTAAAAATCCTTTGCGACATAATGTTCTCTGCAATTGAATGAGATTGGTCAGATTGTTTCTTAGAAGCTGAAAATAGTATTTTTAATGAATTCATGGTGATACCAATAGTTCACCTGGATTTATTTATAAAAATATCCTGCATTCTTAAGTAAAACAGGTAAGTGAATCTATGACTTGGTCAAAATAAGCTAATCACAGGTAAAACGCCATTGTAGTAATTGCTTAATTAAAGCCATTTACAGTAGGGATTGTTTATCACCTTCTTGAATGCAACATTTTCTCTCTCAGAACATTCAATTTTAATTTTCCTGTAAAATTCCTAATAACTATTGTCACAGAATTGTATAAATCTTTTTATTTTTTAAATACAATCACATACTTGGTTTTGTTTTTTGTTGTACGATACCCGAGGGTTATATATATATATATATATATATATATATATGACGTCTTGTCAGTGAGTAATCTTTTTTAAGGACTTGCACATCTTAATAATAATTATAATAATGAGGACTTTGTATAGCACTTAATCTTTAGAAACTCTAAGCACATAACAACATATATAATGATATGACTAGTTAAAAAAAACAAACACCATGATATTAGAAAACATAAAATCATGCTGAAAATATTTAAGGTAGGAAATATTATTCGGTTTTTAAGTTTGTTCTTGCAGTTGAAATAGTTTTAAGATCACTATTGAAAGGGATCACATATTCAGCTGTATAGTATGTGAGTTATTAATTTCTTGCTGGTCGAGTAGCATCTGATCAGGCCATCCTGACTGAGATTGGCGGGCACTGATTGCTTGCTAGACCAACTGGAATACTGAATGCTTGATTGACTAGTGTGACTGATAGCCAAGTGTGTTGGTGATGGAGTGCGTAATTCCATACATGTAATCTATTAGCCCAGTGTGTTTTGGGGACTATAAAGATAATTTGTATATCAGTCCCTTTTGTTGACATATTTCGCTATTTGAGTCAATACAGTTTACTATATGAGTAAAATACTACAATTTTACTATAATTTGAGTAAAACACATCATTATTTTTGTTGTGAAATCACTGAATTATTCAGCCCATGTACTTAGTCTGTTTCCAGTGACTTAGTACCTAGTCTGTTTCTAGTGACTTAGTACCTAGTCTGTTGCCAGTGACTTAGTACTTAGTTTGTTTCCAGTGACTTAGTACCTAGTCTGTTGCCAGTGACTTAGTACTTATTTTGTTGCCAGTGACTTAGTACCTAGTCTGTTGCCAGTGACTTAGTACTTATTCTGTTGCCAGTGACTTAGTACCTAGTCTGTTGCCAGTGACTTAGTACTTAGTTTGTTTCCAGTGATTTAGTACCTAATCTGTTGCCAGTGACTTAGTACCTAGTCTGTTGCCAGTGACGAGAATGGCAATAACTTCTCCAGATCTATAATAGTTAAAAAATAAACATTGAATTTGGATATAACTTCTTCAGGTCTATAATAATTTAAATAAACATTGAATCTGGATATGTCTTATTTGAAGAAAAAAAAATTGAATTTGGATATAACTTCTCCAGGTAAATAATATTTAAAAAATAAACATTGAATTTGGATATAACTTCTCCAGGTATATAATATTTAAAAAATAAACATTGAATTTGGAAATAACTTCTCCAGGTAAATAATATTTAAAAAATAAACATTGAATTTGGATATAACTTCTCCAGGTATATAATATTTAAAAATCTTATGTAACCCTGTGAAAAACTTAGATAAGTTAGTTTGATGAATCTACCTTTATCTGACCCTTGCATTGTCCATTGAAGTCCATGATGTTGTACCAACCACTGATCTGCTGAAGTCCAGATGCTAGTGGTGTTAAGTCCACAGACACAAACCCCATTACTCTATCTGTCAATTTATCTGTTGAAACAAATAATTAAATCAGCTTTTTGTGCAGTCATGAAATAAAACAGAACCATTTATCTTTTCAGACAATATTGAAAAAATGCGACATCAAAAATACAAGTCAGTATTCTATATATTATTTTAAGCATGAATTATGCAGCAAATCAGCGAAATGTTTGTATATATTTATTGTGGATAATGGAAACATGGATAGACATATATAAAAATTAAAAAAAAGAACTGTGCACATTAGGATTCTAGATGCCCATGTTATATTTTGGTGAAAAACAGTTTAAGTTTCATGAATAATTACTTGTAATTACTGCATAGGAAACTCAAGGCTTCTGATCTGATAAGCCAAAAAGTGGTCATAATTTCTTTGCTTTCTAAAACTTAATAATAGCAAAGTTATTCAAGTTTATAATGAGATGAATTCAATTACACACCTGGACTTTTAGGAGCACCATCAGGTTTATGCCAAACTTTGAACACAAGATTCTGAAAAAAAAATATTAAAGACTTTCATATCATTAATGTAAAATATAAACTTTTTCTCATAATCTTTTAGTGTCACATGATACTTACACAATTACACACTGGTCAGAGAACAGCAAAGTCTATCTACACATAAAAAGTTTCAATCATATAAACTTATCTACAAACCAAGTTTCACTCCAATAAGACCTTATCCATAGATATTAAATTTCTCTCCAATAATGCAGCAGTATTAGTGAGTTTTAACTTAGATGCAAAACCTTAACAGTAATGGCTGGATGTGAAAATCTGGACAAAGTAAGTAACCTTTAGTACAATGGTTCTGTCTTTCAAATGATACATGTACATACCAATTTTCACAGAAACACTGGCAGTGATATGACAGCTAGTATCATAACAACACAACAATAACAAATACAATGCTGCAAGTGACTTGAGCTCTCTTGCTCTTTCATTAATGTGGACTTCAAAGACTGAAATAAAATCTCATTTGTTAACCTTAGATGCTTTATATGTAGGTATGAGATATTAAAAAATATTTAAAATCTAATTTTTAAAAATATTTTAAATCTAATAAATAGTTACAAAAACCTTGTTTTCCATATGGAGGAGTTCTGTGCTGAGCTGGGTCTCCTGTTCAAAGTCCCAAACTGGGTGGGGGGAGTTGAAAAATACCTCAGTGTATGAAGGGATGGTGCTTTCTGCTGTTGAAAAGGACACATAGGAATTGGGGAAACATTCCTGGCTTCTAGAAATAATCAAAAACAATATTTGTATGAGGATCGTGAAAAGAAAAGAAAGCAAATTTTTTAGTAAATTATGTTTCTCCGAGAATACTTACCCAATCACATTACTTTAGGGATATTAGCCTGCTACCTCGCGAATCCAGCCCTACCAAAAGACGAAAATTCGTCTTTCCTGTCTATGTCATATAGAAAAAGGGCAATAGCTCTTGCCCATTACCTCCCCTTGCCGCCCGTTAGGTGTTGCTTCTTTAGTTTTTAAGCTGAGCGATATATAAAACACGAGGATGCTCGCATGGCGGGGTGGTTGGGAGGGTTTCTTAGTAATGTGATTGGGTAAGTATTCTCGGAGAAACATAATTTACTAAAAAATTTGCTTTCTCCTTTGAATACGTTCCCCAATCACATTACTTTAGGAGAATAAGTAATAGGAGGAGGGAATGCGGAGCATCCGACCTCCACCCCGGGTATCCTCTAGGGAATGATGGTTGGATTCCCCATGTGAATGATAACCCGGTCTCCTAATTTTCAATCAGCAACACAGCCCAGGGTCACGTGATATGTGACCCTTTTATGCGGTTAAGAAGATAGTTATTGAAATCTTCTTACCTACGAAAATTTATCTGGCGAATCCAGCGAAGCTAATAGGCTGTGCTGATTGTTGCACATGGGTCTGGTGGGCGTCTGGGCTGCCCAATACCGGACCTACTAGAATCAATGTTTGCCTCTGCGAGTACAAACTTGAAGATAAAACTGTAGAAGGTTGACTCTGCATGTCAGCCAACAGCTTCTATAAGGTGACTGATTTGCGAATTCTCAGAGTACGCCGAGCGTATAACCCACTACAGCCATGAAGCAAGGGCTTGAATGGTGATGTCTCATATCCCAGCTATCACCAGAGAAAAAGAGGTGCTTGTATGTGACCTGACTCACCTCTATGCATTGAAATGGTGCTAGAGTGCTCAAACAGGATCTTACATGGCTGTTGATCCTGACTTATCTATAAAGAAAGCGAGCTAATGACGACTCGTTGATCGCCAATGTATGGTAATCTATTTTGGACTACGAAGCCTGGCTGCGTCAAGAGGACCATCAAACCCTCTGATCGGAACGGAAGAGAGTTCGGGTCACTAGAAAGGACATGTAACTCGCTCACCCTGCATGCTGAAGCTAAGGCTATCAAGAAACCCAATTTGTATGATAGTAGCTTTAACTAATCGTGGGTTAAAGACTCAATACTGTCTGAATTGAGTCATGTTAAAACCCAGGACAGATTCCATTTGGAAACAGGGTGAGGGATATAAGTCGATTGAATTTTTTTTTTTTTTTTTTTTTTTTTAAATGTCTAAAAGATCTGACAAATCTTTGTCATGGCTGATAGCACATGTACCAGAATGGCGGAATGTGTCTGATATCATGGAGCGGTAACATTTGAGAATAACTGGAGCCAGATGTTTCTCCTTGAAAAGCCAGAGAAAAGTTGGCCAGTTGAGGGATTGTGACACTCAGAGGAACAATGTGAATGATATGGTACCAGTCTCTGAAAACATGCCACTTGCCCTCGTAAACCTTCAGAGTAGAGGGCCTTCTTGCTCTCGAGATTCTCTCCGCAATCAAAGATTTAAATTGTTTGTCTTGCAAGGCTGTCTGGACAAGAGCCAAGCTTGAACAAAAAGACGGTCCGGACAGGGGTGGAACACCCCTGGCCGCGGTTGCTTGTGAATACTTGTGCTGACTGTAATTTTCCTGGGTAGATCTATCGCCTAGATTGAGTAGATCGGAGACCCAGTAGTTGTTCCATCTGAGAAGGGTAATCAGAACCATCTGACAACTCTGACCCCTTAACTTCTGGATTAATTCCAGTACCAAGACCGTGGGAGGGTAGGAGAATGACCACAACCCTTCCCAGGTGATTGATCGAGCATCCACGACCCAAGCTTCTGGGTCTGGAACCTGTGAGATGAAAGGTGGAGAATTTGCTATTCCACCTTGTTGCAAAGATCAATCATCGGACGTCTCCAAAGTGTGTCGATTGGAAGAAAGTCCGATTGATGGAGTGACCATTCTGTGTGTCTGAATTGTACATTGAGGTGGAGATTGTCGAACCAATGTAGAAACTGCCAGTTCAGATTGCACAGGTCTGGTGATTGGTGTCCCCTTGTTTTGAGGCAAGGCACCACCACAATGTTGTCTGACATAATGAGGGCAGTTTGTAATAAGAGTTGATCCTGCCCGAAATGAAAGGCATTGATGACAGCCGTTATTTCTGAAAGGTTGATGTGGAAAGGGCTCGCCCCTGGCACCCACGTGCCGCTGACAGTATCTAAGTCCGGCAACAGGTGGGCACCCCAACCGTAGGTATTAGTGGCGGAACATACCGTTATCCCCTTGGGGTATCTCCAGAGTAATCCCTGTGGACAGCCTACAGGGGTTGTGCCATTGACTCAAGAATGATCGTATCTCTGGCGTGAGCATGACTGTTTTCTGGGATCGAAGGGACTTGAAAATGGCGCAATTACGCTAGCAAAGTCCTTTGTAAAGGGCGCCTAAAAGGACGGCTGAGAGGGATCAAGTCTGCTGTCGCATTGAATAATCCGAGGATCTGCAACTCTCTCGCTAAAATGCGCATCCTGTTGGAAACGGACTCTACGAGTGCAATTATCTGGATGATCGCAAACTCGAAGAAGCCTTACCAGATTCAGATCGGGAGAAACTCCACACCCAGATGGACCAAAATCCGGATTGGACAGATCAGACTTTATCCAGTTCACGAGAAAGCCTATATGACGTAAAGTGATATAAGATCGTTTCTGCCTTTGAGCAGAGTAGAACTTGACAGATGTTACTGGAGGATGTCGTCCAAATATACTGCCGACGCAATAGATGAAGTCGATCGGAACAGGGTGACGACGTAATCCATAACCTTGGTACTAGCCCAAGGGCTTAAATTTAGGCCAAAAGGTATGACATGGAACTGATAAGCCTAGTCCCGACAAGCACAACGGAGAATGTCCGCAACTCGTGGGATAGGGACGTGAAATGTGCGTCGGTCATATCTAGCCAGCATATGATGGGGTTTAAGCGACGTGCCCTTCATACATGCGTCACGACGTATCAGGTCTAAGTTGGCAGAAGCAGTCAGCGCATTGGCCATGGAATGGTGAGCTGCCCTGTTAAGAACCCTAGCTAACCGGGCCGTCGAATCCCAAGCATGTTCATTGCCAGATTTATCAGCGATCCTGAAAATGGCTAGGGAGGCTAGATCTAACAGTGAAGACGTAGCGACTACATTTCGAACCAGCTTGGACTTGGCATTGAACACCGTTTAGTCCACTTTATAAGACAATGGAGCAGACATATGGACTGCTGCCATATTTTTATCCAGAACCGGGACCTCAGTACTGAACGCACCGGAGTGAGTTTTGTACCATCGACCTGAAAACGACGCTGGTACTTGGCTTTCAGAAAAGAAAAACCTTAGCAATTCCTGGATCCCCTATGCGTGTCGACAGACGGTCATTAATTTCCTTAATTTTGTCGACTGGGGAAGGAGGCGGAAGGATAGAGTCTCTTCCCCCTCATCCAGATCGACCGACGCTCTAACCTTATAGTCGGTAATGGCAGCAGGAGGTGGAGGGCATTCTGAAGGGGCCAACACCTTATAAATTTCCTCCACTGCGGCTTTGAAGCTGAACTCAGTCCGTTCCATAGTTGGATCTGCATACCGCTGATTTGCCTGCGACTCATCGCACTCACTATGTACATAATCTTGCTCTGGTAAAGCATCCATATCGGGGTAATGCATACCAGGTGGCATAGATGACTCGATTCCATCATCTCTGATAAAGGCATTCACTCTCCCTTGTGGATGAGCTGTTAGCCTATGGACGGCCGGCAATGCCGAATGAATTGATTGGCATATGTTTGGCCTGAATGACTGCGACGGGCCGGCTATGACCGGCACCGACCGCTCGAATGGTCGGGTTGGATCGAGAGATTCCTCGCCAACTATCTGTGTCATGGTAGTGATATGTAACCGGTAGCATGGATTGACAGACGGAAACATCATTAGAATCTTCGTCAATCCGATTTGTGCGGATTGCGGTATGATAAAAGTCCCCGTGCTGGTACAGCGGTATAGTCGGATGGACTGGTATAAGACTAAAATCTCCATACGGTTGGACGACCGGTGCCTGTTGGGCTGGACGGCCGGAGCCAGATGAACGGTCAGTGCCGGCAAGTGTCGGCTGAAAGCTTGGCTGGACGACCGGTGCCATATGGGCTGAACGGTCATTGCCGGATCGCCCGGTGCCGGTTAGTGCCGGCGGGAAGGTCTGCTGGATGACCGGTGCCATATGGGCTGAACGGTCATTGCCGGATGGACGCCCGGTGCCGGATGTTGCCGATTGTAAGGTAATAACAATTACATAATGCTTATGTAGTGCGTCCAGCACTACGCGCCCATCTACCATTCGCTCAGAGGGAATGTTGGTTCTGGTACAGCTTGCATATCTGTACAGCATACAAGGTGACTTAGATGACGCAATTCTGTCATAATTGACACTTTCACTAAATCTCCCTTGTGGAGAAGCCGTGAACATATGGACGGCCGGCACTGCCGGCTGATTGAACTGGCGGATGGTCGGCCTGAAAGACCTGTTCTGGTAAAAGCTGTCATATCTGGGTAGCACATACCAAGTGGCATTGATAACTCAATTCCGTCACCTCTGATAATATCACTAATTCTCCCTTGTTTTAAAATCACACCGTCACGTATTTGACATGACGGGAGGTGTACACCGGCAATACCGACTAATTTGTCTGGTATATGGTCGGCCGGAATGTCGACGAAGGTCCGGCTATGACCGGCACCTGCCTCTCGAATGGTCTGATTGGAGGGAGATTCATCTATAACATTTCTCTCATGGTAGTGATATGTAACCAGTAGTGTAGATTGACTGACGGGTACATCACTATAATCTCCGTAAATCCGATGTACAGCCGGTGCAGGTTGATGCCGGCTGGAAGACCGGTGCCATTTGGGCTTAACGGTCGTTGCCGGATGGTCGGCCGGTGCCGGTTGATGCCGGCTGGAAGGTCGGCTGGACGACCGGTGCCATTTGGGCTGAACGGTCGCTGCCGGATGGACGGCCGGTGCAGGTTGATGCCGGCTGGAAGGTTGGCTGGACGACCGGTGCCATTTGGGCTGAACGGTCGTTGCCGGATGGACGGCCGGTGCCGGTTGATACCGGCTGGAAGGTCGGCTGGACGACCAGTGCCAATTGGGCTGAACGGTCGTTGCCGGATGGACGGCCGGTGCCGGTTGATGCCGGCTGGAAGGTCGGCTGGACGACCGGTGCCATTTGGGCTGAACGGTCGTTGCCGTATGGACGGCCGGTGCCTGTCGACGCAGGCTGGAAGGTCGGCTGGCCGGCCGGTGCCATTTGGGCTGAACGGCCGGTGCCTGTTGATGCAAGCTGGAAGGTCGGCTGGCCTTCCGGTGCCATTTGGGCTGAACGGACGGTGCCGGATGGACGGTTAATGCCGGTTTGCCTGCTGAAGTGCCGGCTGAACTGACGGTGTCGGCTGGACTGACAGCTGGAAGGCCGGCGAAAGTGCATATTAAAATGGATCCAATTGATCCAGCATAGACTCCATGCGTCCTGACTTACAGGCCCGAAAGCCATGTACGGATCTGCGGTGAAATTTACACCCACTGGGCAGCCTAAACCATGTCAACATAATTTCCTCCATTTCCACATTGCCAACACCCATTTTGCCATTCATGCCTTCGTTGTCGACTTTGCTTACTGAAACGACAAAAGAAGAGAACAAAGCACAAATTAAAAAATTCAGCATATTATTAATTCGATAATACTATAACCGTTATTAACGGAGTAGTCAAATTATTCCGTGCCATGTTAACTCTTAATGACAACACTAGTTATCGCCGTGAGCGTGTTGCAATGGTTCGTTCAAGACGAAGTCTACTGAAACGAAAAAGATGATAAACAAAGCACAATTAGCAATTCAGCACGCTATTAAGTCGCTATTACCATAACCGTAACTAACGGAGGAAGTGAAATGATTTAGTGTCGCGTGAACTCATGACTTCAACATGAATTCCGCCAAAGCACAAATTAAAAATTCAGCATATTATTAATTCGATAATACTATAACCGTTATTAACGGAGTAGTCAAATTATTCCGTGCCATGTTAACTCTTAATGACCACACTAGTTATCGCCGTGAGCGTGTTGCAATAGGTCGTTCAAGACGAAGTCTACTGAAATGAAAAAGATGATAAACAAAGCACATTTAGCAATTCAACACGCTATTAAGTCGCTATTACCATAACCGTAACTAACGGAGGAAGCGAAATGATTTAGTGTCGCGTGAACTCGTGACTACAACACGAAATTCCGCCATTAATAGTCGCAACTGGTCGTTCAGAGATGAAGTCTACTGAAACGGAAAAGAAGATAAACAAAGCACAAATTAACAATTCAGTACGCTATTAAGTCGCTATTCCATAACCGTAACTAACGTAGGAAGCGAAATGATTAAGTGTTGCGTGAACTCGTGACTACAACACGAAGTCCGCCATTAAAGTCGCAAATTGGCCGTTCAAAGACTTTTTTGAAGTCTACTGAAACGTCAAAGAAGATAAATAAAGCACATATTATCAATGCAGCACGTTATTAGTCGCTAATATCGTAAACGTTACATACGGAATAAGCGAAATTATTGAGTGCTACATGTATTACATGCTAGTACCGCCATAAGCGTGCTTTGACCACGTTGCAACCTGGTCCGAAGTCTAGAAAAGGTGACAAAGTCACTCAAATTGGAAAATATTGTAAAATAATGTATACAACCTGTTGGGGAATGATTATCCAACACAGTAATTCCAAATTTAACTTCGGATGGTCAGAATTTACACTAAGATGGCTTGGATTCATTGGAGGTCTAATTGTACGTGTTTACACACAACAAGCGAAGCTAAAAAACTAAAGAAGCAACACCTAACGGGCGGCAAGGGGAGGTAATGGGCAAGAGTTATTGCCCTTTGTCTATATGACATAGACAGGAAAGACGAATTTTCGTCTTTTGGTAGGGCTGGATTCGCGAGGTAGCAGGCTAATATCCCTAAAGTAATGTGATTGGGGAACGTATTCAAAGGAGAAATACCATAATATATTTTTAATTATGGAAATTTCTACTAATTCAATATTTTGTTCTTGTTAAATACTAGAAGATTCCTTCTTTAGAACAATTTACATTTCACACTGTACCCTTTTCAATTTACAATGTGCCTTTTAACAAATTTTCAATACTGAAGCATTTTCAACAATTTATATTCCACTATTTTGTCTCTGAACAATTTGTCTTTTCTGCTATTTATATTCCTCTCTTTTATCTCTAAACAATTTGCCTTTACAACAATATTCCACTCTTTTAGCAAATCATATTCAACTATAAAGCCTTTCTAAAAATGTTCCACTCTCTAGTCTTTTGAACAATTTATACTACTTGCATTCCACTCTATAGCCTTTTAAGCTTTTTAGATTTCAATCATTTATTATTTTTGAACAATTTATTTGCCACTATATTGTCTTTTTTATCTTTAAACAATTCAAACAATTTACCTTTTTAACAATTTATATTCTGCACTGTAGTCTTTTGAGCTACTTGTATTCCAATCTATAGCCTTTTTAGCTATTTATATTCCAATAAAAAAATATAGTCTTTTTTATCTTTAAACAATTCGAACAATTTTAACCTTTTTAACAATTTATATACCACTCTTAAGCCTTGTGAACAATTTATATTCCACTCTTTAGACTTGTGAACAATTTATATTCCACTCTTTAGACTTGTGAACAATTTCTATTCCACTCTTTAGCCTTGTTAACAATTTCTATTCCACTCTTAAGCCTTGTGAACAATTTATATTCCACTCTTTAGCCTTGTGAACAATTTATATTCCACTTTTTAGCCTTGTGAACAATTTATATTCCACTCTTTAGACTTGTGAACAATTTCTATTCCACTCTTTAGCCTTGTGAACAATTTCTATTCCATTCTTTAGCCTTGTGAACAATTTATATTCCACTCTTTAACCTTGTGAACAATTTATATTCCACTCTTTAGACTTGTGAACAATTTATATTCCACTCTTTAGCCTTGTGAACAATTTATATTCCACTCTTTAGCCTTGTGAACAATTTATATTCCACTCTTTAGACTTGTGAACAATTTCTATTCCACTCTTAAGCATTGTTATCAATTTATATTCCAATATATTGACCTTTGAATGATTTATATTCTCTTTCTAGAACAAATATTTTAATTAAAATAAATGTAGATGAATTAACTGAATTTGATTTATCAAAATATTTGCTCCAAACCTTGCCATTTAAAAATGACAGAAATAAGTCAATTACTTTTACTGATAAATGCAAGATCTGCCATCCCTAACAAGATATCAGTAAGGCAGTAGGGTGTAATAAAATCCCATTTCTGCCATCACTAAAAAGACTTAGTATGGCAGTAGGGCGTAATAAAATGATAGATCTACCATCCTTAACAAGATATCAGTAAGGTGTAGTAAAATACAATGTACTGCAATTATCAATTGGAAAACATGCAGCGAAACATTTAGAAGTTTGACTTGAGACTGATGCAGCAACATTAAACATAATATTGAATTACAATATTTGTTTTAAGTACGCTCAGAAGTACAGAGTAGCAAACACTATGGAGCTCATAAGTTGCTTACTAACTCTCAGCCTGATATGGCCCGCCAGATACATATTCAAATCACCTGCCATGAGATATACTCAAACCACCTGCCATGAGACATAATCAGATCACCTGCCATGAGACATACTCAAATCACCCACCAGGAAACATAATCAAATCACCTGCCAAAAGATATACTCAAACCACCTGAAATGAGACATACTCAAATCACCCACTAGGAGACATAATCAAATCACCTGCCAAGAGATATACTCAAACCACCTGCCAAGAGACATACTTAAATTGACATGATATCCAAAACATAACTGTTGCCCTTTTAGCCTTTTTTAACCAAGTATCTGATTATTCCAGTTTATTCTTCTGTACTGACTACTAAGCTATGACATTTTATCCTTGAACATATATCACTTGTTGGATACCATTTTTCAGATGGGCACCTCACTTAGAATACATGATAGGCCAGATCTAAAATTAGAGTGGCCCCAGGCATTGGGCTATCACACCTTTTTAGCAAAGCAATTTTAGAAAACTTTATATGAAACAGTGTGATCAATGCAGACTTTTTACATTAAAATATATGTGCAGTTTAATGTGTTGGAGGTACTTCTGTAAAGTACGTCTAGTTGCCTGACTGAATCTACTATGAAACCAGTATCCAAATCAAACACAGTCAAGCCATTATTGGATTTTACTGCAATAATGATATTGCATTTAGTTTGCATTTATTCTATTTTTTTTGGTGTCATGTCTGTAAGAATTAAATAAAATCATAAGGGACATCAGATCTGAAATGGTGGCTTGGGGGAAAATCAATTTAACATAAAATACTCCTTAATTTCTCGCCAAGTAAATTGTGCAATAATACACTGACATGGAACTGATATGGACCAAATTCCAAAACAAAATTTTTCTTCAGAAAAAGATTATAATTGTTGAAAAAAGTGTTACTTTTCATTTTCTTTTTGCATGCTAGATTTGTTAATAAAATGTTAATTTACACACTTGTTTTTATCTGAAATAAGTGGTAGGTGCATGGCTCTTTCAACTGCAATGTGGACAGTGAATGTAGGTTCCTTGTAAACTGTGCCCATGTCCTTCTCAGGTACATCTGGATTGGTTTTGGTTTTCTGTGGAGACTTCATTGGACTAACTATGTGGTGAAAGCTGTCATCTGGATCATACTCAGGATCTACTGTGTCTACTGCAATGTCATTCTCTGCTTCATCAATCACCTGTGATGCAAAATTATAGGAATACATACAGAAATCTGTACAATCTTAAACTGAACTGATATAACATTCAGTTGATCTCATGACAAAGAAGATCCACTTCTGTCCCTTATCATCTCAGTTTTCCCAATCTACTACACTATGCTTTTGTTGGATACTTTTAAAGAAAAAACAAATTAATTACTACTTTTAATTATGTGAAATGATTTTTGGTGATGAGGTGACACAAAATTATTGTATACTGTCCTATCTTTATATAAACACAAAACATACATAATTCTCATGAATCTATTTACATTGGATTTGCAAATATATATAATTTTCATGAATCTATTTACATTGGATTTGCAAATATATATAATTTTCATGAATGTATTTAAATTGGATTTTCAAATATATATAATTTTCATGAATGTATTTGTATTGGATTTGCAAATATATATAATTCTCATGAATCTATTTACATTTGTTTTACTCTGTGTCAGTATCAGGAATTTGAATCCTCCATTGCAATGAAGAATTTTTCAAAACTCATAGCTCACATTGATGTTCCAATTCATCAGATTCATGCATCAAAGACATAAATCAACTTCACTATTGATTTTTCCTGAATGGAACTCATGTATGCAATCTGCACAAATATTTTTTTGTTTTGTTTTATAACAATACAAACCTTACAATAAAATGACTAATTATGCAAAAGAATCCTTACCATAATAATGACAGTTCTTATTATGGTACAAAACTTACAATACCATTATTGGTTTCCCAAAGAAATACAAACTAATTTTTACAGAATTGTCCAAGTCTTTGCATCTGATGCAAATTCAAATATGAGCAAGTTAATTTCAGGGGTGAATAGATTTTAACACAAACATGATAAAATAAAATTTGGAAATTTTTCTCAGCCAATTATGAAATCAAACCATACATTTTCAATATTTGTCATAGGTACAGCTTCTAATAAGAGTTTCTAATACATATTGCTGTCTTTGTGCTCATAAATCTGCATGCAAAACCTGCTGCAGTGCCATGATTATTAAATACAATACTGTTTTGCAGACACAGCATTTTGTCCCATTCAACAAGAGACATATAGAGAATCTTACACAAATGTTTGTTTTTATATCTGAGACAGCTTGTGGAAAAAGATATACTTTGTTTCAGCATGCCCAAACTGTAACTACACAGAAGTTGCAGAGAATACAGTAAAAATCACCACCACCTTGCAGTACGTTTACATCTAATATCAATCTGGGGTGTATACAACAAAACTATACATTGTGACAGGATGTTTAGATCAAGTGGGTATGCTCCAATCTCATTCCTTAGCAAAGTGTTGACATATGTTTGGATATGTTCCAATCTCATCCCTTGGTAAAGTGTTGACATATGTTTGGATATGTTCCAATCTCATCCCTTAGTATAGTGTTGACATTTGTTTGGATATGTTCCATTCTCATCCCTTGGTATAGTGTTGATGAATGTTTGGATATGTTCCAATCTCATCCCTTGGTAAAGTGTTGACATGTTTGGATATGTTCCAATCTCATCCCTTGGTATAGTGTTGACATATATTTGGATATGTTCAAATCTCATCCCTTGGTAAAGTGTTGATAGACAGAATTATAATAAGCATGATGTAAAAAGCGATGCTCAGCTAAATGCACAATGAAACTGAATTCTGGACTATATCAAACTACAATTTTTTCAACCAATATCAACTTTGTTTCTATCTATTTACAATGCATAAACTGATATGTTTTCAAATAATGGATATAATTTGCATATGTCAATGCTCACAGCTCCAGCCAGTGCCACACAATTCAGGGCTCAAGTTTTCATTTTGTTTGCTTTTTTCCTGGGCTCTGGTTTGACTGTCCATTGCACTGTGATGAAAGCTGAAGCAGGCCGGGTAACCCAGATTAAGATATATTTCAGTATTCAACAAGTTTAATAAACTGGTATAAAATTAATAAATGATTGAGATTCTATTTTACCACATAGCGTTAAGTGTTATGTATTACCCATTTCATTGCTCTGTCATGATATTAAATGTTTCACAAAGGTGCATCAAATGATTTTGTTTGATACGACATCATGATACTAATATTCATAATAAATATAAAACATTGGATGGATTTTCCCCTGTTCTTAAAACTTGTTACCTGACTTACCACTGAACCAAACTGTGGCTTGGACACAATGTGAGCTCTAAGATATGCACCACCTAGACTGGAAGCCCCTGGTTTGAACAGCGGAAGCATTCCACTGAGAAAAAAAAAAAACAAAAAACAAAGAATTAAACAAATCTACTTAAAATAGCTAGAATGTTGGCTTGAATAAGTGTACAAGCAAGTTCTAATTTAAAAAGCTATAATGTTAACTTGGATCACGGTACAAGTAAATTCTAATTTAAAAGGCTAAAATGTTAACTTGTTTGTTTGATTAGGGATTTTTAATGTAGCTTTAAGAATTTTTCAGTCATATCGCTACGATGTCTGCAGTGAGGCAGTTTACAGTGATGTCTAGCACTGAGGCATCATGCTGCAGACATGTAGCATGATGTCCCACCCAGTCACATTATCCTGACACCAGGCCGACCAGTCCTAACACTAACCTCTTAATGTCGAGTGTCAAGTGAGGCAGCTGTTAGTACCATTTTTGTAAGTCTTTGGCATGACTCAGCCGGGGAACGAATCCACGACCTCCCACTTCCACAGCGGATGCTCTAATCACTAGGCCACTAGAGCATTCTGATGGGGGTTTAGAAGGGAAGGGGTAAAAAGTCTCACTGCCAACAATGTGACAAAAACAAGATAACCAGGAACCAAAGAGGATAGGCAATACCAGTTACAGACACGATTTTGACCTTTAAAAAAAAAAAAAATTGAAAATGTGAAAGGGGGGTTTGGAGGAACTCCCCCAATGGGGTCTCGAGGGGCATTGCCTTGATCAGGGGGTTCTGGGGGTCGAAGACCCCCGACTAAATATGCATTTTACACGAAAGAAAATCTGCTCCTGTTGCAACTTGTGACCATAATATGTAACAAAATAATCATTTGAAAAACTAAAAAACTTTCCAAAAATTGGAATAATTTTACAATATTTATTGTCACATGAATTTGTTCTCCAATACTATTGGTACTTAAGTTATTTCATGTGCATGTCAGTGTTCACATCGTAATTAGGTTAATAATTAGGCATTTTTGCTGCCAACATATTATACTTCTCTCTTTTCATAACAAATATGTAAAATAAACACCCAAATACATCATCTATATACAAATAATCCCATATATTCACTTGTCTTTTTGGCCACTGAACACAACCTGTTGATAAGCCAGTTGAGCTCTTTTTGCAGCTTTAAGAAAGATTTCTTTAGTCCTCCTTTTTGTCACCAATGATTTTGCTGGCTCAATATGCAATCGTTTCTTTTCCTCCTCAACGAGAGCCTTTTTCCTTTCCAGCTCCAGCTTGTATTGGCGACATGCAGTGCACATATTCTGACAGAGGGCTTTATTTTTTCCGTATGCAGCTTCATTTGTAGGTGTGGTTCCAGACTCTTTCCTTTACACGAAGATTCATTGGAGGAATTTAAACTTTTGACCAATCAGAATACTCTTTACAAGTGTCGTGGGCTAACTAATATATGGAGCGAATACATTACAAGGGTTGTTGCAGAATGGGACTGAAAAGAATGGTTAAAAACCGGAAAAAAAACAGATCCAACATTATTTTAAAAAAACGGGCTATATCAAGAAAAATCAGATTCAAGTCACGAGAAATGCAGAATTCTGTTTTTAAACGGAGAAAAATCATGTCTGCAGTTACTAAGAACATGTTAACAATGAACCAAAGAAGTGTCTGCAAAGCAAGGTGCAACATCCTTAAAAATTATAACAAATTTCATAATACATTTCTAATCCAGATTTTAAGTGCAAACAAATATCAATAGATGGTACACTAAATATTAGTATAATAACATCCCAATTTATTAAGAGAATTCCAAGAACTATGTATACATGGGTAAAATATAACCAACATCAATATGGAGGCACCTGTACTATATATATATGTCTTTTGCTTTGAGTTATTCAATATGTCTAGTAGGTTGATGTATGCAGCTTGCATAATGATTGCCTCTTACCTAATTCTATGTGTCTTTGCTTTTAGTCATTCAATATGTCTAGGTTGATGTATGCAGCTTGCATAATGATTGCCTCTTACCTAATTCTATGTGTCTTTTGCTTTGAGTCATTCAATATGTCTAGTAGGTTGATGCATGCAGCTTGCATAATGATTGCCTCTTACCTAATTCTATGTGTATTTTGCTTTTAGTCATTCAATATGTCTAGGTTGATGTATGCAGCTTGCATAATGATTGCCACTTACCTAATTCTATGTGTCTTTTGCTTTGAGTCATTCAATATGTCTAGTAGGTTGATGTATGCTGCTTGCATAATGATTGCCTCTTACCTAATTCTATTTGTCTTTTGCTTTGAGTCATTCAATATATGTCTAGGTTGATGTATGCAGCTTGCATAATGATTGTCACTTACCTAATTCTATGTGTCTTTTGCTTTGAATCATTCAATATGTCTAGGTTGATGTATGCAGCTTGCATAATGATTGCCACTTACCTAATTCTATGTGTCTTTTGCTTTGAGTCATTCAATATGTCTAGTAGGTTGATGTATGCAGCTTGCATAATGATTGTCACTTACCTAATTCTATGTGTCTTTTGCTTTTAGTCATTCAATATGTCTAGGTTGATGTATGCAGCTTGCATAATGATTGCCACTTACCTAATTCTATGTGTCTTTTGCTTTTAGTCATTCAATATGTCTAGTAGGTTGATGTATGCAGCTTGCATAATGATTGTCACTTACCTAATTCTATGTGTCTTTTGCTTTGAGTTATCCAATATGTCTAGTAGGTTGATGTATGCAGCTTGCATAATGATTGCCACTTACCTAATTCTATGTGTCTTTTGCTTTGAGTCATTCAATATATGTCTAGGTTGATGTATGCAGCTTGCATAATGATTGCCACTTACCTAATTCTATGTGTCTTTTGCTTTTAGTCATTCAATATGTCTAGTAGGTTGATGTATGCAGCTTGCATAATGATTGTCACTTACCTAATTCTATGTGTCTTTTGCTTTGAGTTATTCAATATGTCTAGTAGGTTGATGTATGCAGCTTGCATAATGATTGTCACTTACCTAATTCTATGTGTCTTTTGCTTTGAGTCATTCAATATGTCTAGGTTGATGTATGCAGCTTGCATAATGATTGTCACTTACCTAATTCTATGTGTCTTTTGCTTTTAGTCATTCAATATGTCTAGTAGGTTGATGTATGCAGCTTGCATAATGATTGTCACTTACCTAATTCTATGTGTCTTTTGCTTTGAGTTATTCAATATGTCTAGTAGGTTGATGTATGCAGCTTGCATAATGATTGTCACTTACCTAATTCTATGTGTCTTTTGCTTTGAGTCATTCAATATATGTCTAGGTTGATGTATGCAGCTTGCATAATGATTGTCACTTACCTAATTCTATGTGTCTTTTGCTTTGAGTCATTCAATATGTCTAGGTTGATGTATGCAGCTTGCATAATGATTGCCACTTACCTAATTCTATGTGTCTTTTGCTTTTAGTCATTCAATATGTCTAGCAGGTTGATGTATGCAGCTTGCATAATGATTGTCACTTACCTAATTCTATGTGTCTTTGCTTTGAGTTATTCAATATGTCTAGTAGGTTGATGTATGCAGCTTGCATAATGATTGCCACTTACCTAATTCTATGTGTCTTTTGCTTTGAGTCATTCAATATGTCTAGGTTGATGTATGCAGAGCCTATTAACTTGTCTCTGTGCTTGGGTCTCTGTTCTCCCTCTTTCTGTTGACCATAGCTAACCCATATCTGAACTTCCATTCTCTCCTCACGTAGATACCTACATACACACAATGTTATTAATATTATTATAAATATACAGTAGCTTATGTAACGATATTTGTCAACATTTCCAGCAAGTATCAGCATGACACACAATTAGAATAATTTATAACTATCGCTAAAAGTAACCATGGAGGAATGGTGAACTATTTGTTTATGTAATATACACAGTGTTTCCCACATTACACTCATTACCAAGAATGAGATGAGTCTATAGTGGAAAAAGGACGTAGCTTTGATATAGGGATCAGTCAACATGCATGTCTTCTGATGATATGAAATCCACTATAAACTACAAAAATATATGCATTCACAAATTCTGTTTGATAATGCGGGCAATAACATACAAAATTCATAGAAGCGCAATGATAAACTATCAATATGTATATCTTGAGATGATTACTAAAATATGTGCCTAGTGATTCAAACAACTATGCAATACAGCTGCATTCAGAACACTAGTATTAATATTATATACAATACTATTATGATGCTGCCCAAGGAAAAGGGCAATAACTTCAAAGAAATGAATACAACATTGCTATATCAACATGCATAGGATCATGATATTTATCCCAATTTTGTGGAAATTGCTTACAATATTGGTGCAATAACCCTAACCCTAAATATCTTCAAAGGACGACCATGATATTTACCTCCATTTCATGGGACGACCATGATATTTACCTCCATTTCATAAGACAACCATGATCTTTACCCCCATTTCATGGTGATTGCTTACAATATTGGTGCAATAATCCTAACTCTAAACATCTTCATAGGATGACCAACCATGATATTTACCCCCATTTAATGGGATGACCATGATAATTAACCCTAAACATCTTCATAGGACGACCATAATATTTACCCCTATTTCATAGGACAACCATGATATTTACCCCCATTTCATAGGATGACCATGATAATTAACCCTATTTCATAGGACAACCATGATATTTAAACCCCATTTCATGGAATGACCTTGATATTTACCCCCATTTCATGGGTCGAATATGATATTGACCACATTTCATGGTGATCACATACAATATGTGAGACTTGTTGCAGTCACATGATTTTATCAAATGCTATACACAACTGTAAGTAAAAAATGATAACTCATAAAATATGCTGTGTCAAGTGGGCTAAACTGATATGCACATCTTTAGCTGAGAATGATGATAATTAGTTTCCATGAAAATACTGGAAATCTATTTGTGCTATGGAACCATAGTGTAGGTATTATCTTCATTCACAAATATCTTTCAGTTGATGCCACTAAAACACATGTGTGCTCATAAGTACTTTCAAAACTGGATTATTGTAACTTAATTATGTCTGGTTATCTGCTCCAGAAACTTCAAAAAGATCAAAACACAGCTGCTCGGATCATCCTTAGAGTGCCACAATCAGAGCACACCTCCCCGCTGCTATATACCTTACACTGGCTATCCTATCAATCCAGAATCAAACACAAAATTTGTTCTCTGCTAAGTTTCACTGACAGACTCCAGTCCAACATACCTATCTGGCCTCACCCATGTGTACACACTAGCAATATACTTACGCTTCTCTTCTGACAATCGTATACTCACTATTCCCACTAAGTAAACAAAGTAATATGGACAATGTTATTTTGCATACCAAGGCCCAGCAATGTGAAATGAATTGCCCATTGAAATTAGACACAAAGACACAGTGATCCTTTTCAAGAGTGCTCTTAAAACTCACCTTTTTTGACTGCAAGAACATATTTAAAGACCTAATGATGTTAATATTTGCAGCATGTTTGTATGTCTTCTAATTTCATGGTATTTTTTGTATTTCTTTTGGTAGTTATATCATTATAATGATGTAAAGCACTTAGAGCTTCTAAAGATTAGGCACTATACAAAGTCCTCATTATTATTATTATTATTATTATCATTTATAATATCATTATTATCATCATTATTATTACTATTATCATTATTATTATTATTATTGACATTATCATTATTATTATCATCATTATCATTATTAGTATTGCCATTATTATTATTAGTATTACCATTATTATTACCATTATTATTATCATTATTATTAGTATTAGTATTTTCATTATTAATAGTAGTATGATCGGCACATGATAAGAATGTTGTGGGTTTAAATCCTACCTTAGTCAGCTACAGTGGTGTGTCCTTGGAAAGAACATTTTACGTCAGAACACAAAAGTAAACCTAAGGGGTTGGGGGTGGTAGAAAAATGCAGTTAAATATTGGTATGAAGTAAAATACAAGCTATTAAAATGTCCACTTGAGACTGCCCCACAACAGTAAATGAGAAAACTAAGTCATAATTAAAACTAGTTTTTTCAAGTTTGATCAGTGGTCTTAATTTTGAAGGTCTTATTGTACATTTCTTGTGTACAGCCACTTACCACTTAAAAGGTGAACTATCTGCAACCTGTAACTGGTGTTTGTGTTTGGGTTGGGCAACTATATAGCCAGCACTGTTCACTGACACTGGAACTGGTTTTGTGACTACAGCAGCTGAAAGACAATTACAAATATATGATGATAGAAAGCAAATTTTTTTGGTAAATTATGTTTCTCCGAGAATACTTACCCGATCACATTACTTTAGGGATATTAGCCTGCTACCTCGCGAATCCAGCCCTACCAAAAGACGAAAATTCGTCTTTCCTGTCTATGTCATATAGACAAAGGGCAATAACTCTTGCCCCTTACCTCCCCTTGCTACCCGCTAGGTGTCGCTTCTTTAGTTTTTAAGCTGAGCGGTATATAAAACACAAGGATGCTCGCATGGCGGGGTGGTTGGGAGGGCTTCTTAGTAATGTGATCGGGTAAGTATTCTCGGAGAAACATAATTTACTAAAAAAATTTGCTTTCTCCTTTGAATACGTCCCCCGATCACATTACTTTAGGAGAATAAGTAATAGGAGGGAATGCGGAGCATCCAACCTCCACCCCGGGTATCCTCTAGGGAATGATGGCTGGATTCCCCATGTAAATGATAACCCGGTCTCCTAATTTTCAATCAGCAACACAGCCCAGGGTCACGTGATATGTGACCCCTTTATACGGTTAAGAAGATAGTTACTGAAATCTTCTTACCTACGAAAATTTATCTGGCGAATCCAGCAAAGCTAATAGGCTGTGCTGATTGTTGCACATGGGTCTGGTGGGCGTCTGGGCTGCCAACACCGGACCTACTAGAATCAATGTTTGCCTCTGCGAGTACAAACTTGAAGATAAAACTGTAGAAGGTTGACTCTGCATGTCAGCCAACAGCTTCTATAAGGTAACTGATTTGCGAATCCTCAGAGTACGCCGAGCATATAACCCACTTCAGCCATGAAGCAAGGGCTTGAATGGTGATATCTCATGTCCCAGCTATCACCAGAAGAAAAAGGTGCTTGTATGTGACCTGACTCACCTCTATGCATTCAAATGGTGCTAGAGTGCACAAACAGGATCTTACATGGCTGTTGATCCTGACTTATCTATAAAGAAAGCGAGCTAATGACAACTCGTTGATCACCAATGTATGGTAATCTATTTTGGACTACGAAGCCTGGCTGCGTCAAGAGGACCATCAAACCCTCTGATCGGAACGGAAGAGAGTTCGGGTCACTAGAAAGGACATGTAACTCGCTCACCCTGCATGCTGAAGCTAAGACTATCAAGAAACCCAATTTGTATGATAGTAGCTTTAACTAATCGTGGGTTAAAGACTCAATACTGTCTGAATTGAGTCATGTTAAAACCCAGGACAGATTCCATTTGGAAACAGGGTGAGGGATATAAGTCGATTGAATTTTTAAAGTGTCTAAAAGATCTGACAAATCTTTGTCATGGCTGATAGCACATGTACCAGAATGGCGGAATGTGTCTGATATCATGGAGCGGTAGCATTTGATAATAACTGGAGCCAGCTGTTTCTCCTCGAAAAGCCAGAGAAAAGTTGGCCAGTTGAGGGATTGTGACACTCAGAGGAACAATGTGAATGATATGGTACCAGTCCCTGAAAACATGCCACTTGCCCTCGTAAACCTTCAGAGTAGAGGGCCTTCTTGCTCTCGAGATTCTCTCCGCAATCAAAGATTTAAATTGTTTGTCTTGCAAGGCTGTCTGGACAAGAGCCAAGCTTGAGCATAAAGACGGTCCGGACAGGGGTGGAACAGTTCTGACCCCTTAACTTCTGGATTAATTTCAGTACCAAGACCGTGGGAGGGTAGGAGAATGACCACAACCCTTCCCAGCTGATTGATCGAGCATCCACGACCCAAGTTTCTGGGTCTGGAACCTGTGAGATGAAAGGTGGACAACTTGCGATTCCACCTTGTTGCAAAAGATCAATCATCGGACGTCCCCAAAGTGTGTCAATTGGAAGAAAGTCCGATTGATGGAGTGACCATTCTGTGTGAATGACTAGATAGAGTGTCAGCCAAGACATTGAGTCTGCCAAGAATGTGTCGGAATTGTACATTGAGGTGGAGATTGTCAAACCAATGTATAAACTGCCAGCTCAGATTGCACAGGTCTGGTGATTGGTGTCCCCATGTTTTGAGGCAAGGCACCACCACAAAGTTCTCTGACATAATGAGGGCAGTTTGTAATAAGAGTTGATCCTGCCCGAAATGAAAGGCGTTGATGACAGCCGTTATTTCTGAAAGGTTGATGTGGAAAGGGCTCGCCCCTGGCACCCACGTGCCGCTGACAGTATCGAAGTCCGGCAACAGGTGGGCACCCCAACCTTAGGTACTAGTGGCGGAACATACCGTTATCCCCGCTTGGGGTATCTCCAGAGTAATCCCTGTGGACAGCCCACAGGGGTTGTGCCACTGACTCAAGAATGATCGTATCTCTGGCGTGAGCATGACTGTGGGATCGAAGGGACTTGAAAAGGGCGAAATTACGCTAGCAACGTCCTTTGTAAAGGGCGCATAAAAGGACGGCTGAGCGGAATCAAGTCTGCTGCCGCATTGAATAATCCGAGGATCTGCAACTCTTTTGCTAAATGCGCATCCTGTTGGAAACGGACTCTACGAGTGCAATTATCTGGATGATCGCAAACTCGAGGAAGCCTTACCAGATTCAGATCGGGAGAAACTCCACACCCAGATGGACCAAAAATCCGGATTGGACAGAGATCAGACTTTATCCAGTTCACGAGAAAGCCTATATGATGTAAAGTGATATAAGTTGTTTCTGCTTTTGAGCAGAGTAGAACGTGACAGATGTTTCTGGAGGATGTCGTCCAAATATACTGCCGACGCCATAGATGAAGTCGATCGGAACAGGGTGACGACGTAATCCATAACCTTGGTACTAGCCCAAGGGCTTAAGTTGAGGCCAAAAGGTATGACCTGGAACTGATAAACCGAGTCCCGACAAGCACAACGGAGAAATGTCCGCTACTCGTGGGATAGGGACGTGAAATGTGCGTCGGTCATATCTAGACTGACAGCATACCCGTCGGATGGTTTGATCACGCCATCGCCACATTGACTTTCAGGGTGGTTGAGGCGGCTCAGGTTGATGAACGGCCTCTGGATAAGAAACAGCCATGAATAAAACCCCAGCTATTGCAGGTTTATTAAGATATAAATATATATATATATATATATATATATATATATAAAGGCATCCTTCTCCCGGTCTGACGATACATCCATGAAGAGGGGAGAGGAGGACAAAGGAGGGGATGGATAAATGAAGTCCCAAGTCCCTCCGAAATGACCTGAATCACCCAAATGTTTTAAGGTAATAAAGTGGTCCAGTGGTCCTGAAATTGCAGGTGGCGGCTGCCCACAGGTAGGCAGTCCGCTGGCGGTGGGCAGGGTATGTCAACATCTAGAGTTAGGAGGCGTGAAGGCGGAGAAACTTTGGTTCTTACCGCCTCTGTATGGTTGCCGTCTAGCTTGATTAGACTGTTGACTCCCAGCATTGGGTTGGGATCTATATTACACATTTAAGGATCCCTTTTCCCCGGTCCGCCCATCATCCCTCCTCTGTGTCAGAGGATGATTGTTTCGAAACGCCTGCGAAAGTTGGGCGACGAGTTGGAGGGGCAGTTCCTGAGCTGCCTGCCTCCAAACTTTTTCAATTTTCACCCAAAGTGTAAAGGTGTCCCAAACTGAGACATCCGTAAAATCCGAGTACGATGGGGCCTGCGCGACGTGGAACACCTACAGACGTCACGTCGTATCAGGTCGAAGTTGGCAGAAGCAGTCAACGCATTGGTCATAGACAACTCTAGCAATCCAGGCCTTCACTTCACAAGCGTGGTCATGGCTGGATTTGCCTAGGGAGTTGGAATAAAAATGGCTAGTGAAGTCAAATCTAACAATGAAGACGTATCGACTACGTTTCGGACTAGCTTTGACGTGGCATTTGAGATCAGTACTGAAGGCGTCTGATGGAGTTTTCGTACCAGCTACACTAGAACGTCGCTGGAAGTTAGCTTCCTGAATTTTTTTTTTTTTTTTTCTTTCTTTCCCGACTGGCGAAGAAGCAGGAAGGACATCGTCTCTTCCTCCTCATTCAAGATCTACAGGTGCCTGAATTGTGTA
Source organism: Unio delphinus (assembly GCA_029339505.1). NCBI lineage: Eukaryota > Metazoa > Mollusca > Bivalvia > Unionida > Unionidae > Unio > Unio delphinus. The sequence goes on along the minus strand of JAQISU010000168.1, from coordinate 468,682 downwards.
GTCTTGAGTGGCAGTAGGAGGTTTTGGGCATTCTGAAGTTCCCAACAACCTATAAATCTTTTATTCTGCGGCCGTGGCGCTAAGCTCAGTCCGGTCCATGACCTGATCTGTGGACGGCTGAAAGTGTTTCGTTACACTCACTGTGTGCTGAGTCGTGTTCTGGTCAACTCAAGCATCCATTCACAGCGGAATTGTCATCATTTTTCATATAAATCTCCATAATGCTTGTGTAGTGCGGCCAGCACTGCGCGCCCATCTACCATTCGCTCAGAGGGAATGTTGGTTCTGGTACAGCTTGCATATCTGTACAGCATACCAGGTGACCTAGATGATGCAATTCTGTCATAATTGACACTTTCACTAAATCTACCTTGTGGAGAAGCCGTGAACATATGGACGGCCGGCACTAACGGCTGATTGAACTGGCGAATGTTCGGCCTTAAAGTCCTGTTCTGGTAAAGCTGCCATATCTGGGTAGCGCATACCAAGTGGCATAGATAACTCAATTCCGTCATCTCTGATAATGTCACTAATTCTCCCTTGTTTTAAAATCACACCGTCACGTATTTGACGTGACGGGAGGTGTACACCGGCAATACCGACTGATTTGTCTGGTATATGGTCGGCCGGAATTTCGGCTATGACCGGCACCTGCCTCTCGAATGGTCTGATTGGACGGAGATTCATCTATAACATCTCTCTCATGGTAGTGATATGTAACCAGTAGTACTGATTGACTGACGGGTACATCACTATAATCTCCGTAAATCCGATGTACAGCCGGTGCAGGTTGATGCCGGCTGGAAGACCGGTGCCATTTGGGCTGAACGGTCGTTGCCGGATGGACGGCCGGTGCAGGTTGATGCCGGCTGGAAGGTTGGCTGGACGACCAGTGCCATTTGGGCTGAACGGTCGTTGCCGGATGGACGGCCGGTGCCGGTTGATACCGGCTGGAAGGTCGGCTGGACGACCGGTGCCCTTTGGGCTGAACGGTCGTTGCCGGATGGACGGCCGGTGCCGGTTGATGCCGGCTGGAAGGTCGGCTGGACGACCGGTGCCATTTGGGCTGAACGGTCGTTGCCGGCTGGACGTCCGGTGCCTGTTGATGCAGGCTGGAAGGTCGGCTGGCCAGCCGGTGCCATTTGGGCTGAATGGCCGGTGCCTGTTGATGCAAGCTGGAAGGTCGGCTGGCCGTCCGGTGCCATTTGGGCTGAACGGACGGTGCCGGATGTACGGCTAGTGCCGGTTGATGCCTGCTGAAGTGCCGGCTGAACTGACGGTGTCGTTCGGACGGACGGCTGGACGGACGGCGAAAGTGCATAATAAAATGGATCCAATTGATCCAGCATAGACGCCATGCATCCGGACTTACAGGCCGGAAAGCCATGCACGGACCTGTGGTGAAATTTACACCCACTGGGCAGCCTAAACCATGTCAACATAATTTCCTCCATTTCCACATTGCCAACACCCATTTTGCCATTCATGCCTTCGTTGTCGACTTTGCTACTGAAATAACAAAAGAAGAGAACAAAGCACAAATTAAAAAATTCAGCATATTATTAATTCGATAATACTATAACCGTTACTAACGGAGTAGTCAAATTATTCCGTGCCATATTAACTCTTAATGACCACACTAGTTATCGCCGTGAGCGTGTTGCAATGGGTCGTTCAAGACAAGTCTACTGAAACGAAAAAGATGATAAACAAAGCACATTTAGCAATTCAGCACGCTATTAAGTCGCTATTACCATAACCGTAACTAACGGAGGAAGCGAAATGATTTAGTGTCGCATGAACTCGTGACTACAACACGAATTCCGCCATTAAATAGTCGCAACTGGTCGTTCAGAGACGAAGTCTACTGAAACGGAAAAGAAGATAAACAATGCAAAAATTAACAATTCAGCACGCTATTAAGTCGCTATTCCATAACCGTAACTAATGGAGGAAGCGAAATGATTAAGTGTCGCGTGAACTCGTGACTACAACACGAAGCCCGCCATTAAATAGTCGCAACTTGGTCGTTCAAAGACTTTTTTGAAGTCTACTGAAACGTCAAAGAAGATAAATAAAGCACAAATTATCAATGCAGCACGTTATTAGTCGCTAATATCGTAAACGTTACATACGGAATAAGCGAAATTAATGAGTGCTACATGTATTACTTGCTAGTACCGCCATAAGCGTGCTTTTTGACCACGTTGCAACCTGGTCCGAAGCCTAGAAAAGGTGACAAAGTCACTCAAATTGGAAAATATTGTAAAATAATGTATACAACCTGTAGAGGAATGATTATCCAACACAGTAATTCCAAATTTAACTTCGGATGGTCAGAATTTACACTAAGATGGCTTGGATTCATTGGAGGTCTAATTGTACGTATTTTCATGTACAGCGAAGCTAAAAAACTAAAGAAGCGACACCAAGCGGGTAGCAAGGGGAGGTACGGGGCAAGAGTTATTGCCCTTTGTCTATATGACATAGACAGGAAAGACGAATTTTCGTCTTTTGGTAGGGCTGGATTCGCGAGGTAGCAGGCTAATATCCCTAAAGTAATGTGATCGGGGAACGTATTCAAAGGAGAAAAAGGTATTCAATAAATTTAAAAGTTGCTATTTACACTAACTGCCCAACATATACATTTACCCTCACATCCTATGATGATTCCGTATTACTGAGATCTGAAATGTGGCTTGTAATGATAATCTGTGCATTAACTAAAGGGTGTATCTTACATGACCATTATAATACAGGGTAAAGTTTGAAATTCTTCAATATACACTCAATCATTTACATCAACAGTCAATAAGAAGTGTGATGTCATCAAATAAAAAGACTTTACTTTCAATAAAATAATAAAGATTCATGTTGATCACAGCTAAGCAGTACTAAATAGTCTAGTATAACTTGTGATAGTACCCTATGATTTAGCATGATTACTGTACATCTATAGTTTTGCATAATCATTGTATATATTATTTATACTAGTAACCTACAGTCTAGCATGATTATTGTATATAATATTTAAACTAGTACCCTATGGTTCAGCATGGTCATTGTACATAATATTTAAACTAGTGCCCTATGGTTTAGCATGATCATTGTACATAATATTTATACTAGTACCCTATGGTCTATCATGATCATTGTATATAATATTTATCCTAGTACTCTATGGTTAGCATGATTACTGTATATAATATTTATACTAGTAAGCTATGGTCTAGCACAATTAATTTATATACATATGCTATACTTTGTTTCAAAGGTAACATCAAAATATTGTAGAAAATTTTATCTGTGAAATGTCACCTTATGCAACTTGCTAGACGTGTGTATCAAATTTGATTGAAATATGCTAAAAAGTTTGATGACAGACAGACATAGTAATATCTATTTCCCCTAAAAATGTTTATGAACAGACAGACAGACATAGTAATATCTATTTCCCCTAAAAATGTTTATGAACAGACAGACAGACATAGTAATATCTATTTCCCCTAAAAATGTTTATGAACAGACAGACAGACATAGTAATATCTATTTCCCCTAAAAATGTTTATTAACAGACAGACAGACATAGTAATATCTATTTCCCCTAAAAATGTTTATGAACAGACAGACAGACATAGTAATATCTATTTCCCCTAAAAATGTTTATGAAGAGACAGATAGACATAGTAATATATATTTACCCTAAAAATGTTTATGAAGAGACAGACAGACATATTAATATCTATTTCCCCCATTATCTTTATCCCTTGTATTGCATACCACAGGCAATTGGGATCTATTTCATATTCTATTATCAAATTCAAGTCACAGTCAAATAAACATACTGTGATGAAGTTAGATACCTGGGAAGAGTGATGCTACAATGATAAGGGCATTTATGTTTTCCCTATAGCACTAGTTGAAACAATTAGAACTGTTAATTATAACAGAACAATCTGGCTGAGGGCATTGACCCTAGGGTGTGAGAAACCTTATCTGTTTACATGTGTAAAGTATCAGGTTTTGGAACTAGACTGAATTATGTATGGGCTGGGAAAGTGGTTTTAAGAAGATTCACAGACTTGAGAGGGGAGAGGTTTTGTAGCTTTCAGTGTGAAAGGATCATTTAGATTTTCTCTCTCTCTCTCTGTTCTAACGGATAGTTAAATGGTAACGCTACAGAAAGTAGGGGTTTTCTTGTGTAATGCAACACAAGGCAAAAGGAATGTACATAATGTATATTGTAAATAAACATGTAAATAGCAGAATTATTTTATGGATTTATTTCGGAATCCAACACGTTACAATACCTTTGTCATAGAATTTGTATCTGAGATAGCACTGTGTGGTTTTATCCAGTGTGTTGTGTCCAGCAATTAGAGCATTCTGAAGAGGGAAGGTTAAATGGTCCATACTTAGAGACACCTGATAAAACTTCCCTGAACTCTCATCTGAAAATGTAAATTATGATTGATGTGATTAATTGTTTCATTTTATCATGGATGCATATATTAAATATGTACATGATAAATCTGGTGGATAAACTATATACTTGTGCAACTATTCAGATTTGGGTATGCATACTTTTCAGTGATTACAACTGCAAACAGAATATGCATGTGTAAATATAAAATTAATAATGAAGATACTCAACTACTAATATACTGTATTACCCTTGAAAAAATATAAGCATATTTACTAATATCTCTGGGAACATCTGATGTGGAAATAACATAACAACTGAAAATTTGAGAAGCAAGGCAAAAAGGCACAAATAGGGTAACATGAGATCATAGCATTAGTAACATGCAATCCATTCACAAGAATTATTTTTAAAAAATTATACATGGTAAAATCTATGAAAAATCTTGCATAATGTTCATATTCAGACATTCAAATAGAGAATGAATATTTCATCATCTACCAAGTTTATTATATAAGTTTCCATTACCTTCACTCTGCCAAGCTTCTTCTTCTACATCAAGATCTACAGGAGACCAACCAACACCCCGTGCTGCATGAATCACTCGTTCATGGTCATCATAGTGTGCGAACTTAATTGATAACTCCAAACCACCTCCAACTCTCTCCAGTCCCCTATGTCCACAAGCTGGTGCTGCAATGTCCTCTTCAGACTGGTTCCTGTTCCATCCATGTACAGGCAAATTGATTGAGAACCATCCTGTTGTTCCTAGAATAAGAAATGGAGAGAAAAATATCAACAGACAACTACACACAAATCTATCAAGTTTTAGGAACTAAGTCTGTAAAACACATACATTTAAATTATATTGGTGACATATGCAGACTTTTCAACCTCAACCAAGAAATTCCCAGCAATTCTTTAAGGAAATATCCTGATAGTGTTCCTGTTATAAATAATAGCCTATAAGACCAATTTCCAATTTACTTTATTTACAGTCACATATATTTTCAACTATACTATTAAATACAGCTTCTTCATACAATGAAGACTTAAGAAATTAATGAATCAATAAATATTTATTCACAGCACATCTGCTATGAAGATGCCTTCAATATCCAATATATTCTGTAGTATCTATTTGAAATATTCTTTTACCAGATTAATGTCTGAGATTTCTGTTTATAACTGCCTAAAAGTGGTTTAAGCTCTGAATTTAAAATAAGATGTTTGTTTTGTTTTGTTTTTTATGGTTTAACGCCATTTTTCAGCACAATATAGGCTATACATGGCGGCCAGTATTAATGGTGGAGGAAGAACCCGGAAAAACCCCGGAAAGAACCACCGACCCACGAGAAGCTACTGGCAAGCTTTCTCACATAACTACATTAGCTGAATCTTAGACTCAAATCCATGCAGACAGAGGTGAGATGGCAGTGATATGTAACAGACAGCGCTTTAGACCACTCGGGGCCCCTAAAATAAGATGTAAGAAGTGATGTAACTGTGGGCTTCCCCCTATATCCACATTACAAAATAAGATGTAAAAAGTGATGTAACTGTGGGCTTCCCCCTATATCCACATTATAAAATAAGATGTAAGAAGTGACGTAACTGTGGGTTTCCCCCTATATCCACATTATAAAATAAGATGCAAGAAGTGATGTAACTGTGGGATTTCCCATATATCCACATTTGAGAGTCAAGGTGGTTCAATGGTCAACATGTTTAAATCCAAACAGCTGGGACTGGCTGCCCCGATGTATCTCTGAGCAAGGGACTTTACTTACCTCATTAGAATATAGCTTTCAGGTGCTGATGTACCATGGACCTCCCCACTAAACAATATCATCCCAGTACCCACCCATGCCTAATTAATAATTAGTTTGGATCAATATATTGCAATTCTGTTAAAACTCACCTGTCCTCTTTATCAGAAGGGCTCGGAGGGATAGAGTGCATGTCCCCAACAGAACATCTCCAGTTTTGCCTAAAGTTTTCCTCCCTGACACCTCACCTCCATCTCCCACAGTTAACTGTCTATCCAGATCTGAAATACAGATACTTGTGTGAAATGTCTAAGCCTACACATGTTCCATATTAAATAACAGGCAGAAATCTTTTACAGGAATGTCAACTGTGAGCTGCAATGCTAGAATAATCTCCCTTTCATCAAAGTATGTTACATAAAAACATGTGAAAGATTTATCTAACAAATCAGCAATATGATGTTTATATTTTCTTTGATGATATACTATATTGGTGTCTGTATTAATGTGTGAATACTCCAATGCATACTGCATCATAAATGTGAATACTCCAATGCATACTGCATCATAAATGTGAATACTCCAATGCATACTGCATCATAAATGTGAATATTCCAATGCATACTGCATCATAAATGTGAATACTCCAATGCATACTGCATCATAAATGTGAATATTCCAATGCATACTGCATCATATATGTGAATATTCCAATGCATACTGCATCATAAATGTGAATATTCCAATGCATATTCTAGTAAATGTGAATATTCCAATGCATACTGTAGTAAATATGAATATTCCAATGCATACTGTATTAAATGTGAATATTCCAATGCATACTGTATTAAATGTGAATATTCCAATGCATACTGTAGTAAATGTGAATATTCCAATGCATTTTACATGTGAATATTCCAATGCATACTGCATTAAGAATGAAAATTCTCCAATACAGTACTGCATCACACGTGTGAATATTCCAATACACAATGCATAAGTGAGAATATTCCAATACACAATACGTAAGTGAGAACATTCCAATACACAATGCACAAGTGAGAATATTCCAATATACAATGCACAAGTGAGAATATTCCAATACACAATGCATAAGTGAGAACATTCCAATACATATTAAGTTTGAATATTTCAATACATAATGCATAAGATTTTTTTTATTGGTTTTCAGGTGATCATTATCCATCTGCAATACATTAGTTATGAAAATGATTCCCCTAGTCAGCAATAGAAACCACATGTCTCAAGAATTAAAAATCAAATTTAGTTGAATATGTGATTCAAATCCTGAAGTTGATCATGTGATTCAAATCCTGGACTGTTACTCCTCTGATGAAGGCTGTGTGATGCAGTCAAAAGCCAAAGAATCATAACCTACTGGAAAGTTTTGTAATTAGTATCCAGACTGTAAACTTCTTAAATGTCAGCGCAGACTCTGAGAAAGCAAAAAAATATTTGAAGCATCTTTAGAGAAGATCATCATCCATGTGGAGAATGACATCTGCAGCAGTAGTGCTTAAGATTCCTTACCTGAGGAGAGACCTGGAACCTGGTGCCATACTTCAAAAGTTGCCTCTGCTGTTTCCAGAAGCTCTGCAAAACTGATGACATCAGAATCTGCCTCAGTCCACAGGAGTGGGCATGGAAAATCCATATGATGTGAAAATTCGGGAGAAAAACTTCTGGCTATTGTTCGTGTAACTCGCTCTTCCTGCCAAGATTATAATTTAAACCATTGATTTGCTGATATAACCAATCAGATGATTCATCACTTGCAAGCTTGTGAAATGCAAAAACCAAATGAAAATCAAGATTTTTGAAAAAATAGTAGCATAGTCTTTTTTTTCAAATTAAATTACTCCACTGACCAAAATCTCCACAAACTATCTTTTTCATTTTCAGGTACATTGGAGCCCTCTTATAAAGCCACCACATCTGCAGCAGGAAAGTGTGCATAAAAAAGAAGTGGCCTTTCTAGAGAGGGATCACACAGATGTGAGTAAAAATTAAATATAATGTATGAAAGACAACTAATTTGTAAATGTTTAAATGTTTCAATAAAAAAAATCATAGGGATGTTATCAGGTTATGGACTTATTGTTATAATCCCCCAAAAAAATGTTCTTTTACTCAAAAAAGTATGAACAATCATCAAATAAGCTTTTCAGTAAAACTTGGCCACAAACATATAACTGTAAGTATCCCAATAGTGTCTGTCTTACACAAAATATGAATTATATAACAAAGTATCCCTCAGGAGTCTGTCCTACACACGTTATCAATCATATGACTAAGTATCCCTCTAGAATCTGTTTTACACCCATTACAAATTATATGATTGTAACTATCCATCTAGTCTGTTTTACACCCATTACAAATTATATGATTGTAACTATCCATCTAGTCTGTTTTACACCCATTACAAATTATATGATTGTAACTGTCCATCTAGTCTGTTTTACACCCATTACGAATTATATGATTGTAACTATCCATCTAGTCTGTTTTACACCATTACAAATTATATGATTGTAACTATCCATCTAGTCTGTTTTACACCCATTACAAATTATATGATTGTAACTATCCATCTAGTCTGTTTTACGCCCATTATGAATCATACGACTAAATATCCTTCTAGAGTCAGTCGAACACCCATTATGAATTACATGACTAAGTATTCCTCTAGTGCCTGTCTTACACCCATTATGAATTATATGACTAAGTATTCCTCTAGAGTCTGTCTTACACCCATTATGAATTATATGACTAAGCATCCCTCTAGAGTCTGTCTTACACCCATTATGAATTATATGACTAAGGATTCCTCTAGAGTCTGTCTTACACCCATTATGAATTACAAGACTAAGTATTCCTCTAGAGTCTGTCTTACATCCATTATGAATTACATGACTAAGTATTCCTCTAGTGCCTGTCTTACACCTATTATGAATTATATGACTAAGCATCCTCTAGAGTCTGTCTTACACCCATTATGAATTACAAGACTAAGTATTCCTCTAGAGTCTGTCTTACACCCATTATGAATTATATGACTAAGGATCCCTCTAGAGTCTGTCTTACCCATTATGAATTACAAGACTAAGTATTCCTCTAGAGTCTGTCTTACAACCATTATGAATTATATGACTAAGTATTCCTCTAGTGCCTGTCTTACACCCATTATGAATTATATGACTAAGCATCCCTCTAGAGTCTGTCTTACACTCATTATGAATTATATGACTAAGCATCCCTCTAGAGTCTGTCTTACACCCATTATGAATTATATGACTAAGCATCCCTCTAGAGTCTGTCTTACACCCATTATGAATTATATGACTAAGCATCCATCTAGAGTCTGTCTTACACCCATTATGAATTGTATGACTAAGCATCACTACAGAGTCTGTCTTACACCCATTATGAATTATAAGACTAAGCATCACTCTAGAGTCTGTCTTACACCCATTATGAATTATATGACTAAGCATCACTCTAGATACTGTCTTACACCCATTATGAATTATATGACTGTAAGTATCCCTCTTGAATCTGTCTTACACCCGTTATAAAATATATCACTAAATATCCTTGTAGAGTCTGTCTTACACCCATTATTAAATATATGACTAAGTATCCTTCTAGAGTCTGTCTTACACCCGTTATCAATCATATGACTAAGTATCCCTCTAGAATCTGACTTATACCCATTATGAAACATATGACTAAGTATCCCTCTAGAGTCTGTCTTACTCTGATAATGAACATCATTCCAGTACTGTTCTTCTCCACTCACCTTCTGACCAAGGAATGACAACTTGATTTTCACATAAGCATTGACACCAACTTCTGCTGGATACTGCATTCCCGAGTCCAACTGTGCTGCTGCTTCTCCTGAGGCCTGAATACAAAACAAGATAGCCACATAATACATTGCACTGAGTCACATTAAAACAAGACTGTACACAGCCACAGAATACATTGCACTGAGTCACATTAAAACAAGACTGTACACAGCCACATAATACATTGCACTGAGTCACATGAAAACAAGATAGTACATAGTCACAGAATACATTGCACTGAGTCACATGAAAACAAGATAGTACATAGCCACAGAATACAATGCACTGAGTCACATGAAAACAAGATTGTACACAGCCACATAATACATTGCACTGAGTCACATTAAAACAAGATAGTACATAGCCACAGAATACATTGCACTGAGTCACATGAAAACAAGATAGTACATAGCCACAGAATACATTGCACTGAGTCACATGAAAACAAGATTGTACACAGCCACATAATACATTGCACTGAGTCACATGAAAACAAGATAGTACACAGCCTCAGAATACATTGCACTGAGTCACATTAAAACAAGATTGTACACAGCCACATAATACATTGCACTGAGTCACATGAAAACAAGATAGTACACAGCCTCAGAATACATTGCACTGAGTCACATTAAAACAAGATTGTACACAGCCACATAATACATTGCATTGAGTCACATGAAAACAAGATAGTACATAGCCACAGAATACATTGCACTGAGTCACATGAAAACAAGATAGTACACAGCCACAGAATACATTGCACTGAGTCATATTAAAACAAGATTGTACACAGCCACATAATACATTGCACTGAGTCATATTAAAACAAGATTGTACACAGCCACATAATACATTGCACTGAGTCATATTAAAACAAGATTGTACACAGCCACATAATACATTGCACTGAGTCACATTAAAACAAGATTGTACACTGCCACTGAATCACATGGCACATTATGTGTGATATGATTTACTATTTCTGACACCTGAAAATAAGCATCATGAATGTTGGTCATAACTGCAAAGCAGAATTTATCCAGATTCTCAAAATATATCTAGTTGTATGGTGATTCTAAATACATTTGCATACTGTGGTTGTGGCAGTGGTAGTTTAATGCCATTTTTAAGCACAATATAGGCTATACATGGCGCCAGTATTAATGGTGCAGGAAGAACCTGGGAAAACCCTTGGAAAGAACCACCAACCCACGTGAAGCTACTGGCAAACTTTCTCACATACCCACATTGAGCAAATCTGACACTAGAACTGTTAAAAAAACAAACAATAGACAGCCTGATTGATCACCATAACTGACCGTTACAAAATGGGCAAAAAGACAACTGTTACAATATGTAAACGATAGACAGCCTGATTGATCACCATAGCTGACCGTTGCAAAATGGGCAAAAAGACAACTGTTACAACATAAAAACAATAGACAGCCTGATTGATCATCATAGCTGACCGTTACAAAATGGGCAAAAAGACAACTGTTACAATATAAAAACAATAGACAGCCTGATTGATCACCATAGCTGACCATTACAAAATGGGCAAAAAGAAAACTGTTACTATCTGTCATCACTTTAACATAACATCCGTCACAAGGAGTAGAGCATAGTTTCCTCCAATTGTGGCTTGCAATAACTTGCAGATGTTAGGGTCCTTCAGTTGTTCCTGGTTGAATTTGAGACTGATGTTCTTTGGCTTGTTAATTTTCTTCTCACTCATAAGTTCATAATCAGGAAGTCATGATCACTCCCAACATCACCACATGCGAGCATCTTTCTTTTTCCTCTATTGATGCCTGATTTGTAACAGTTTTGAACCAGTATGTAGTCGATCTGGTTATGATGGGTTTCATTTGGTGCTTGCCATGTCCAGCATCGTGAAGCTTTATGTTGACCTAGGGTGTTGGCTAGTACCAAGTTTTGGAGCTTGCGAACTTGAGCAGCCATCTCCCTCTTTCATTGGTAAGCTCATTACAGGAAGGTCCACAATGATCATCCCAGTCTTTTAGAGCATCTTTGCCAACTTTGGCATTCAAGTCTTCTTGAATGAGGATGTCTTTTTAGAATACCCTGGAGTTTGTTGTAAAAGTCCTCTAGGCTTTCGGACGATTGGAGATGATTCTGCTAGATATGGGGCAGCATTCAAACACAGATCGCTTGATGGCTTTGTTTACAAGGAAGCCTACTCCATTTATGAACTTGTCCAACTCTCCACCATAGTAAAGTATGAATCTAGGAAATTAACCCCCCCCCCTCATTACCCCCCAATTAGTTACCCACTCATTATATTACCCCTCGGTTTATTAACCCCCCCCATCTATTATTATATAATGTATAATTGTTATACCCTAAGAATAAATAATAATTAAAATAAATTTCAAACTGTAAAGTTTGATTTTAGTAAATTAATCTCAGCCTTTGAAAACATATATTTGTCCTGGATCATTCAATAGTAAAATCATCATATCATAATGTTATAGTACCATAAAATATATTTATATAATTACAGCTGAATGTTATGTGCCATCCCTTCACAAGTATTCAAAGTGTTCTCTATTAGCGATGTCATTAACAATAGTATAGATTGAGTACAGATTATCAGATTGTGTTTCGTCACTGCTCTTTGTCATCACTGTATTTGCTTTAGTTCGATTTTGTATCTGTATTTCTAAATGATGCTAATGGCAGCGGGGTAACTTTTGGGGATAATATATTGAGTGGGTAATTGATAGGGGTGTAATTAACAGGGGGGTAATGTCCTGCTTCTGTGTAATACATGGCCATCTTCAGTTTGGTGTTCTCCTAGGGATTTCCATCTGACTTCACAGAGTCCTAGTATGTGCCATGTGTTCCAGCTCATGTGTCAACTCTCGGAGTCTTTCAATTTGCACCAGAGTTCTAATGTTCCAAGTGGCGATGGCGATGCTGTCTCTCACTCTGATTTTATGGAAAGTACCAGTATCACACTTGTCACCTCTGCCCTGCTGGACAATGGCAGGCACAGTCCTTGTTGACCCTGGCAACGAATGATCCAGTATAGTAACTTCAGATTTGTCCAGCATTATCAGTGTGTCTTTGGCAAAAGTTGTCTGGTGGAACCCATCCCTCTCCAGACCAATGAGTTGCCAGAAGGGGATGTAGTACATCGTCAAGCTGCCTTAGGGTTTCCACTCTGAATTTTCTTATAGGATTTACTCCCTTAGCCTTTGAATAACCAAAGCCGACCTGCAAGACAGCAGGAGTCTTATGTATGGGCAGATGCATCCATTTCTCGAGCAGATAAAGCATCTGCCTATGCCCACATAATTGTACATATCGTGATAAAGGGGCGATGAAATGATATGTTGTATTGTGCACATCATGATATAGGGATGATGATATATGATGTATTGTGTATATTAAGATATCGGGGTCAAGATATATGTTTGTATCATGCATACTGCAATATTTGGGTGATGATACCATCCTGTGTTGTGCATATTACAATACAGGGGTGATGATACAATCTTGTATTGTGCAAATATTGATATAGGGGTGACAAAATGTTGTATTGTGCATATCACAATATAGTGGTGATGATGCACTCTTGTATTGTGCAAATATTGATATAGGGGTGATTATACAATTTTGTATTGTACATAGCATGATATATGGGTGATGATACAATTTTGTATTGTGTACATTATAATACAGGAGTGATAAAATGGTGTGTTATGCATATCATGAGATAGGGCTGACAATACAATATGTTGTAAATTATATGCTGCACTATGCATATGTTCTCCTCAAGATAACTTTTTCTAGCTCTGAAGACAATAAAACATTCTGAAAAATTACTGATACAATTTACCCACACAAAAACACAGTAATTTCTAAATAATTACTGACACAAATACACAGAATATCTAAATAATTACTGATACAATTTACCCACACACAAAAAAACAGTAATATCTAAATAATTACTGATATAATTTACCCACACATAAACACAATAATATCAACTAAACTTACATATATAAGTCAGAGGCAATGGTATGGATACATACAGTCTCTACAAAAATAGAATTCCTTCTTATTTGACTAGTGGGTGGTACTTATTCTCAGACCACAATAAGAGTCCTTGTTATCTAACTAGTAGGTGGCACTCACTTTCAAACCACATTAAAATTCCTTGTTATCTAACCATTGGGTGGTACTCACTTACAGACCACAATACAAAATTTGCCATTCAACTCAGGAGTTGTACTCACTTTCAGACCAACATAAAATAATTTTGCCATTTGACTAGTGGATGGTACTCATTTTCAGACCACACTAAAATTCCTTGTTATTTGACTAGTGGATGGTACTCGCTTTCAGACTACACTAAAATTCTTTGCTATTTGACTACTGGATGGCACTCACTTTCAGACCACGCTAAAATTCCTTGTTATTATACTACTGGATGGCACTCACTTTCAGACCACACTAAAATTCCTTGTTATTTGACTAATGGATGGTACTCACTTTGAAACCACACTAAAATTCTTTGTTATTTGACTAGTGGATGGTACTTACTTTGAAACCACACTAAAATTCTTTGTTATTTGACTAGTGGATGGTACTCACTTTCAGATCGCATTAAAATTCTTTGTTATTTGTCTAGTAGATGGTGCTCACTTTCAGACCACACTAAAATTCCTTGTTATTTGACTAGTGGATGGTACTCACTTTCAGACTACATTAAAATTCTTTGCTATTTGACTACTGGATGGCACTCACTTTCAGACCACACTAAAATTCCTTGTTATTTGACTAGTGGATGGTACTCGCTTTCAGACTACACTAAAATTCTTTGTTATTTGACTACTGGATGGCACTCACTTTCAGACCACACTAAAATTCCTTGTTATTATACTAGTGGATGGTACTCACTTTGAAACCACACTAAAATTCCTTGTTATTTGACTAGTGGATGGTACTCACTTTCAGACTACACTAAAATTCTTTGCTATTTGACTACTGGATGGCACTCACTTTCAGACCACAATAAAATTCCTTGTTATTATACTAGTGGATGGTACTCACTTTGAAACCACACTAAAATTCCTTGATATTTGACTAGTGAATGGTACTCGCTTTCAGACCACACTAAAATTCTTTGTTATTTGACTAATGGATGGTACTCACTTTGAAACCACACCAAAAATTCTTTGTTATTTGACTAATGGATGGTACTCACATTCAGACTACACTAAAATTCTTTGTTATTTGACTAGTGGATGGTACTCACTTCGAAACCACACTAAAATTCCTTGTTATTTGACTAATGGATGGTACTCACTTTGAAACTACACTAAAATTCTTTGTTATTTGACTAATGGATGGTACTTACTTTGAAACCACACTAAAATTCTTTGTTATTTGACTAATCGATAGTACTCACTTTGAAACCACACTAAAATTCTTTGTTATTTGACTAGTGGATGGTACTCACTTTCAGACCACATGCTCTGATGACACCAACAGATATACAGACTTGTGATCCCTTCAGATTCTTGTTAGCTGCTGTCACACTCTCATTCTGAAATATACAGATGTTGGAGTATATAATTTTATGGTGTCAGTATAGGTAGTAGGTTCATTATCCACTTCAGCTGGGATATATGCTGTGGGACAATGTGACAAGTGACACAAAATATGAAAACATTTTTAAAAAAAAGGAATGCTCTCTTTCATTTACAAGCTATACAAACAGTTAAGCTTAAACATTAAACTTTACCAATTCCGTTAAAAAAATTCATGTAACCATTTTGAGGGTAAGGCTTGCAAAAAGCAGATGGAAAGGAAAGTAAGAAGTTATTTGAATGCATTAAGTCAGGATAGGAGGAAATAAATTTAAATGTTTACGTGTCCAATATAAAATTTTTAAAAAAAACATAGTGTACGTAAATGACAGATATAAAATATATTTACATACAAGTATTTTGTTATAAATTGTTGCAACTCACCTGGATCATTTGTGATTTGTAATGGATTGTTAGGTCTACTAAGCCTGATTCCATGGACTGCAAAATAAAGTAAGAACTATGTTTTTAAGAAGGACAAATTATGGCCATGACAAACTATTATTATATGACAAGGCCTAACCCAACAACACTTTGGCTCCAACCAGGAACTTGACGTATCGACAGTAGTGTTACAGAATGTTAGGGAAGCATATTTGATAATTGTATTTTTTAAAACTTAAGAGATGTAATCAAAACTTTTAAAAACTTAAAGTGTCCCACATGCTAACTGCATGGCTGTATTCATTGCCTGAATCCAAGGGCAGAAATGAATTTTGTAAAATAATAATGGAAACATGTGAGAAAAGAATTTTTACCCCAAATCCACTTTTATGTGACTCTAATTATTAACCTCATTGCCCCACCTAGCGTACACAGTACAAATAAATGGGGAGAATATTGTGATATTACATGCAAAATATAAAGTGAACTGAAAAAAGATAACTGAGCCACACATGCTGAAATAAACTGTTGCAAAAATGTAAAGCTGTTATAATTTTTGTCCACATTTATGCTGTGGAATGTCAATGTGTACATGTTTGCAAGAAATGTGTGTGTGTGTGTGTGTGTGTATCTGTGTGTATGTGCATGTGAGTGCGTGCATGTGTGCATGCATGCTCTATGTACTTATGTATGCTACCTTTGCCCTGGCCTCTGAATCATGAGACTCTCCCTCAGCAGGCACTTGGGTCAGGGGTAATGTGAAGGTCTGTACAGCAGGCTCCCCACTCTTCTGCATGGTTATCATGGCACACAACTTGGCCAAGGGGAGACTAGTCTTAGCCACACATTGGTCCCGCACATTTGGGTAGTAAAATCTGCACCATACCTCTAATGGCATTCCCCCTCCACCTCTACCAGCACTGGCACAGGCTGACATATATCAGAGTAAAAGAGATAATAATATTATCTACTTTATCAGCATTAAAAGCTAACTATGTAGATAATAATATTATCTACTTTATCAGCATTAACAGCTAACATGTAGATAATATCTACTTTATCAGCATTAAAAGCTATGTAGTAGATAATACTATCTACTTTATCAGCATTAAAAAACTATATAGTAGATAATAATATTATCTACTTTATCAGCATAAGTTAACTACACCACACCCTCGATAACTCGTGAACATCGGGGTCCAAAAACATTGACCGCACTATAAGTGAAGCACGAGTTATCGAGGGACCTATAATAACAAAAGGATCAATAAAAAAAAAAGGCAAAAGGGTGGGTGGGTGGCAGATTTTTAGTTTTTAATACTCACTTTAAAATCATGCTGTGATTAACTGTAAATAAATATCTCTTCATAACGATGTAGTTTATTTTTTCCTCATAGAGTAACAGTAATTTCAGGATAAATTACCGTATATTGAGGAGTTAATCGAAAACATTATTATTCCACGTGGTTTCCGTTCGATTAACACGTGTACCGCTTTAAACATTGTGTATTACGTCACTAATTTTTGTGCTGAATTGGATACATTCTTGTTTTATTGTTTGATCCAAATTAGATGAATTTGTTTAATACAAAAGATCAACTCTCTTTTCGAGACACAATGTTGATAGATCGATTCATATACAGTGTATATATTTGATTGCAATAGAAGTATAATGAAAATTTTGAAACAATGTAAATTAGTACACGATAATACGTATAATACGCCAGACAAATGACTTGACTTTTTGAAAAAAATCTGTTAATTTTTTGTGTTACTCCCTGATTTTGCTGCCATCGAGCGAAACCGTCACTTGCTTGATTCAATGTACGAGACATAAGTGATAAAACAACACAGGTCTCTTTTAATGGATTACTTAAGTGCAACAAAAACTTCGCCAAGTTTGTTGACCAAAATATAGCCAGCAGGTAATTATGATCTCAAGGAAGTACTCACGGGTTTCAATGTGACTGTTGATTGACTCTTTTCATGTTTTCATAGAAAAGAATATGTTGTAATTATAATGTTTACATTGAAAAGGAATTAAAGGATTAAAGTGTGGTTTTCACACAGAAAGATACTTAATTGCTGTTTATTTCATTATCTGTTGCCCCCTGTTAGCATTTACCGGATGTTTTCATTGATCGCTATTTAACCAGACTGTTTATTCATGGCGTATTGATGACGGTGTATCAACAAATAAACCTGAACATAATATGTGATATCTTATTTAGAATTTACAAATTTCATAATATGGAATCGATCTTTATGGGCATTAATCACCATTTTTTATGATAAAACGAGAAATGTATAAATGTTTAAAGTGTCAATTCTTATCGTAATTTTTTCACATTCAGCATATTTTGAAAGATTTTTAAAATATACTTTTTCTTTGGGGAGAAATCGGGATGCATGCCAGACACCGTGTTATAAGCGGGTTCACGAGTTATCAGGGCACGAGTAACCAAGGGAGTGATGTATGTAGTAGATAATAATATTATCTACTTTATCAGCATTAAAAGCTATGTAGATAATATTATCTACTTTATCAGCATTAAAAGCTAACTATGTAGTAGATAATAATATTATCTACTATATCAGCATTAAAAGTTATGTAATAGATAATAATATTAACTACTTTATCAGCATTAAAAGCTAACTATGTAGTAGATAATAATATTATCTACTATATCAGCATTAAAAGTTATGTAATAGATAATAATATTAACTACTTTATCAGCATTAAAAGCCAACTATGTAATAGATAATAATATTAACTATTTTATCAGCATTAAAAAACTATATAGTAGATAATAATATTATTTACTTTATCAGCATTAAAAGCTAATTATGTAGTAGATAATAATATTATCTATTTTATCAGCATTAAAAGCTAACTATGTAGATAATATTATCTACTTTATCAGCATTAAAAAACTGCAGTAGATAATAATATTAACTACTTTATCAGCATTAAAACTATGTAGTAGATAATATTATCTACCTTATCAGCATAAGAAGGTTTGTTTTTTATTTATTTTTTTTTTTATGGTTTAACGCCATTTTTCAGCACAATATTGGCTATACATGGCAGCCAGTATTAATGGTGGAGGAAGAAACCGGACAAACCCTGGAAAGAACCACCGACCCACGAGAAGCTACTGGCAAGCTTTCTCACATAACTACATTTGCCGAATCTTAGACTCGAACAAACGCAGACTGAGGTGAGATGGCAGTGGTCCGTAACGGACAGCGCTTTAGACCACTCTGCCACTCAGGGCCCCCGCATAAGAAGGTAACTGTAGTAGATAATAATATTATCTACTTTATCAGCATTAAAAGATAAGTATGTAGTAGATAATATTATCTACTTTATCAGTATTAAAATTTTATAATAAAATTAGATATTGTTAAATATTCAGTAAACAAAATGGGATGGGGAAAAATATTACAGTTCTGAACCATAATCTATATGAATAAATTCTTGTTAGTAACAAAAAGATTCCTACAGTTCTAAAACAAAAAATCATACTTGGCCCATCTAGGCAGATTAAAATTGGCAAATGAAGATAAATTTACCCATAAGAAGTTCTCGTTGTACTGGAAGACCCTGAGGTAATCGGATTCGATGACGTGTCACATCGTTGAATGTTGGATCTGAGATGCATAGTGTTGTGGCTGTTCTGTATGACTTCAGTGTAGGAACAGCTGAAAACATAAAAGCTAATAAGTATTACATATCATTGTATGCAAAGTTTATGCTAACTGGTACGAAGATGGCAAATTCAAATTCCCTTTGTTCTGTATTACTTCAGTGTAGGAACAGCTGAAAACATGTAAGCTAATGAGTATTACATCTCATTGTATGCAAAGTTTATACTAAATGGTACAAAGATGGCAAAGTAATCCAAATTTAAACTACAATTTGGATGATGGGACTTCATATTTATCTAATAACACCACCAGCTCTTGAAGATAAATCCAGCCTCCATTGTTACATGATATTAGCAAAGTATACCTTCATCTTATAAGTCTATCCCTTATTTTTTCCCTTTTTTATTTGACTGGCTCTCTATCATTTCAAGAAAGAAATAATGTAATAACAATCTGAAACTGCAGTGAGGTGAAGATTCAATTGAAATGTCTGCTAGAGAGCCAGATAAATAATGTAAAAAACATACAGAAAATTTTAAACATTTCCATCAGTCCTGATACTTGGTCACTTATTGTGACACAACAAGAAAACTTTATTCAAAAAGCTTGCATGAAAATATTCAAATTTAAGATGTCATATAATCTATGTCTGGAACTATGAGCTAGGTCATTTGAAAATCGTTATATACATTTCGGAGTAATCAAAGCTGAAGGTAATGTCACAAAACACAAAGTTAATTAAATGGTTTTGCTCCTAACAGGGAATTTATCAAAATTAACATTTTTTCTTCTATAAATAAAGTGACCTTGACCCATAACTTTTGACCCCTAAATTGCTTTCTTCCAATCCCACATGCAAGCTATTCAGAAAGTTGTCTAGATATGTGATGTAGAACTAATGGCATAGAAAACCATTCTTCCTCTTTCAGTCATAGAGACGTAGAATTTAAACTCAAAACAACAGGCTTTTTCCATAGGCCAAGTGCAAGCTATTCATGATGTCTGTGATGAAGAATATTTTTGTTCTTGTGCTGAAGCCATATTTCTTTCCTTCTGGCACTGTGACCTTGGCTTTAACCTTTTGACCTCAAAATCAAGATGTTTCTTTGCAAAAGTGCAAGTTATCCAGAAAGTTTGGCTGGCCAATGTATGTGCTGTAGAACTGAATATTATCAGGCAGAAAAGGAAAACTTAAATTGACAAACAGACAGACAGATAGGGTAACAACATATAAAACTCTGTACAAGTAAAGTAGCTACATAAATTGAACTTTCATTCTAAAAATTTCCTATAACAATGAAGTACAGATTTAAGTATATGGTTTTATATTTAATTTTTTTTTACTAAGTATGAAAAACATTCCAATTACTCAAGAGGTTGGCAATAAAGAGGATTTTCTATTTTTATTTTAATATTCTGTATATCATAACTACTAAGTTACAGACAAATACTGAATTATTAAAGTACTGAAATATTGCTTACTCACCATGTTTAATGACAGGACACTCTGGGGAATTAGACTGTACCTGGGCTGGGAAGTAATACTGTACAAAACAGTCTGCCTCCCCCCAGATCATGTTTTCGAATTGACTCAACCCACGAATCCCCTCCACAACCACCTCAAATATGTGCTCCACTGAAAAATATAGTGATATTCTTACAATAGAGTTACAAATGTACAAATGTATTTCTGTGGGTGGTGGTGGTGAAAGAAGACATATTTGTTGCAATGTGATACCCAAGTGGAATCTTCAAATTCAAGCCCCAATAATTAGCATATACAAAATATTTAAAAACAGGTAGCTTTATTTCATTATAAAACTTCAGAGGCAATTTCATTCAAAGCTTAATTTTTTTATTGTACTATCAGTAATGATGAATAAACAGAAGCAAGATGGTCTGAAACTTTACTTAATGACAGCTTAGTGGTAATCTTTTGGAATTCAATTAAAACCATGTCAGAAAAGGACAGTTTAAATGAGAAGATACTTTACATCATGTATTTATTGACAAATGTATCTATCTTTTGGCATCAGTTTCTTCTTTTCTACAGGCATCTAAAACTATAAAACTTATGTAAATGAGCTGAGGAATTCATTTTTTGGAATAAAATCTCATTATGGTCACTTACCAAAGTGATCTGTACCAATTTGGATGGGTAAGGGGTCACTCTTAATTCCCAGATCCTGCCTAAAAAACAAGAAATTAAAATAAATATGACATGACCTTGTTAGAGTCACAGGGGGTGTACAGATGACATAGAAGGGTCAGAGAGAGAGAGAGAGAGAGAGAGAGAGAGAGAGAGAGAGAGAGAGAGTTAATATCCTCACAAAACTGCATTACAATGAATAAATGTTTTGAAGATCAGAATCAGCTGATGAGAATCTTTTGATTAGTGTATTGGGACTTAGTTCCTATCTAGGACTGCGTCAACTTTATTAGTGTATTGGGACTTAGTTCCTATCTAGGTATGTGTCAACTTGATTAGTTTATTTCATAGTCACATACTCACAGATGAATACAAATATTTAAATCCATACACAAAAAAATATTATTTTCTAATAACTATAGCTGTTACTATTAGAAGCAGGTCTATTTTACTTGTCTGATTGCTATTTCATAAGGCATGGTTATTACATGAATTTCTTCTTTTTTACAATTCCTTATTTTCAAAATAAATTTTTAAAGATTTATTTTCAATCTATATCAAATGTTATGTATATTTAATTTGTTTGGCGTTTCTTACTGACTATGTTATGTACATCTGCATTTTGTACTTGAATTTGTCCAAAGTCAATTTCATAGTGTACCAGATCAGTAACATTTATTTTGTAAACAACATAATACATATTTAATATTTCTCTATCATTATAAATTAAATATTATGATAATTATCAGTGGAGGTAAATATGTTTATTTGGGCCTGAGTCTAGGGCATGATATTTCCACATGGAAGCAGTATCAGTTTTATTGTGTTCAGTTTTTAGTTTGACTGGATTTAATTATTAAAACTATTATTCAACAGAATTACAAAGTGTACAATAATATACTTGGACTGAATCATTAATTTGGAATTATAGTGAATTCAGGCAAGGACATTTTGGATTGTATTTTTGTAATACATCAAAAGACTTATAATAATGTCACACTCCAGGCTATGGGCACATTAGCACATTAGAGACTACAGACACATCAACAGATTCAAAATTGGAATTTATCTGGAATACCAATGGAATTTAACTAGAACTTTATACATTAGAACTTGTGATACAACTCTCATGACTATCGGGGGCTTAATTCACAACACTGTAAGTTCTTTTTAAATTTTTACTTTGTATACCAGATTCAAAGTACATAAAGGACACAGATCTTGAATCTGCATAGCAGACCTCTCAAGGTAGTGTTCAGGCCTTAGTGGTATGTGTGCTGGATCTCCTTCCATCTTCAATTTATGCAGTGCTGCCACCTGTTCAGCAGACCCCATGGCCAGCAAGACTTTTAATTGGCCATAATGACTACCAGTAAATGGATCTATCACTGGCAAGAAGTTATCCACTGCAACAACTGGATACTAAATAAAACAAACCATATTTTTCAGGAAAATTAAAATTTCACAAAAATAACAATTTTATATTATAAGAAAATAAGCCATCTTAGCCTGACTCTAAGCTAATAGTGTCACTGTCAAAGCTAATAAAGTGTCACTGTCAAAGCTAATAGTGTCAATGTCAAAGCTAATAAAGCATCACTGTCAAAGCTAATAAAGCATCACTGTCAAAGCTAAAAAAACATCACTCAAATCTAAAAAAGCATCAGTCAAAAAGCATCACCGTCAAATCTATAAAAGTGTCAATGTCAAAGCTATTAAAGTATCACTGTCAAAGCTAATAAAGTGTCAATGTCAAAGGTATTAAAGAATCACTGTCAAATCTAATAAAGTGTCATTGTCAAAGCTAATAAAGCATCACTGTCACAGCTAATAAAATGTCACTCAAATCTAAAAAAGCATCAGTCAAAACTAATAAAGCATCACAGTCAAATCTATTAAAGTGTTACAGTCAAATCTATTAAAGTGCCACTGTCAAAGCTATTAAAGTGTCACTCAAAGCTATGAAAGTCACTCAAAGCTATGAAAGTGTCACTGTCAAAGATATTAAAGGATCAATTTCAAAGCTAATAAAGCATCACTGTCAAATCTGTTAAAGTGTCACTGTCAAAGCTATGAATGTGTCACTGTCAAAGCTATCAAAGTGTCACTCAAAGCTATGAAAGTGTCAAATGTCAAAGATATTAAAAGATCACTGTCAAAGTTAATAAAGCATCACTGTCAAAGCTAATAAAACATCATAGTCAATCAAAACTAATAAAGCATCAATGTCAATACTATTAAAGTATCACTTTCATGTTCTACCAAGTTTTGAGAAGAATGTTAAAAATCAATGCATGTATCTACCACAGCTGAAATGAAGAAATCAATGTCTTGATTAAGCATAAAGTTTCAATAATTATCTTAAAGACTTATTAAGTATTAGAAATATATCATGTAGACATAGCAACGCATTAAACATTATCATATTAAAATCAGTTTCATGAAAGCAAGCAAGTCAATAATCTGAAAGAATGATATTTATAAATGATTGATTCTAACCAACCTAACTTCCGAAGAGTTCCAGCTATCTAGAGAGCCTGGAATGACAAGTGAAACTGATGCAGACTTACTTGTACCATTAGAAGAGCTCTAGCTATCTTGAGAGCCAAAACAACATGTAAATCTTATGGTGGGGAAGCCTACCTAAGCCATCAGGAGAGCTCCAGCTGTCTTTGGATTCCAGAATGACATGTATAATTGATGTAGACTTACCTGAGCCTTCAGGAGAGCTCCAGCTATCTTGGGATCCCGAAAGGACATGTAAAACTGATGTAGACCTAGTTTTACCATACCAATTAGCTGAAATTTGAAGAAGAAAAAAATTTCATGTGGTCAAGTAATTGAGCTAAGAAAAATATTTCACCTTAGGAAGGCTAATAAAGAATTTTTCCAACCAAAGGAGAAATTCTGGAGGCTACTGCGGTCAACTACTTTTTACTCTAAGCAATCCTCCAGACTGTTCAAAAGGTTTCAAATTTATTAATCAGATTAGAACTTCACAGGTAACAGGACTCTGAAAGCCACTTTAACTGCAAAATTAGGACTATATTTTGACATCAAATTCTTATAAACAGTGTCAATATCCAAAAAAAATCAATTTACATCTACCTGACAAAATGATTGACCCCCTAAATGATCCTCTCCATCAACAGTAAGAAGCTATCCCAACATTTATCATGAGAGATTTTTCAATCCATAGCATAAGTTCTAATATTTGCCTACAGGCAACAAATATGACAAAAACTTTACATCTTATTTTATAATTCAGTGTATTCAATATAAATGACAAACTTTAAAGCTTATTTTATAATTCAGTATAATCAACATAAATGTTATATACCCTCTTTTATTCAAAAGTGAAGTGTCAATCTACTGTCAAACTTTGTCCATGAATATTTTTGAGAACCTAAGTGTTGACTGTGTCTCTTTATGGAAGTGTTTGTTGTATCAATTAAAAGTAGGCCTGTTTTTGTATCAAATCAATCTATGTGCGTGGAATGATAATAAAAGGAAGTTTATAGGCTTGCAAATCCTACCAGCATATGTGCTAGTGGTCATGTGTTATGTCAACACTGTTATAAAATATAATGCATAATTCATACAGAAAACTAATTATAAAAAGGGTAATACTTGAAGCATGCTCTCTGTTGTCTGGGGACAATTTTAGGCATTCTTGATGCTCCTACTCACTGATTACATAAAATACTAGTGGGTCATTTGTCTTGATACATTTTAAGATCTATTTATCTTGAGACAGACAGAGACTGAGAAAGAGAGAAAATAAGAGAGACAGAGAGAATGAAAAGAAAAAAAACTGAAATAGGTCAAAATGTTGAAATACAGGCCTGAATAGTGTACTTAGGGACTGATGAAAATGAAAACAGAAAGTAGTTCCAAGTCACTCTGATGACAACTTACAAAAACTTACAATGAGGCAGCACTGTGCCATACAAAAACAACATGATCAATAAAATGAGTTACAATGAGGTTGCTCTATGCCATACAAAAAAAACATGATCAATACAATGAGGTTGCACTATGCCATACAAAAACAACATGATCAATACAATGAGTTACAATGAGGCAGCATTATGCCATACAAAAACAACATGATCAATACAATGAGTTACAATGAGGTTGCACTATGCCATACAAAAACATGATCAATACAATGAGTTACAATGAGGTTGCACTATGCCATACAAAAACAACATGATCAATACAATGAGTTACAATGAGGCAGTATTATGCCATACAAAAACAACATGATCAATACAATGAGTTACAATGAGGTTGCACTATGCCATACAAAAAAACAACATGATCAATACAATGAGTTACAATGAGGTTGCACTATGCCATACAAAAACAACATGATCAATACAATGAGTTACAATGAGGCAGCACTATGCCATACAAAAACAACATGATCAATACAATGAGTTACAATGAGGTTGCACTATGCCATACAAAAACAACATGATCAAAACAATGAGTTACAATGAGGTTGCACTATGCCATACTAAAAAAACAACATGATCAATACAATGAGTTACAATGAGGTTGCACTATGCCATACAAAACCAACATGATCAATACAATGAGTTACAATGAGGCAGCACTATGCCATACAAAAACAACATGATCAATACAATGAGTTACAATGAAGTTGCACTACGCCATACAAAAACAACATGATCAATACAATGAGTTACAATGAGGTTGCACTATGCCATACAAAAACAACATGATCAATACAATGAGTTACAATGAGGTTGCACTGTGCCATACAAAAACATGATCAATACAATGAGTTACAATGAGGCAGCACTGTGCCATACAAAACCAACATGATCAATACAATGAGTTACAATGAGGTTGCACTGTGCCATACAAAAACAACATGATCAATACAATGAGTTACAATGAGGCAGCACTGTGCCATACAAAAACAACAGAAGCATTACAGAGGCAACAATGAACCATGCTAAAATTATAGTGTACATGATGAGAAATTCAATTTATGCAGAACACGTGATTTTCATTTTTCATATTATATAGAGAACATAATATTTTTACCTTGTCATTTTCTGAAGAGGCTTTCTTATCCCAAACTTCTACAACCATAAAGTTGTTCCTTATTCTTTCTAATAAAGACTGGGATATAAGGACAGGTGCAATCTACAACAAAAAAATACGGACAAAATCCTGAAAGATGGAAACCAGCATAAGTATATCATTATAATGTGACCATATATCACTCTTCATTGACACAATATTATTAAATGTAAAGTGGACTCTGTTAATGAAGTAAATGTATTAATTGAAATAATTACATAATGTATAACTTATGCACTTTTTCCCATTTTACATGTTCTGTGAAGAAAATGCATTAAGTGAAATAATTACATAATGTGTAATGTATGTACTTTTTCCCATTTTTACAAGTTCTATATAATAAGATAGGTATCTGTATTAGTCTGCAAAGTGTCTTGATAATTTTATGAAGGCTTGCAAAACTATCAATATTAATTTTAACAGTCTATTTAAAAGGAGAGTAAATCTAAGATTATGTTTACTGCATGAAAAACAGTACATCCTGTAGAGAACTAACTGAAGTGCATTTGGATGCCTCAGATCATTTCCCTTTGTCTTATATAAAATTATAAGTAATATCATGCGGTGTGAATGACATGATGCTAATTGGCAAATTAATTAAAATAACATCATAGTCATAATGAATAGCATCACGAGAATTATTTATCTAACCTGAACAAACTTAAATTCTGGCTGGAGGGAGCCCCAACACACACTGGAATGAACTGCATCATCACACCAGAACATGCGGCACACCAAGTAGCTATTGTAGATACTAGAATCTCTTGCTTGGGTACCTAGAGTAAACCAAAACTATAAGTAAGTGCTGATAAATGACTTTTAAACCATGAACGGCAAATGAGGAAAAAAATCTGCTTTGTTTAATCGACAGTTTGACGAGGAATTAAAATATGCATGACATATACAATAGCCTGTTTAAACATCTTTCATTATAAGTGAAGTAAACTATATATTTATAATTATCTTGAAATAATCTCGTACATTTTCACCAATTCGTGTGACTGTTTAAAATTCTATTTTTATACTTATGAAATTAATTATTGTATATACTTGCGTATAAGAATTATAAATTAGGAAAAATTAAAGACCTTGAAAACAGTGGGTTGGCATATCTGTGAGCCAGTGTCTAAACTTGACAGTTTTAAAGTTTTTTTGTTGTCTACTGTAACAGCAGTAAATCTTGGGACATGAAAAATAATTTGTTCTGTATCCAAAGACTGATATGCGTGTAAAAAAATATCAGTTTTGGTGTCCCGACACTTATCAAACTATTATAAAGAACTTTGACTATGTTATTATGTTGCATGTGCATATTTTCTGATTTTTCCAACACGAAATTAAATAAAGTTGATACAGAATCAAGCACAAAATTTGTTCTCTGTGCTACATTTTACTGATGAACTCCAGTCCAACATACATATCCGGCCTCACCCATGTGTATACACCATCAAGATAATTATGCTCTTCTTCTGTCAACTGTATACTAATTATTCCCACTATGAAAACGAAGTCATATGGACAATGATTTTTTGCATACCAGTGTCCAGCAATGTGGAATAAATTGTCCATTGAAATGAGACACAAAGACACAGTGATCCCTTTCAAGAGTGCTCTTAAAACTCACCTTCCTCGACTGCAAGAACAAACTTAAAGACCTAATAATGTTTCCTACTTTAAATATTTTCAGCATTTGTATGTTTTCCAATTTTTTTTCCATTTTGTAGTCATATCATTATAGATGTTACGAAGTGCTTAGAGCTTCTAAAGATTAGGCATTATTATTATTATTATTATTATTATTATTATTATTATTATTAAAACCCTGAACCTGGCTTGTAATCTGACCAGCAACTATACAAGTACATTGTGTATAATTGCCTTTATATTATCATGATTACCAGTTTTATAAAAATGAGGTGTAAGACCTGTCAACTTTTCAAAAGCCAAGTTGGGATACTGAATTAAAAAAAAAAAAAAATTGAGATTTAAATCTGTAGGTTTTTCATGGTATTTTTTAAGTCTTGTTTTCACTAAATATGGACCAATCTTCAATGTGTGTGAAATGAGAAAAGGTTGCACCATTTCTCCCTGTGATGTGCCTTATTTCTCCCCCCCCCCCCCCCAGGATGTGCCCTATTTTCCCTTAGGATGTGCCCTATTTTCATATTCTGGTCAGCTGTGGCCAAACTGCACAGTAACTAAAGCTTAGTCTTAAAAAAAAAACATGCAAGAAAGACAGTGTCATTAATTAAAAGAAACAGTGTTTCACATTAATGTG
Source organism: Unio delphinus (assembly GCA_029339505.1). NCBI lineage: Eukaryota > Metazoa > Mollusca > Bivalvia > Unionida > Unionidae > Unio > Unio delphinus. The sequence continues at coordinate 439,414 of JAQISU010000168.1, read as the reverse complement.
TTATGCAAACACCAGCAATAGATTTTTTAGACTTTTAATTTAACCATGTAATTAACATTTGTATATATGGTATAAAAATGCCAGGTGTCTATTCGTGTAAGTTCTTTGATGGGAATGGCACTATAGCTTATGGAGTTACAGCATTCATAGTGATCATTCTGATATTAATTGCCTACAATTTTATTGTTGTAGGTTGTTTTTTTGTTCTGGTATATTTTCTGATTTCTGTATTGTTGCAGAGTTATTTAAGTGAATAATGTTTAAACTTAACATTCTATTTAGTGAAGAAGTGAATTCTTTCTAGTAAAGTAATTATTTTGTCACAACAATATTCACATGTGATACAACAAAATATGGCTTCCATGGTTTGCATACAATATATTTATTTATGTAGGACTTTTTCTGTTTAGAAGAAATGAAAATTGAAGACATAATGTAATAATTGGGAGTTCTCTGCAAATAATGACAGGTATGGTGTAAGGCTACTTACATCAAAGCAAACTATAAACTCAGCTTTAACGGTATCAGCATAATTTTCGAAACATTATTTCTGAAACTTCATTATTGTATTTTTGAGTCATATTAAAGTTTAGTGAAGTGGTGTCCATGATTTGACTCAGAGGGATGTATTTCATTCAGCAGAATGTACTTCATTAAGTATAATGTATACAATTTATATGCAGCAGTGCCATTATGCAAATACGCTCAGTAGCCTAATTACGAGCACTGAATCAAACTATATTGTTGCTCATTGTGTTGTCATACTGGGTTCACATTTGAGTAAATTAGGTATTTACAATTTAAAGGCAAAAGTTAAATCGTAATTACTGGTATACTGATATAAAATGTCCAATGCAATAATGTATAAACAATCAATAATTGAGTCAGAGGTAGTGTTACAGCAACCCATGAATGCTCAATTCTTTTCATCATTATACACAAATCTAAATAAGGCAGAAACAATAAGAAAACTGAAAATGAAATAAATTACTTTTTAAAAGCGTTTACACCATTTTTAAAAAAAATAAACAAACATGCCAACCCAAAAATAAGTTTGCCAAAATAATTGCATTTAGAACTTACAACTTGCATCTTGTAATATCTCAGAGTTGTGGGTCAGCGTATATGTGGGTCATGCACTTTTCATTGTTGATACAAATCCATTTTCAGGTGGGAGGAGGTCGGTTTATATGAAAATGGGATTATATGTGAGTATATATGGTAGTACATGTAAGCTTACCTCGAGAATGTGGTTGGGATGGAAAAATTGGATGTCTCTTGGCATGGAGTAGGGATGGTATCCCTTGAACTGTGAAGTTTCTACCTTCAGGTATCAGAAGCAGAAAATGCAGTGTCTGGGACTAAAAAATTGAATGGAAATATATAAATGTAATGTACATCAAATAATTAAATAGAAATATATAAATGTAATGTACATCAAATAATTTAACAGAAATATATAAATGTAAATGTATATCAAATAATTTAATAGAAATATATAAATGTAAATGTATATCAAATAATTTAATAGAAATATATAAATGTAATGTACATCAAATAATTAAATAGAAATATATAAATGTAAATGTATATCAAATAATTTAATAGAAATATATAAATGTAATGTACATCAAGTAATTAAATAGAAATATATAAATGTAATGTACATCAAATAATTAAATAGAAATATATAAATGTAATGTACATCAAATAATTTAACAGAAATATATAAATGTAAATGTATATCAAATAATTTAATAGAAATAAATAAATTTAATGTACATCAAATAATTTAATAGAAATATATAAATGTAATGTATATCAAATAATTTAATAGAAATAAATTTAATGTACATCAAATAATTTAATAGAAATATATATATGCATCAAATAATTTAATAGAAATAAATAAATGTACATAAAAAAATTTAAGAAGTCACGTTTTTTTCGATCTAATATACATGTAAACATTTCCCAACATTCATGTTAATTTCTGTGTCTTGAAGATGCTTACTAAATAACATTTGATGCATTACCAATTATAATTTTATGGGAGTACCAGGTTTCAACTTAATGATCAAGGTATAATGAACTAATTAGTTTATTATAGGCAAAGTTATAATCATGCTTGTGTATTACTTTCACATGTTTAACAAAGCACACAAAAACCAGTATCCAAATAGATCAATGATTTGGCACTGCAATAAAGATATGTTTATGTTGCTGTAGTATGGTTTAACACCATTTTTCAGCACACAATACATCGTGGCCAGTATTAATGATGAAGGAAGAACCTGGAGAAAATCCACGGAAACAACCAACCACGAAAAGCTACTGGCAAGCTTTCGCACATACCCACATTGGCTGAATCTGAGACACGAACCCACGCATACAGAGTTGAGATGGCAGTGATCGTTAACAGACAGCGCTTTTGGTCACTCAGGGCCTCAAGATAATGTCTATAAACATCCATTTGCTGTCAGCTGTTTAAGGATGTTAAAACAATGAATCAATATTGTTGTACAATTGAAGATTTAACTCTTGCCATTTCTAAAGAAATCCCTCACTTATTCCTCCACTGACATTTATTAGTAAAGAATGTGTTAACATTTACCTCTGGATTTACATGTAAAGGATTCATGTGTTGATTTGACAGCTGGCTGGAGTAGACTGACTGAATACTCTGAGATTGTTGTAGAGTCTTGTCCCAGTTGGAATCCTGTGATTCACTATGTGGGTTAGTCACAGGTTGACCAGAGGGCACTAATGGCTGGTGGAAATCATATGTCTGGATTTCTGAAACATTACAAAAATGATTTTTTTAAAAATTAAAGAAAAAAAAAGTATTTGTCATGGTTTTTGTGGCTGGTGTAAATCATGTCTGGATTTCTGAAACATTACAAAATAATAAAAAAAAAAAAAAAAAAAGTATGTCATTTATCTTGGATAGTGTAGTTGTCGGTGATGGTGCAAATAATATTTTCAAGAGGGTACTTCTGGGTCACTATTGTTAATTTGAATCACCAAAGGTCAGTATAAATAAATTTATCTTAATTAAAACCTTTCAAGTTTTCATGTATCAAAATAAAAAATTAAGGCTTTGAAAGTACTAAAAGCTGAGAATGTTGTTTCACACTGGTTATATTAAAAATAATTTCAATATTTTAGCTCCAATGTCTGTATTGTTAGCTGAAATATTATTTTGCTTTCATTGCAGAGAAAGAAGGCATCATGATTATACTGAAAGGAAAAATGGCATCTTTGATGAAGTAATTTTGCAAATGTTTATTTCCAGAAATACAATATTCCTGGTAATTTTGCAAACGTTTAATTCCAGAAATACAATATTCCTGTTTTTAAAAAAATATGTTAAGTGGAAACATACCTTGCTCTTTCAGAACTGTGGAAATCCTTTTTCCATTGTCACGAGGAGTGGTGGGAAGTGGGGGCTTGGGAGCTGGGTTTGACTGGGGGATAGGGACCATTTTGACCTTTCCTGTCATCTCTGCTAGCCTGGTCTTTGCTAAGGCAGTTTGAAAGTCCTTGTGATCTGATGCCAATTCAATCACCAACTATATGAATGCAAAATGTAAATCATATGATTGAATTTCAGTTGTAATACATATTTAAATCTAACATCAAAATCTGAAGGTCTGTATGTGCTAACAAGACTGTGTGACTGACTGCATTAAGATACAAGACAAATAACAGGCCATAACAAGAGCTGTCAATGGATACCCGGGCAGTAGTGAAAAATCTGGACATTGAAAATTAATGACAAGTACCAAATAACATAAGTATTTTGTCGACAACACTATCAAAATATCATATATCATCAGCAGTACGCTGGTCTGAGTTACAGCTCCAGTATATTTAGGAGAAGAACTGAAGAGACCAAGAATGTAAAATGTCACCGAAAATAACATTTTCAATGATGTTGCTTCTCTGTGTACACAGATGGCATCGCTGATTCGGTAGACGAATTGGCAGATTATCTGTTGCAGACACAACTTCATGCTAATGCTGACATTCTTCAGTATTGGCAAAATAATACAACATGATATGCCAGTCTGGCTGCCTTGCATGTAAGTATCTATATTCCTGCAACATCAGTTCATCAGTCTAAGAGCTTTTTTTTATCTTAACTGAATAAGTAGAAATGTGATCACAAAACATGTAACTGCAACAAGAGCTCTTTGGGAAAAAAAATCACAACTCAGGAGAAGAAAATAAATACAACTGTTACAAGAAAAAAGCAAATCTGTAGACCAAGTTTTGAACATGGCTCTGAAATTCAATATAACAAATGCAAGTGAAGTTGTGAAATCTTGTGACAAATGGCCAGGTAGAAAAACAAGTATATGAATGGACAAAAAGAATAGCTAATAATTCTATATGCCACATGCAAAAATAATGCTAAACATGAGACATTACATAGAAAAAAACTTAAGAAATTCATAAGAAACAGTTCAAGTTTCCAACTGACACAAACTGTATAATGATAAACAAAATAATCTGCAGTAAAGAGTTTTCTATTTGAAATTATTTTGTTTCACTAACCCTGAGACTCCCGATGAGTCCTTCATGATCCTGTAACCTAGTATGAGAGCCATTGAGGGATGAGTTTTTCTGACTCTCTCGCACCTCTACATCTTGGTTTACCTGTAGATTCTCAGATTTCAAAATTAACTTGAGAGGAAGACCACTGCTACCAATTAGAGTGGGCTGAAAAAAGAGATTTTGATTGATTAAAAAGAATCATCAAAGTTTTGATGATAGTAATATGTGTACAACAATTTAAGCTTGCACAAATCTGAACGAAAATTAATTTGGCAAGACTAATGTGTTTAAACTTTGGCCAATTTGGAGAAGAGTTATTAGGTTTTTCCATTTTTAGTAATGATGGCCAAATTCAGTAGCATATTGGCATCATTTCTATAAATTTGAAAGATATTTAAAGACATTTGTGCCAGGATCCATTGTATAAAATTCTATTCAACAATTTGTAAGAAGTTGTTTAAAGGCTTTCCTGGCCATGATATTGGATAGCAGATTGGAATTGTATTCAGAAAGTCCTATACCAGGATGCTCTTGTCTCCGCATGGTTGAAATTGATTTGTGCTTTTGTTATATGCTGAATACAGCAAGTGATGATGTTGTTGTTGTTATCATTGGGTTTAACGCCATTTTTCAGCACATGATAGCTATATACATGGTGGCCAGTATTAATGGTGGAGGAAGAACCCGAAAAACCCCGGAAAGAACCACCGACTCACGAGAAGCTACCGGCAAGCTTTCTCACATACCCACATTGGCCGAATCCGAGACTCGAACCCATGTAGACAGAGGTGAGATGGCAGTGATCCGTAATGAAGGGCACTTTTGACCACTCGGCCACTCGGGGTCACTGCAATTGATGCATCACATGTTTTCTAGTTTTGGTAGCAGTGGCCAGATTTTAGGGCAAATTTACCTAATCTGTATTAATCTGAAAGATATTCAAAGACCACTAACACATCAACACATTCAATACTGGAATACATTCCACACTACTGGAATTTATTCTGAATACTCCATACTTTTTGATTTGTGACAAAACTTTTGTGACCGTATGGGATTTAATTCACAATAGTGTAAATTCTTTTTAAATTTTCACTTTGCATTCAAGGGAAATAAATTGTTTAACTTTAGAAACCTTTTTGGGTTTTTGTTCTTTCTCTTACCATAGTGTCATAACAACTGGATAACCAGACATTTTGATTTTCAAACTGAGGGTATTGTATTAGTTTTGATGAATAGTACATTTTGAATTATCCAGATCTGAATATTTAAGACTGTATTATCCTGTCTGGAAATAAAATGAGAAAATATATTCCAAATGATAAAATTTACATAAAATAAGAAATTATTTTCCAAATGATAAAATTTACATAAAATGAGAATTTTTTTTCCAAATGATAAAATTTACATACCACTTTCTGTCCTGCAGTTCGTGTGAAGATTTTAAAAACAAGTGCTGTCCTCCACCACTGCTCCACTGTATTTCCATCAAACATCACAGGAAACACAGATCTGTGACCAAAGGTTACCACTGAAGATATATAGAAAAGTTGTATTACTAACCTGGCCAGATTTAAGGTTAGATTTAATATCAATTTAGTTTAAACCATTTGTCTTCACTTGTCATCATTTAAATGATTCTGTCAATCATGCTTTTCTTCAGACAATTTTTTAAATGAAAATTTTCGAAGTTAAAAAGACACTTCATTGTGTTCTCATGTCATCATGTTAAAAATATCACCTATTATATAGTTATTGTTTTTTACAATATACTTTTCACTTAGATGTTACTCAAGTAGAAGATTTATTTATTAAGGATGAAGTCTAAATAAGACTTTTAAAAACACGAACAATACAGTAAATTGTAAATAAAGAATGAATTTATGTAATAAGTTTTTTTTTATATACAAAAAATATTCTATGATTTACACAAGTTCTAGCTTGTAAAAGTCTTCCTTTTCCTCCTCATAGCTTTGTCACAATCTTACTAGGAAATATTATTCTCATTCTATCTGCCAAAAATAAAAGTCAACAAAGACATTTTTTGTTTTACATAAAAGTGCTCATGACTGTGTTCAAGAACATCTAAAACTATATAGGCCAACCCGCTTTGTGGTCCTGCCATTCATGGCATCTATCAAAGTATTTATAACTTAGAAATGATGTATGGCTAGAATATCTACCATTGTTCTTAACATTATGTGAAACAGCCCTCATAACTTCTGTTGCCATGGCGTTGGGTGTATATTTGTCTCGGGAAACTGCAACCACAGGAAACTGATATTCGACGAAGTATGTACATCTAGACGAAAACAGAAATGTCAATTTATAAATCAGAATTAAACTGTGCATAAACTGACTTTGATAAGTTGGAAAAATCACAAGTCATAAAGTTTTGACTCCCATTCACATATACTAAGACTGAGTTACACCTTGGTTAAGCTGTTCAAGGGGCATTGTATGTAGCTCTGTGCCCACATTATGATCACCATATGGGGATATGTAAATGTAGCTCTGTGCCCACATTATGATCACCATATGGGGATATGTAAATGTAGCTCTGTGCCCACATTATGATCACCATATGGGGATATGTAAATGTAGCTCTGTGCCCACATTATGATCACCATATGGGGATATGTAAATGTAGCTCTGTGCCCACATTATGATCACCATATGGGGATATGTAAATGTAGCTCTGTGCCCACATTATGATCACCATATCAATCAATCAATCAATCCTCTCTGCGCCGTCTGGTGCTTGAGGCAACAGCAAGGGAGCACCATTTCCGTCTGTCGGCAGCTATTGCAGGGGCGGTCTGATAGGTGAGGCCTCTGGTCTTAAGGTCTCTCTCCACTGTTCGTCGCCAGGTCTCTTTGGGTCTGCCACGGTTCCTTTTACCCTGTGGGATCCATCTCAGTGCCACCCTTGGTAGTGAGTCAGGAGGCATTCTGCAGACATGGCCGAGCCATCTCCATCGCCGAGTTGAAATGATATCAGAGATGGTGCTTGCACCCGCTCTGTGCCGAAGTTCCTCATTTGAGATCATGTTTGGCCAGAAAATCCTCATGATGCGTCGCAGGCATTTGGTTTGAAACACTTCGAGCTTGTGTTCTATGTTCGCAGTGGACTTCCAACACTCTGAGCCGTACAAAAGGACGCTCAACACGTTGCTCTTGAAGATACGGATCTTTGTGTGGACACTGAGGTTTCTTGTCCTCCATATGGGCTTCAGCATTGCGAAGGTCTGGTTGGCCTTGCCGATTCTTGTGACGACTTCCCTTGTGCTATCTCCATCCGTGTCGACCTTGCTACCCAGGTAAGTGAAATCGTCTAGTTCTTGCAGAGGCTGGTCATTGATGGTGATTGGGTTGCCCACTCTAGTATTCTTCCTCAAGACTTTTGTCTTCCCTATGTTGACTCGAAGACCTATGGTATTTGCTGTCTGTACCAACTGTTGTGTCTTCTGTTGAATATCCTGGTGTCTGCTTGCCAGCAACCCGATGTCGTCGGCATAGTCCAGGTCCAGGTCACCATATGGGGATATGTAAATGTAGCTCTGTGCCCACATTATGATCACCATATGGGGATATGTAAATGTAGCTCTGTGCCCACATTATGATCACCATATGGGGATATGTAAATGTAGCTCTGTGCCCACATTATGATCACCATATGGGGATATGTAAATGTAGCTCTGTGCCCACATTATGATCACCATATGGGGATATGTAAATGTAGCTCTGTGCCCACATTATGATCACCATATGGGGATATGTAAATGTAGCTCTGTGCCCACATTATGATCACCATATGGGGATATGTAAATGTAGATCTGTGCCCACACTATGATCACCATATGGTATCACGGTACCAATTGTTTTTCCATAGACCTCAATGCTAATATTTGGAGAGATAAATATATTTTCTATCCTAATTTAGCATGCATCTCACACACTGTTATAGAGAACAATGTTAGATTGTCAATTTGATGATGACAAAACCAGGTACTCCATTGCATTTAAGAGAGATAACTCTGCTGGAACTAGACAGGGGTATGAGTTATCTAGTCACAACATACCTATTTTCAGTCATGTCTATGACATTTTCAAAAAATCATAAAAAATACAAAATATGATCTGTATAGGAATTAACATAAATTCACATGTTGCCAAGAGGCTAAACTATTTTTTAAGCCTAACAGAAAGTACAACTCTTACATAATCCACTAATCATAGCTTGTCTTGTTATTTATTTCTGATTGGTATGGACCCTTCACCTTACGCTCCACTCACATGGACTTGCGCAATTGGTACCGTTATACCTATAGCAAACCTTGATTTTTCCAATAATCTGTGAAATAGCTCAGGACTATATAACTAACAAATGTACTTAGTCTCGCTTGTCAAAAACAATTTTATGAAGTACTAAGCTATGTTTTATATGATTGTGTATAGAAATGTTATGGAGCTGTTTGAACTCTTGTTTTCATACCTTGGCTTCACTATCAAACTCATCTTTTGAAATAAAATGAATTCTTTTAACTATGAGTTGTGTTTTATTCATATTAGCACTTATCGAACTTCACTTTGGTGATAGAGGATAAATCACAGTATGTCATATTGTTTAATAGTAAGGTCAAAGGTCAATGCACTAGTTAGCATGTACCAGTTCTACTCTTAAAGAGACCTTTTGATCTAAAATAAAGGACTTATATTTGTTTCATGAACACAGAAAGTAACAACAGGGACAGGTGGACATGGCCCAATCTAATTATAAAGTCTTAGCTTTGAACACTTTACAGTGTCAGCATATGAATGAGGTCAGTAACCCCCAGTCCTCACACAAAGGTCAAGCTACCCAGCCTCTTTGTCATACAAATTGAAAGCTTCCCTCCTTTGTGTAGTGAATACAGTTGATGTAATAAGCCAATCTGACACCAAATAAATTAAATAAAAGCTTTCTTAGTGGTTAGGTTGGATTTGCAGGTGAAAATGTGGATTAAAATACAGAAAAAGGCTCAAGTTTAACAATGAGTATAGTGAGTTCAATGGATTTAAAAACAGGAGGAAAGTGTGTATCTAAATGGGAGATGTAGCTAATGATAATGTAATTAAAGGAGACAAAAGCAGCAATGAGAACAATGCGAAGTGAGAGCTTGATAATATTATCTTAGAAAATATAGGGCGGCAGTGGACCATACGTGCAAATACAATTCAAAGGCACCTGTGCTATTACATCCCTTACAGGCACCAAATATCAGGTGACATGGTGTTCATTCCTAGCTAATATATAAGGGTGAATAATGTAGATAATATAGATGCGTATAAGTTATATTTCTTCTAAATAAGAAATTACCAATAATGGGCTTCTGTTAGACAGAAAAATACCTAAACCAAACAAAGCTTGTTTGATCAGTTTTCAAACTTGTAAACTTTACTGGGAGAAATTATTAAAGTACTTTTAGTTCAATTTGCATCAAGACCAAGGGCTAATATGATAATTCACAAATCTTCTCTTTATTTTCATAAAAACTTACTTAAATTGTGGGTTTTTATCTATTGAAATGTATGTCTGGTGTAAGGGAGATAACTGAATGATATACATAAGGTGTGGTCTTTTTATTTTATGCAATATATTATACATGTAATATAGTTGAGTTCAAGAACACATGTATTAACTTCAATGCAATTAAATTATCCAAAAATGCATTACTGATAAAGCGAGAACCTAAAATCCAGGCTTCTATATGTAGTAGAGACCTCAAGAATGATTATCTAACTAAGGAATCGCATGTTCATTTTTCAAGGCACAAAAGTTTACAACAGAAAAAAAGACAATTAGAGCAGGACAATTCAAATCAAAATAGGAAGGAATACCATATCTTTAATAAATTACCTAAAATACTCATACGAGAATATTCTTTATGATACAAGTAAACTATCTACAAGAGGACCAAGAGTGTCCTATATTCCTGGTCTATGACATGCTTTAGAAGAACATGAGAGTTGCTTTTTATCCATGATTTTTCATCTTTTGTGCATAAAATAGTCAATATTTGGCTAAAATTAACTAAATTAACTTTACATAACTTATATTTTTTGCTTGTATGCTAATCTTGAAGCTGACTACACAGACACAAAGCCATCAGTCTATATATGTTATAGGTATAGTTACAAAAGCCTCATTCCAAAGCTAAAGTGTCTTATTTTCTGAAGATTTTATACATTTTCTATGTAAAAGTCTGTTAATATTAGACAAAAACTTCTCAATATCCATTGTTTAACCAAATGACACTATGACAGTATATAAATGGTGGCTATGTATACTCGGTGCTATGGATACACTATGAAGCTGGTATTACCTTTTAGGTATCACGGTACCAATTGTTTTTCCATAGACCTCAATGCTAATATTTGGAGAGATAAATATATTTTCTATCCTAATTTAGCATGCATCTTACACACTGTTATAGAGAACAATGTTAGATTGTCAATTTGATGATGACAAAACCAGGTACTCCATTGCATTTAAGAGAGATAACTCTGCTGGAACTATACAGGGGTATGAGTTATCTAGTCACAACATACCTACTTTCAGTCATGTCTATGACATTTTCAAAAAATCATAAAAAATACAAAATATGATCTGTATAGGAATTAACATAAATTCACATGTTGCCAAGAGGCTAAACTATTTTTTAAGCCTAACAGAAAGTACAACTCTTACATAATCCACCAATCATAGCTTGTCTTGTCATTTATTTCTGATTGGTATGGACCCTACACCTTACGCTCCACCCACATGGACTTGCGCAATTGGTACCGTTATACCATATGGGGATATGTAAATGTAGCTCTGTGCCCACATTATGATCACCATATGGGGATATGTAAATGTAGCTCTGTGCCCACATTATGATCACCATATGGGGATATGTAAATGTAGCTCTGTGCCCACATTATGATCACCATATGGGGATATGTAAATGTAGCTCTGTGCCCACATTATGATCACCATATGGGGATATGTAAATGTAGCTCTGTGCCCACATTATGATCACCATATGGGGATATGTAAATGTAGCTCTGTGCCCATATTATGATCACCATATGGGGATATGTAAATGTAGCTCTGTGCCCACATTATGATCACCATATGGGGATATGTAAATGTTGCTCTGTGCCCACATTATGATCACCATATGGGGATATGTAAATGTAGCTCTGTGCCCACATAATGATCACCATATGGGGATATGTAAATGTAAGGACATAGTGTCAGTCTGTAGAGATAGGATATCACCTGCTCATGGAGGGCCCCCGAGTGGCCGAGTGGTCTAAAGCGCTGTCCGTTACGGACCACTGCCATCTCACCTCTGTCTGCGTGTGTTTGAGTCTAAGATTCGGCAAATGTAGTTATGTGAGAAAGCTTGCCAGTAGCTTCTCGTGGGTCGGTGGTTCTTTCCGGGGGCTGTCCGGGTTCTTCCTCCACCATTTAATAATGGCCGCCATGTATAGCCTATATTGTGCTGAAAAATGGCGTTAAACCATAAAAAAAAAAACCTGCTCATGGTGCAATACTCTAAGTCACTGTTACCTTTTATCCTTCCATCTGTGACAGTGGTTTAAACAATCGTCAACAAAGAAAAACCACAGAAGAAAATTATGTATATAGTTCAAAACAACAAGGTAAATATATTTTAAAACATTGTCTATATGATACATAACAACAACAATAATAATGAATTTCACAAGCTGGAAATCATTGTTTTTTTTAAATACCACATATCATAGATGTCATTGTTTTTTTCTAGTTTAACTATTAAAAAAATCAGATAGTCCGATGCCTGGGGCCCCTCAAAATCTAAATTGGACTCCACCCATATTCTAGAAGAGTTGCCAATCAGGATTATCCAAAACTATGATGATGTTTATCAGGATAAAACAATTCAAATGCTTATGAACATTGACACAGCTGATCTAAACAGTACAGAGGATCCAGGTAAAATAATTGCAACTCTGGTTGACATCAGGAGTTGGGTTTAAACATTGCTTTACGTGAAAAGTAATCGAATTTGAGTGAACAAATGAAGTCAGATACAAATGATATTTGAAAACACTGTAAAGCATAAACATTTTGTTATGAGGCACTAGTTTACATCAAGAGATAACAATTTTTTTTTCTTTCAAATCAAACAATCTAAATTTTCACATGGTCACACACAAAATTTTCTTCAACACACTTTTCTGAGAGCCAAGTAAACATAAAAATATTAGCCAATTTAAAGCAGTTTTATAGTTCATGTTTTATTAAACGTACAGCAAATCTCAAGGTTGTGTAAAAAATAACAGTGAAAAATGTACCACTTTTTGGGGCCTACATAATTTTAGTCAGGGCAAGTGATTCTTACAATTTTCTTTGAGCACACAATTAGATTTTATGTGTTAAATCAACACACGGTTAAATTTTATTTCAAATACAAGTGAATTTAGATTTTATTTGTTAAATCAACACAGTTACATTTTATTTCAAATACAAATTAATTTAGATATTATGTGATAAATCAAAACAAGTAACATTTTATTTGAAATGAAAGTGAATTTAAATTGTATGTGATAAATCAACACAGTAACATTTTATCTGAATACAAGTCAAATTAGAATTAATTTGTTAAATCAACTTGCCCAGCTATGAAATCATCTGAATTGGATGCATTATTTGATAAACGAATATTTTATCAAAATTGTTCAAAATAAAATATTGAGACTGGAAAACATATGAAATCTTCCTAGCTTTACACATCTGAATCTATTTTCATCATGGACAGAGTGAATTCTATTCTTGAATGTTTATGCATCCAATATATGATGCTGTACCAATAACATTAAGTTTTGTAAATATTCTCAAAATATGTTCTAGACTAAAGCTATTTTCCTTCATTCAAGTATTTTTTTAACATTAACTTGGAAATGTTATATTTAAAAAACATACTTTGTGTGATCAAGAAATGAATTCTATTTTAATTAAACATAACACCCCAATTACTTTTCCAGGAATCAATATTGCTGAAACAAGAAGAGTTATCTTCAAAGTGTGCTTACCTCTTCTTTTTCACCTTTGGAGAAGGTTTTGGAGGCTTTGCTCCATGTCTGGTCTTAGACTTTTTCCTTTCAAGAGAGGAATCTAACTCAGTCATCTTGTCAAGGTGTAAACTATCAATGGTTATCCTTGCCACATGAACCCTGCCCAGTAGCGTCAATCTCTCTATACTTAAGCCATCAGATGTCTTCTTTTTGGAATCTGCATGAAACAACCATTTTTAAGGATTCTTCTAATGTGCTGTATACTTTATGTATCTTAACTAAGTGTTTGAATTTTTTTTTTCTAATCCCACATCCCTGAAAAAGGGAGTTTAAAGAGTTACCTGTCCCTGTCCGTGTCAGGCTAAACACAGTACACTTCTCAATTACATTGCTTACACCTTCTTTTGAAGAAACACAGATACTTTGTGCAAATATTAAAATGCATCAGAACCAGTGCAAACACTTTGACTAAAATGCATCATAACCAGTGCAAACACTTTGACTAAAATGCATCAGAACCAGTGCAAACACTTTGACTAAAATGGATAAGAACCATAAAAACACTTTTAATATAATGTTCCCTTTGGCAAAAATTAGGAGACAAGATTTAAACTTGAGAACTTGTAGTTATACAAATTGCCTTGATCTCTTTGTAGTATTCATGTTTATAATTTTAAATATGTCATTTTAAAATTTCCAATGAAAATCTTTAAGATATGTGAGAAGTTAAAAAATAAGAGTTTAATGATTTCGGATGTCGGTCAATGTTAAGTTTGCATCGAACCACTAGCTTGTTTGGTCTGGTTTTTAAACAGTGACACTTTATTAATACGTTGTCAGCAGATATTTATGTAAGTGTGTAATTACTTATCACACAAATAAATCAATAACTAGCATCTGAAATAAAAATTCTATCCATCTCAATTTCCAGCTTTTGTAGTAACCCTAACCATTTAAATCAAATCTCTTTTCTAGAGTGATATTCAAGGGTGACATAAATGAGAGATGCTGACTGGCAAAAGAACTGCGACATTCTTAGAGGTCACACATTTGATGGGGAAGTTTTCTCCACATCAAAATGGCACTAAAATTACTTTAAAATGTAACTGTAAATGTAAATACCATTGAGAACTTGAGGGCTAAATATAAAACTGCAACATAATTTGTTCTTTATTTTTACCCATTTAGTGTGAAGTTTACACGGAGTACTGATGAATAAAAAGAAGTCAGCTTTCTATGTGACATCATGTAGACTGATAACAGGCAAATTAGAAAAATGTAATCAACAAAGTGAAGCATGCTAAATGTTGACATTGAATTCTGGAGTATGTTAAGGAAAAAAAAAAACCTTCAGATTTATTCAAAATGCAAATATGCTTCTACTTGGCCCTCGGACTGAGAATAGCCTGTGTAGCCTGTCCATTGTCTGGAAATTTGCTCAGAAACGGTTGGAGTTTAGGTTTGGTCAGGAGAGAGGTCCAGAAATGGTTAGGGTTATGGGGGTTTGGATCCGGAAATGGGCCATAGAAATGGTTAGGCTTACAGGGATTAGGGTCAGGAAATGGGCCTAGCAAACGCATTACAGGCTGGTATAAAGCATTTTCAAAAAATACATTTTAAGAAATATCAGTCACAAATATTTTTAAACTCACCCTTCAAAGGAGGCTCCTCCGCATCAGATGGGACCATGTCGAAAGACACTCGGGAGGTTTCTGACCTTGGACTACTTGGTACACTAAGCTGTTCTGC
The DNA here is from genome assembly GCA_029339505.1 of Unio delphinus. Taxonomy (NCBI): domain Eukaryota; kingdom Metazoa; phylum Mollusca; class Bivalvia; order Unionida; family Unionidae; genus Unio; species Unio delphinus. The sequence continues at coordinate 424,018 of JAQISU010000168.1, read as the reverse complement.
CTCACTAAGATCACTACCACTGTTTCGGGATCGTGACTTTGAACTCCTTCTTCTCTTCGTTGTCCTTTTCTTTACCTTCGCTCGAGATTGTCTTTTCAGAGAAACTTTAGCTGCACTTTTATCTTTCTTGGGTCTCGTTTCCGGTTCAGGAAAATTCAAAAGACTGGACATAGATGATCCCCTTGAGGGTGGACGCTGTAAAACATCAATTCACCAAACATTACCTAACACAATTCCATAATCGATAAATAATTAGAAAGACTGAGAAATTACTGTGCACATATTTTATGGTCAGTGTCAAGCATCTGTTGTTGACAAATTTAGCATACATTGTTTAGAGTGGAAAACAACACCAGGCGTGAGCAGACTTGTGTGTATTCCATGACCATGTGCTACAAGAGCTCATATTTAGCAGAAAATATTGTTTTTATTCATCAACAGAAGCTAAGGTAGAATTCTGATTGGTTCCAGAAGAATAAATGAAATTGCCTATTTTGAGTGATAAGGTAAGAAGATATAAACACTTCGTACAATGTTATCAGGATCTTCCACTGAAGACATATTGACATCTGCTTTAGTTGCCTTGGCACTTGCCTCATTACCACTCATGTCACTGGTGTCACTCATCTGAAATACAAATAATACTGATACATAACCACTCATGTCACTGGTGTCACTCATCTGAAATACAAATAATACTGATACATAACCACTCATGTCACTGGTGTCACTCATCTGAAATACAAATAATACTGATACATAACCACTCATGTCACTGGTGTCACTCATCTGAAATACAAATAATACTGATACATAACCACTCATGTCACTGGTCTCACTCATCTGAAATACAAATAATACTGATACATAACCACTCATGTCAATGGTGTCACTCATCTGAAATACAAATAATACTGATACATAACCACTCATGTCACTGGTGTCACATATCTGAAATACAAATAATACTGATACATAACCACTCATGTCACTGGTGTCACTCATCTGAAATACAAATAATACTGATACATAACCACTCATGTCACTGGTGTCACTCATCTAAAATACAAATAATACTTTTATCCAAAATAAATTGAAATTGACTACATTTAATATTTCTGGCTTCTTTTTAACAAATCTAAGGAAGAAAAGAAAACTATTACTTGCAACTTTCACTGTACAACATTAAAAAAAATTCTTTCTTTGATTGAATTTTTCAGAAAACCTATATCAGCTGATTTCTTAACATGTAAGATAACTTCAAAACTCAACAGCTTTTAGTGCTTTTGACAAGCTTTCCTATGAAGACAAAAAGCTTGCATGAACACAGTTCTCCAAGGATATATGAAATCAAAATACCAGGTTTTTGTAGAAGAGATCCTGAATTAAAGATTCGCTATGTATTGGGTCCCCTGGGTCACTAGCTAGATCCAAAGCACTGGAGATGCTGGAACTTGGACTGCCATATAGAGTTTTTACATGCTGAAATGAAGACAGATAAAAGTATTTCATTACATACCCAATTAATCTTGTATGGTTTATCTGGTGATAGAAATGTGTGTTCAAACTATATTTGCATATCATACACACAGACTAGAACTAACAAGATCTTTTCAATGATTTTCTGGCATTGATAATCTTGTATTGAATTGAGATTTTAATAATTCTGATTGCTTTGATTTCCATTCATGCAGCACAATACAAAACTTCATTAAACCTTTGTTCTGATCGAGTAGTGGAGTTGAATAACGCGGCATCATGTCCTCAACATCGTCACATGAAACTCATTCTTTATGCACACTCAAAACAAAATGTAGCTGTGTGTATTCTATGTATCCACTTCATTCAGTTGAAGCAATCGAGTTTATTTAGATCACATATGTTTTGACTGTGTAAGGGAATTCAAATTATATCATAGATATGTTACAATTGTGAAAACAAATTCTACTTCTATCACAGATATGTTTTGACTGGATAAAGGAGTTTTAATTTTATCACAGATATGTTTTGGCTGTGGAAGAAGGTTCTATTTATATTACAGATATGTTTTGATTAGACAAGGGAGTTAAGTTTATATCACAGATCGGGAGTTTTTCCTTGGGTCATGAATATCTGATTTGGAGTAACTGTTATGTATATTTAATCAGTATTGTATGTTGGCCTATATATATATATATATATATATATATATATATATATATATATATATATATATATATATATATATATATTTAATTTGTATTGTGTGACTGACCTTTATCCATAGCAGTGGGTACAAGTTGGGCCTAACAGACTAATGTCTTTTTTATAAACAAAACATTACATAGCTAACTTTTCAGTTATTTAGTTTAAGACCACACAGTCATAACAGTAAGCACAAATACATGAAAACTGGTACTTTATGAGAACTAGTACTTTATGAGAACTGGTACTTTATGAGAACTGGTACATTATGAAAACTGGTACTTTATGAAAACTCGTACTTTATGAGAACTAGTACTATATGAGAATTGGTACATTATGAGAACTAGTACTTCATGAAAACTGGTACTTAATGAGAACTAGTACTTTATGAGAATTGGTACTTTAAGAGAATCGGTACTTTATGAGAACTGGTATTTTATGAGAATTGGTACTTTATGAAAATTGGTACGTTATGAAAACTGGTATTTTATGAGAACTGGTACTATGTGAAAACTGGTACTTTATGAGAACTAGTACTTTATGAGAACTAGTACTTTATGAAAACTGGTACTTTATGAGAACTAGTACTTTATGAGAATTGGTACATTATGAGAACTAGTACTTCATGAAAACTGGTACTTTATGAGAACTAGTACTTTATGAGAACTAGTACTTTATGAGAACTAGTACTTTATGAGAACTAGTACTTTATGAGAATTGGTACTTTAAGAGAATTGGTACTTTATGAGAACTGGTACTTTATGAGAACTGGTACTTTATGGAAATTGGTACGTTATGAAAACTGGTACTTTATGAGAATTGGTACTCTATGAGAACTGGTACTTTATGAGAACTGGTACTTTATGAAAATTGGTACGTTATGAAAACTGGTATTTTATGAGAACTGGTACTATGTGAAAACTGGTACTTTATGAGAACTGGTACTTTATGAGAACTGGTACTTTATGAAAATTGGTACGTTATGAAAACTGGTATTTTATGAGAACTGGTACTATGTGAAAACTGGTACTTTATGAGAACTGGTACTTTATGAAAACATATTTTATGAGAATTGGTACTTTATGAGAACTGGTACTTTATGAGAACTGGTACTTTATGAAAATTGGTACGTTATGAAAACTGGTATTTTATGAGAACTGGTACTATGTGAAAACTGGTACTTTATGAGAACTAGTACTTTATGAGAACTAGTACTTTATGAAAACTGGTACTATGTGAAAGCTGGTACTTTGTAAAAACTGATGCTTTGTGAAAATTGTTACATAAAAAAAAAATGGATTCATATTACTACTAAAACATTGTTTTCATTTACCTCTCCTTTTACAAAAACCTTACAATGTTTATTCAATCATGTATCTTTGGATGAACAGTTCTTATCATTAAAATACAATTACAACATATTTCTTTGTAAGTCAACATAGGAATGGAGTGTAAAAATTATTGATTTTCACCAATCAGATTAAAACTTTCACAAATACGAATTGAAAATAATCACAAACTTCAGAAAGAACAACTTTGATAATAACTACCATATACCAATAATTATTATAAAATAAAATCAGTTAACTAACTACCAGATAAGTGCTAATGTAAAAAAGATCAGAGTTTTGTACTGAGAAAAGTTTCTTTTTACATATATCTAAGAATGCTGCTTCGAAATTCTAAAAAAATTACATTTCTTTTGCATATCATTTATTGTGCTTCACCTCAATTATACAAGAATTTAAATGTACATCATTCTTTAAATAAAAGAAAATCATGTTTTTCTCTTTTCCAAATTGATCAGATATGTACAATAAGTACCCTGATGTCATCCATAAAACTGTTTCCAAACACCAGGTCTACTGCTTTATCATCCAAATCCACATTCTCACTAGATTCAAGCAGCTTTTCTGCCATAAGCACTTCATTCAGAAAACTCCCCGTGTAACTTCTGTAAAATTAGATTAAAAAAAACTTTAGCTCAAATTTCAACAAGGTACACAAAATCCTTGAAGAGACTGAGTTTAAACAAACCCTTGTAACATAAATATATGGATAGAAAGAAGGATATGCGAGCAGTGCTTCTATGTTATTAAATAAGCATCTGGTTCAATGTATATGTAAATAGGTATAAGTATTTCATCTGTTAATCTATCATAAGATACAGTATATATCGGTTCTGATACAACTATTGTTCATGATTTTCTATATTATAAGAGAAGACAGTCTGCTTCAGCCATTTATAGTTGATGCGATAATTTATCAATAAACAATTTATGTTTGTCTTGTTACTTTTGGTGTTGCTGTTTTTCTCTTAACATTGTGTGAGCATCATTGGCAATTTATCTTCTCATCAAAAATATGAATTTTAAAATGTCATATCTTTAGAAAAAAAACTTGCTAAGATCTTGACATGCAACATCCACACATGCTCATAATTGGAGAAGTGGAATACAATTCAACAGAACTCTGAAGAATTTCAAATTATAATAACTATCTAATGAATGTATTAACACTAACTGTGTATATGAGAGAGATACGGAGAGAGAGAAGGACGGATGGAAAGAATGTGAGTGGTCACCAAAACCTAAACTGCATTACGATTACTGAACACTTATGTTACAGTTGAAAGGAAATGTTCATTATTTAAAAATATCAATAAATGGAATAAAAATGAAAACGAGAAACTAATGGACTGATACTCTACTGAACACAAAAAAACTCCAAATTAACATGATAAGATCATTTCTTCATTTTAACAGGTGAGTGCTGAAGACATCTTGAGTTAAATGTTCATTACTTAAAAATATCAACAAATGGAATAAAAATGAAAACTTAACCATAAGTATAACAGAGACTAATGGACTGATACTCTACTGAACACAAAAATACTCCAAACTAACATGATAAGATCATTTCTTCATTTTAACAGGTGAGAGCTGAAGACATCTTGAGTGATAATTTTTTATGAACTAGTCATTGCGGTCACCATATTGGGTGGAAAATCAGCTTGATTTAGAGCAAACTAGTCACCATTATACAACCTTTGGTAAAACCCCAAACCAGTATGACCATCCTTATCGAAGAAATTGCGATACGAGTTTCAAATATTTCAATGTAGTTACCATACAGGTAAAATTCAATGTTATTTTATGCTAAGGCAACATGACATGGTTGGCTCTGGTTGGTGGTTTTAGTGTGCCTCTGAGCAATGTACTTGACATATTACTTTTCATAAGAAATATGTAGAAATTGAAATTTTAATGTCAAGAACAATCCACAGTAAGGAAAGCTATCTTTCCTTGTTCTTTGAACACGATAACAAAAATCTGAGATTATAATGTAATTAGCATAGATTAATGAGAATTTCCCCACATTATAATTCATTTCAGCAATACATTTTAATTCACTTTAATTATAGGCAATTATCATTAGGGCCTAACTGGAAATCGCCTCGGACATTCGCTTCGGCCGAATATCCTGTTTTTCGGTAATATTCGGAAGTATTCGCCTCGGCAAATAATATGTGCACAAATGGTTACAAGTAAAATAATTCAATGAATATCGAACTTTTTAATTAAAAAAATTTTTAATACATAATAATTTTAGTTAATGATACAAATTTTCATCTTATAGGTAATATATATGGTATATGGTACACAAAAGTTTAAGCTTTGCATACTATAATGAAACAAACGGTACTCTCCAGAGTCGCACCTACTACTCGGTTTGTGCCCGGATCCGGCAAATAGTACATCAAAATACTTGGATTCGGTACTCGGCGAAAATTATCTACTCGGTTAGGCCCTAATTATCATACTTCAGCAATTAGTTGCTGGGCCATAACTGTTAAATACAATAATTCAAATCAAATGGCTAAGTGTAATATCAATGACACCTGTCCCAAGTCATAATCTGAAACCATCTTTTAATGCTAATTCTTGTGAATAGAATCTAAAGGTGTTGACTTAAGCCAGAAAATCTACAAGTCAGGTCAGTTGTATCAAAATCTACAAGTCAGGTCAGTTGTATCAAAATCTACAAGTCAGGTCAGTTGTATCGAAATCTACAAGTCAGGTCAGTTGTATCAAAATCTACAAGTCATGTCAGTTGTATCAAAATCTACAAGTCAGGTCAGTTGTATCAAAATCTACAAGTCATGTCAGTTGTATCAAAAGCAATAAGTCATGTCAGTTGTATCAAAAGCTACAAGTCATGTCAGTTGTATCAAAATCTACAAGTCATGTCAGTTGTATCAAAATCTACAAGTCAGGTCAGCTGTATCAAAATCTACAAGTCAGGTATGTTGTATCAAAATCTACAAGTCAGGTCAGTTGTATCAAAATATACAAGTCAGATCACTGTAACAATACATGTGCTGTTGCTAAGTTGTATCAAAATCTAAGCTGATTCAGAGCTGTAATCTGTGTCATTAATATGTGCTAGACAAAACAATGTTCATTTTAAACTCTGTGGTTGTCTTTTGAAATTTAATTGTGTGCATTTAATTGGATTGCTCTTCATTGATAAGAAAAAGGATTGATTTTTGCCATTCAAGACAAGCCACAAATTATAACACTCATCAAGTCCGTGTGTAAATTAAATAATTAAAAAGTAACAACATCAGTTATACCTACTCTCCATTGATCATGATGAAAAACTGGAAGACTACATTGTTAAAACTGAATTTGAAATGCGCATACATTGTTTTTATCTTGGCAATTGTGACAACCAGTAGTTGTGCAAGTTATTAGACCAATCATTTCTGAATATATATGCAATATTAAATCACTATACTCTTTTCTTTTAATAAATTTTTTATGCAAATATATTATGAATAAATACAAATTCATCATTTAGTACCATGTTCAGGCTTTTCATGCAATAACTATTCAAAAGTCAATCTCTAATGTTTCCCAACACTCTTTGCAGTGGAAGTAACCAAGATATATGCACCAAGTTGAAGTGGAGAATCACTATGGGCTTACCCATCACCATGGCACTTCAATGTGGAGTGAGTATGGAGGATATTCAATGACCCAGTGCAATAAGTGAAGAAATGAAAACTCTTGGAAACTGTACTACAGATGACACAAGCCAAGTCATGTATTATACTTACCCAACAGGCATATTGAATGCATTTTGATCACTGTAGTGTAAAGGACGCTCCCTCACTGCGTCTAACCCCCAATTTTCCTCTTTATTCCCACCAGAAGCAGGTATGTCTGTCTTCATTGAGGAGACAATCATCTCCTCTCGCAGCTTGTTCCCTTTTTGTAACAGGACTGATAAAAGATCCCTGCCAGCTTCTGCCTGATTTTCTTGTGGGTTTCCTGTGGTATAAAAATTTAAAACTATTATGAGCACTATTGGTGATAGATGAATCAGAAAAAGCCATTCTTACTGATGGATGAGTTAGAAAAAGACCTGCTTTGTGACAGAGCAGAAAAGGCCATGCTTAATGATGGATGAATCAGACAAGGACCTGCTTTGTGACAGAGTAGAAAATGCCATGCTTAGTGATGGATGAATCAGACAAGGACCTGCTTTATGATGGACGAATCAGAAAATGCCATGCTTAGTGATGGATGAATCAGACAAGGACCTGCTTTATGATGGACGAATCAGAAAAAGCCATGCTTAATGATGGATGAATCAGACAAGGACCTGCTTTGTGACAGAGTAGAAACTGCCATGCTTAGTGATGGATGAATCAGACAAGGACCTGCTTTATGATGGACGAATCAGAAACTGCCATGCTTAGTGATGGACGAATCAGATACATGCCATGGCTGATTGACATTGAACAATCTGTTTGAAAACAAAGCTGCAGAAAACAAAAGATGTGGGTGGGGTAGGTAATAAGTGGCCTTTATTTCATTTCAAATGACAGAGAAAGCTGAACATCAAACTCTTTCAAGAATATAAAGCTAAAATCCAAATAAAATCAAACAAAAATATAAAGCTACAATCCAAATAAAATCAAAGTCAATTGGTCAAATAGAAAAGAAATAGCTGACATACTGAAATACTGACAGTTAGACACGATTTCTAATGGATTACACTGACTTCATGAAGTGGAGCCCTAGTTATATTTAAACAAGATGCAATTCAAAATGGATTTACATCCGGTTGCCATGTGGTCATTCATGTATGGTATAAATTTAATATTTGCTTCCTTTCGCTGAAATGAATACTAGCTTTGAAAAGGTTGTATTTGTGCATTTTCTAAAAAAAATACAGCTATTTCAAAATTTTACAAGTGATAGTAGTTACAAAAAGGAACATCACTTAATATGAGACAAAACAACTTTAATGTAATACATTTATAGTGATTATAATCAAAATATGCTTTCCTAATACAAAGTACCAGAAGGAGTGAACATATCTGTGTAAGAACATTTTTATAACAAAATCTCTGTATTTATAGACAAGAACATTTATAATGTATTTATGGTCAATAGACTAGTACAATTTTTCTAAACTGATTTCTTTATTCTAACAAATATTTCATATCAAATGCTCTAAGAGGACTATAAATAATTTTTTTGAGTATTACCTGGCCTGCTATCAGTCTGAATGGCATTTTGCTGCCTACTTTTCTTCTTGGTGTTGATGTTGTTTGTCTCTATAACTTCACCACTAGTTGTGATGGCAACTGTACTCCCTGCTCCAATTTGTCTAAAGTGATGCTCTGCCGGGTCACGAACTGGGCTATAGTTCAGTTTTTGCTTTATATCTTCTGCATGACCATTAGGAAGTCGTGAATCTGTTGCCTGGAAAGAGAAAAAAAATTCACATACAACAATGTATAGATGTTAATCCTCTTTTCCTGTTACCAAGTTAAAGTAAAGTACAACAACTTCTCATCCCAAATATTCATTTGGAATATAATGCAAAATCCATTACAAACACAAGAGATCCAAGTGAGACTGATATCACTCACTTATATTACTTAACTTAACATCTGATCATAACACTCTGCAGGTTTATTTAGTATAGAAAGAACATATCCTATGTCAACTATCTCCCAAGTTTCCTGTCATGTTAAATTACATGTTCTACTAAATTTTGAAGAAAAAAAAATATTTCTATAAAAAAAAGTGTAATGAATATGCAGATTCTCTTTCTTATAGTCAAAGTGATCCATATCTGGATGATAATAATAATAATAAATAATAATAATAATAATAATAATAATAATAATAATAATAATTGTAATATTAATAACAATGGGGACTTTGTATAGCACCTAATCTTTAGAAGCTCAAGTACTTTACAACATATATAATGAAATGACTACGAAAAAAACACCAAGAAATTAGAAAAAGAGAAAAAAAACACTCTGAAAATATTTAAAGTAGGAAACATCATTAGATCTGTAAGTTTGTTCCTGCAGTCGAAAAAGGTGAGTTTTAAGAGCACCCTTGAAAGGTTCACTGTGTCTCTGTGTCTAATTTCAATGGGCAATTCATTCCAAGATGCTGGGCCCTTGTATGCAAAAGAACATTGTCCATATGTCTTCACTTTCATAGCGGGAATACTGAGTATATGATTGTCAGAAGAGGAGCACAAGTATTTTGCTGATGTGTACACATGGGTGAGGCCAGATAGGTTTGTAGGACTGGAGTCAGTCATTGAAACGTAGCACAGAGAACACATTTTGTGTTTGATTTTGGATTGATTGTATAGCCAGTGTAGGGTACAGAGCAGTGGGGAGGTGTGCTCGGATCATGGAATCTAAGGATAATCAGAACAGCTGTGTATTGAACTTTTTGAAGTTTCTGGAGTAGATATTGAGATGAACCAGACAGAATTGAGTTACAATAGTCAAGTCATGAAAGTACTACTGAACACAAGCGTTTTAGTGGCACCAGCTGAAAGATATTTGCGAATGGAGCTGATGTGTCTCAACTCAAGATATGCAGCCTTGCATATGTTCATGACATGTGGGTGCAATGTGAAAGTACTGTCCAGTAACACCTAGGTTTCGTACTGACTGTGAATTTAATGTTGGTGTTACTGATATGTATTGGTTGTGGTAAACAATCTGAATGAGAAAATCTTTGTGTTGTGATCAAAATGGCCTCAGTTTTACTATCACACATCTGCAGCTTGTTACATGTCATCCATGATTTTACCTCAGGAATGCATCTCTGCACACCTTGGATGAGGGCATCAACTTCAGTTGGGTGGCTAGATTTGTATATTTGGGTGTGATCAGCGTACAATTGGTGAGACACTGGATAACAATCTATGACACTTGAGACTGGCTGAGTGTATAGAATGAAGCAAACAGGTCCAAGAACAGACCCCTGTGGAACACCACGACACAGATCAACTGGGCTAGAGTTTATGCCATTTGCAGATACAATTTGTGTCCTGTTGACTAAGCAGGATGTGAATCACAGAAAACTAACCAAGACCTTGATGATATAAGCACGTATTCCAATTATGATAAAAATCAGTCAGAATAATGGCTTTCAGATTTGTAATAAGCACAGCAAGTTCACATAATAAATATGCACAGATCTTGTTCACTGTTGTAACTGTTCCAAGTTTGATAAAAATTGGATCATAAATATGGCTCTCAGACAAGTTCAGTAAATCAGACACAGAATTAAATCATGTGTGGATCTTGCTTATCACTAAGCTCTTCAGACATATTGAGATGATAAAATAAACTCCAAGCCTGACACCAATTTCATCATGACTCCAATCTTATTATGAAACCAATCTTATCATGACACCAATCTTATCACGACACCAATCTTATTATGAAACCAATCTTATCATCACACCAATCTTATTATGAAACCAATCTTATCATGACAACAGTCTTATCATGACACCAATCTTATCATGACACCAATCTTATTATGAAACCAATCTTATTATGAAACCAATCTTATCATGACATCAATCTTATCATGACACCAATCTTATTATGAAACCAATCTTATCATGACACCAATCTTATCATGACACCAATCTTATCATGACACCAATCTTATTGTGAAACCAATCTTATTATGAAACCAATCTTATTATGAAACCAATCTTATCATGACACCAATCTTATCATGACACCAATCTTATCAATCTTATCATGACACCAATCTTATCATGACACCAATCTTATTATGAAACCAATCTTATTATGAAACCAATCTTATCATGACATCAATCTTACCATGACACCAATCTTATCATGACACCAATCTTATCATGAAACCAATCTTATTATGAAACCAATCTTATCATGACACCAATCTTATCATGAAACCAATCTTATTATGAAACCAATCTTATCATGACACCAATCTTATTATGAAACCAATCTTATTATGAAACCAATCTTATCATGACACCAATCTTATCATGACACCAATCTTATCATGACACCAATCTTATTATGAAACCAATCTTATCATGACACCAATCTTATCATGAAACCAATCTTATTATGAAACCAATCTTATCATGACACCAATCTTATTATGAAACCAATCTTATTATGAAACCAATCTTATCATGACACCAATCTTATCATGACAACAATCTTATTATGAAACCAATCTTATTATGAAACCAATCTTATCATGACACCAATCTTATCATGACACCAATCTTATTATGAAACCAATCTTATCATGACACCAATCTTATCATGACACCAATCTTATCATGACAACAGTCTTATTAGAAATTAACAAGCCAATCAAATGCAAGATAAACTAATAATTAATATGTGTGTACCTTGATCATTATCAGACATGCACAAAATCTTGATACTCTAAGAATATATTACATTCAGATCAATAATTTAGTCTCCAGAGTTGTAAGAAGCTCAGCCAATCAGATGCAAGATTACCTCATTAATATGCAAAGATCTTGCTCATTAATGAACTCATCCAAGATCTTGATGATGAAAAATTCCAAGCCTGATAACAATTTCATCAGAAATCTGGCTTCCTGAATGGTAATTATGATAGTCAATCAAACGGAAAATCATTATTGACATGGACATAGCTGTCAATCAAATGGAAAATCAACTCATTAATGACATGGACATAGCTCAAGATCAAACTCACCGAAAGCTTTGTGATATAAGCCCACATTTCAGCTTTGATCAAAATCTGATCTGAAGTATGGCTTTTTTTTAGTAATAAGGTCAGTCAATCAAATCCTGTATCACCTAATTTGTATCCAAGGATCCCACCCATTACTTAACTCATCTGTGAGCCAATTAATTTAAGGATACATTCCAAGTTTCATCAAAACTGGATTAGAAATGTGGTTTCCAGACTGGTAACACAATCAGCAGCATGATTACGTAATTAGTATGCATGGATCTTGTTCACCATCAAAATCTATCAAGACCTTAATAATATCAGCATATATTCAAAGTTTTATCAGATTGGATAAAACAAATGGCTTCCTGAGTAGTAACAAGATTCACCAATCAGATACAAAATATCCTCATTAATATTCATGGATGTTGCTCAGTTTTAAACTCATCTGAGATTTTGATAAAATAAACCCATATTCCTGATCTGATTAAAAACATGGAATCCAAAGTAGTGACAAAAATTGAGTACAGTAGGATGCACACTGCATACATAGTATAACCTCACTTGACCTTGTGACCTGATGAAATAATAATGCCTGGAGATCTGAGTAATACCTCTCTCAAAGATGTCTTCCAAATTAATAAAAATTACAATAAGGATTAAGGAGAAGACATGGAAACAGACAAAGCATGAGTATTATACTATCCCCAGTGGTTTTAATGAAAGCATCGGGGGGAGGGAATAACTGTGCTTTATTTTTGTCCATGATTGAAAATTGAGGACTGGTGTGTACTTTCTTCTTGTCTTAGTTTGTTGGTAAATGTTAAATTGAGTGTGAGTGTCAATTGTACAATGTTGTGTTGTATTATATATTCTGAAAGGAATCATTTATTTATATGTTACTTATGATTTCTTTGCCATCAAATATCAATTATTGGCATATATATATATATATATATATATATATATATATATATATATAAACTGTAACAGTTCTATTGTGAGTAAATATATAACACTACAAAATGTACTTGAAGGGTGAGATAGAGAGAAAAAGAGGAGGGATGGGTAATACACAGATAAACTCTGATATCATTAAGTACATAATTATGACAAGATTGTATCCCCCTGAGCTTTTTGTTAGCAGGCTTCTGATAAACATTTTCTCAACATCATACACTTGATGACCAATAAAACATGTCTAACCTCTTTGAAAGAAAACATGTCTAACCTCTTTGAAAGACTTACTATCAGTGGATTTAAGATGGGTTGTAGACATGATTACCTGATGGGAAGCAGGAGAGATAAAAGGGTCATCTTCTGGTTTTCTGGGTAGCTGAGGATGGGGTTTGGGTTGGGCTTTCTTGGGAACTGTTGACTCCTGGGTGACATGGGATGCATAAGTCTCCATACTGATGTCAGTGGTGGGAATAGAACCAGTGCTGTCATATGATGCTAAAAACAAAAACAACAAAATAAGATCTGACACCATCATGACATATACCTTAATCTATGGTTAATAATAATAGGGACTTACTGGACTGACACTATCATGACTGTTAGTGACATATATCTTAGTCTTGTTAATCATAATAGGGACTCACTGGACTGACACTATCATCCCTTATAAAAATACAATCCTAAATCAAGCTTGCGTGAGCTTTCGTAGCATGCTTCTTACAATCTTAATTGTAGCTCGCAGACTACATGGGAGCTCGCACTGAGCTCGTAGAAGTAATTTCGCTACATTCAAGTAAAGCTGCTCGTACGATCTTGCTAGCAAACCCTGCAGATAAATTAATTTTCTATAAAATGGATATCGTGAAAAATTAAATTACTAGAAAATTTAACATTTTATGTATAAAATCATTAAATTGCATATCAAAACAATCTTGACTTGTTTTGAAAAAGGTATTGAAATTCCACTTCTAATAGTTATTTGCTAGGTCGTCTAGTTGACCACCCCTGGTAAAATAATAATAATAATGACTTTATTAAAAGAAGCTCATTTGGTCAGGCCTTTACATTTGTACATGTATGTATATATATATATATATATATATATATATATATATATATATATATAAAGAATACAAATCATATGGCATATAACAGTCCTTTCAAATGCACTGGATCCAGCAAAGGATCACATGTGTCAGGGATTGAATAAGATAAATGCAATAAACTGACAAGCAACAGTGCAAAAACTAGTATCACTCTAGCCTGAGCGCTTTCGACTCTCAATGAATCTTTATCAAAGGCAAATACAGAACACAGACAAGACAGACAATTAAAATACAAAAACCGTGTTTACAGAACTTTACATGCCTGTTTCTACAGGAATTAAGCCTTGAAATTTATTATGTTACAACTAGTCGCGGATGCTGTAAAATGTGAAATCGATAAGCCAAAGCAACACATATGATTTTGTATGTAAATTTATGTACGCGCAAATTATAGCCCGGATATTTTATATTAGTAGTTAGAGGCTATTAAGCAAATTTAGAGAATTATTTAAAAGAAAATGTGTCAGCTGGAAAAGATAATTAAATTTGTGCATGGCTGTCTTTTTCTAGTCTTCTTGGTTTAAACCGCTTGGTTTTAATGTTCGAAGGCGTCGTATCCAGTAAGATTCCTTTTCTTTCCTGGTTTCGGAACTCCAGTTGTGGTTGTGAGCAATTGCAATAAGTGTTATATCACTGAAGGTGTGGCCAGGGGAAGAGAAGTGTTCTGCGACCGGACTTCTGTATAGCTTCTTTGTTATCCAATCAGATCTATGAAGGTTGATCCTTTTGTGTAGCCTCTCAGTTTCTCCGACATACTGCAGGCTACAGATCTTACATGTGATGAGATAAATTACATTCTCTGTTTTGCATGTTTTGTTTGGACCATGTATGTTTAGTTTTTCTCTCGTCACTGTGCTAGAAAAAGTCCTGGTTTTCTATCATGTGTTGACAGGTTTTGCACCTTTTATCGCAACAGGGGCCAGATTGACTAAGGTGGTCTTGATTAGTGATTGGCGCTAGCTTCGCCCAACTAGGATGTCCTTGAGGTTTTTGGGTCTCCGGTAGGCTACTACAGGTTTGTTCGGGAGGATTAACTTTAGTGCATCCGATGATTCTACGATGGGCCAGTGTTTCCAGATGATTTTACCTATTTTGGGGTTGTCTGGATGGTAGGTCAGGATAAATGGTATCCTATCAGCCTTTTCCTTCTTTCCATATTTTAGTAGGTCATTGCGGTTTGTTTGCTTAGCCAGGCACTGAGGATACGCAGAATTTGCTCCGACGATGACACATTCCTAAAAAGGTTTGAAAAGCTATCTAAACATTTAATTTACCGAGGCTACGACAAGGACCTGATTACTGAGGCAACCCAAACGGCTAAACAAACAAACCACGATGACCTACTAAAATATGTAAAGAAGGAAAAGGCTGATGATACTTTGGATCTTGTCTGATGAAATTCTACACTATTTTGGATCTTGTCTGATGAAATTCTATGATACATTGGATGTTGTCTGATGAAACTATATGATACTTTGGATCTTGTCTGCTTAAATACTATGATAATTTAGATCTTGTCTGATTAAAATCTATGATACTTTGGATATTGTCTGATTAAAATCTATGATACTTTAGATCTCGTCTGATTAAAATCTATAATACTTTGGATATTGTCTGATAAAAATCTATGATACTTTGGATATTGTCTGATAAAAATCTATGATACTTTGGATATTGTCTGATGAAATTCTATGATACTTTGGATATTGTCTGATGAATTTCTATGATACTTTGGATATTGTCTGATAAAAATCTATGATACTTTGGATATTGTCTGATGAATTTCTATGATACTTTGGATATTGTCTGATAAAAATCTATGATACTTTGGATATTGTCTGATGAAATTCTATGATACTTTAGATATTGTCTGATGAATTTCTATGATACTTTGGATATTGTCTGATAAAAATCTATGATACTTTGGATATTTGCCTGATAAAATTCTATGATACTTTGGATATTGTCTGATTAAAATTTATGATACTTTGGATCTTGTCTGATGAAATTCTATGATACTTTGGATATTGTCTGATGAATTTCTATGATACTTTGGATCTTGTCTGCTTAAATTCTATGATATTTTGGATCTTGTCTGATTAAAATCTATGATATTTTGGATCTTGTCTGCTTAAAATCTATGATACTTCGGATATTGTCTGATTAAAATCTATGATACTTTGGATATTGTCTGATAAAATTCTATGATACTTTGGATCTTGTCTGATGAAATTCTATGATACTTTGGATTTTGTCTGATTAAAATCTATGATACTTTGGATCATGTCTGATGAAATTCTATGATACTTTGGATCTTGTCTGATCCAATTTTACAGTTCTTGTTTCTTGATAAAATTTCCAGAGTATTTTGTATTTGATGAAATTCTACAGTACTTGCTTACTTGGATTTTGCCTGATGAAATTCTACAGTACTTGCTTACTTGGATTTTGCCTGATGAAATTCTACAGTACTTGCTTACTTAGATTTTGCTTATAATTCTACAGTACTTGCTTACCTGGATTTTGCCTGATGAACTTATGCAGTACTTATTTCTTTGACCTTGTCTGATAAAGTTTTACAGTATTCCTAGACAATATCTGATGGCATGATTTTATTACTTACCCATAAGTCATGTCTGATAAAGTTTTACAGTCTTCCTAAACAATATCTGATGGCATGATTTTCTCACTTACCCATAAGTCATGTCTGATAAAGTTTTACAGTATTTGTTTCCTAGACAATATCTGATGGTATGTATTTTATTACTTACCCATAAGTGATTCTAGTACCATGGAGACTTGAAGCTCACCAATCTTTTCATCAGTAGGTGAGAAAATAGGGAAGAATCTGGAATTAAACAAGTGAAAAAATAAGTTTTGAATGATGTAGTGATAAGTTAAGGCTTTCAGACCAAGATGAATTCATAGGTCATTTCAAATGAGTTCATTCCCTTGACTAAGAACAAATCAAGTATGCAGTTTAATATTTATTACATATATCCTTTTTATAACCTCTGAATGATTTAGCTTTACTATATAAATCAAATTTAAAAGAAATTAATAAAAGTATTCATTGCATCTAAAATATATATATATATATATATATATATATATATATATATATATATATATATATATATATATATATGCAGACATAAAAGAAAACATCAAAGTCTTTTGAATCTGAGTGTGTGACATAGCAATAAGACTGATCAGCAACAGTTACTCAACACCAGATCAAGCATGTAAGATTAAAATGGGCAAGTAATAAAAACAGAATGCTGACAAATTAGGGGTATACATAGACTTTCTCAAATTCACATATTTTATACAAATTAAAATAGTGTAAAATACCATGATAAAAATATTATGAGCTCAAGGAAAGTTTAAACTGAATTAAAACCTTAAACAAGCACAATTTTAAAAAAATGTGTCTCATACACAAAACTTTTAAAGGTTGTAATGACCTTTTAATTTCAAGCTGTTATTTTCAATTAATAAGATAGAAATTATTTTTAAAAAATAGCCCTTCTTGCATTTGATAGCCAACCATTCATGAAGATGACCCTCATTAAGCAGAATTATATAGTCTTACCCGTTAATTGGTCTGGACGGTGATAAAAGACCAATTTGAGTGACTTCAGCTTGACCCACAGGGACAAGAGCATCTGTGGCCAAGACATCAAGCATCAGACTATTCATATCACTCAGGTAGGATGCAAACTGTTTAGGACCAGATCGGACTGGATAACGGGCTGTTGTCTTCAACGCCAGCTTGTCCTTTCTTTTCACATCTGCAGGCCTACCAATGAAAAATTTATAGAACTCATAGCCAAACATGTATACAAATTCCATGTAAATGATTTTTTGAAAACAAATTTTCTTTGTTTCAATTTTTTTAAATGGTCTAAAGGTTTGTGAACTAAAAACTCAAATAATACATGGTAAGTCAATTAATTCATTGTGACATTGAAACACAAACTATGGAATCCACCAGTAAAGCCGAGAAGTTATTACTACATGCATATGAGTGATTAATAGTGAAGTCTAGAATTTATTACTACATGCATATGAGTGATTAATAGTGAAGCCTAGAAGTTATTATTACATGCATATGAGTGATTAGTAATAAGTCTAGAAGTTATTATTACATGCATGAGTCATTAGTAATAAAGCCTAGAAGTTATTATTACATGCATATGAGTGATTAGTAATAAAGTCTAGAAGTTATTATTACATGCATATGAGTGATTAGTAATAAAGTCTAGAAGTTATTATTACATGCACGAGTCATTAGTAATAAAGCCTAGAAGTTATTATTACATGCATATGAGTGATTAGTAATAAAGTCTAGAAGTTATTATTACATGCATATGAGTGATTAGTAATAAAGTCTAGATGTTATTATTACATGCATATGAGTGATTAGCAATAAAGCCTAGAAGTTATTATAACATGCATATGAGTGATTAGTAATAAAGTCTAGATGTTATTATTACATGCATATGAGTGATTAGTAATAAAGTCTAGAAGTTATTATTACATGCATACGAGTGATTAGTAATAAAGTCTTGAAGTTATTATTACATGCATATGAGTAATTAGTAATAAAGCCTTGAAGTTATTATTACATGCATATGAGTAATTAGTAATAAAGTCTAGAAGTTATTACTACATGCATATGAATGATTAGTAGTACAAATGTGGACGGCATAATTAACAAAATGGTTGACATGCTCCTTGAGGATGATGTACTAAAAAAAATATTTTCAACAGTAGATTTAGCCCAACCATTTTGGTATCCCTATGGTTTCTGGAAAATAATCTGGGGATGAGTACAGTGTGACCCTGCTATAACATGGAAATGGGGGTCCATAGAACCTGACCATGCTATAGACAAACTGTGTTTTAAGCAATCAGGTCAGTTAGCTGAAGAAAATGATGCATGTACCAAACAATGAGGGTGTGCTTTTTATCACATTAAGACAGACTAAACTTATATATTGACAACTTATTTGTGTAGTATAGTCCACAATGCATTAAGTAGCAAATATGTGTACGAATAATCAAATATAGATAACATGTTATAAAATTCATCTATCTGTCACAATCCATCGGAAAACATAAAATAAGACATATAAAGAATGATATTCCTCATTTCATCTATATCCCATTGTCAACAAACATGCCAGTAAACAATTCCCTACAATTGTAGCATGTGGCTATAGTTGTCTGCATGCTACATTTACATTTACTTAAACTGGCCTAGATTTTGGTCAGCTGGAGACAGCTATCATCTTGGCAAGGCTACCCATGGGATAAGCATATTCTAAAGAAAATGAAAACATGTGAACAAATTAGAAAGTAACTTGATGATCAGATATATATTGCTTCAAAAGATTGGAAATTTAATTTGTATTTTATTCTGCCATTAGTAGTGATCGTAATCATTAAAAAAAAATCTTGCAAAAAAGGAAACTTTCGTAGCACAATAAATGTCTTCCGGTCACTTTCAAAATGAAAAATCCATCAGATTCCATTGTATTTATTTAAATTAGGTGCTGGCTTCCTCTGAAAAAAGGTGCTTTGTTTATATTCGATATTATAGTTGGCTTGCTTTAACAAAGTGTACATGCAACGGTCTCATTAGGATGTTACTAATAAGAGTCCAGGACTCCAATTTTGGTAATCCCACCAGCAAAAGATGCAGTCCCCTCTCATAAGCACATTGGCATACTTGAAGTAGTTAAATGTCCAGGTGAAAAGAACCAGTAGTTATCATTGAGTTCAATTTTCCAAATTTGTTAACACCTTTGACATATAGCCCTATTTGTCTATAATCAGACTGAATTTTTGTCAATTCAAGGAAAAGCCTTATTCCAAACACATCAGCCAGAATCAAACATCTTCTAACACTTGGTTACTACTCCATCTAAATTATCAGTTCTAACACATGGTTACTACTCCATGTAAATTATCAGTTCTAACACCTGGTTACTACTCCATGTAAATTATCAGTTCTAACACCTGGTTACTACTCCATGTAAATTATCAGTTCTAACACCTGGTTACTACTCCAAGTAAATTATCAGTTCTAACACCTGGTTACTACTCCATGTAAATTATCAGTTCTAACACCTGGTTACTACACCATGTAAATTATCAGTTCTAACACCTGGTTACTACTCCATGTAAATTATCAGTTCTAACAACTTTAACACTATTCTGAAACCCATCCCATTACAATCTTCGTCACTTTGCCCTTTAACCCTATAATACTTATCCAAATTAACAAACAGCATTTTGTCTAAGACTTGGCATGTCTAGATTTTGAGGTCATATGCACTAATTATTTGGCTGTACTAGGAAATGAACAAGCCAATGAAAGCTAAAGTTGTTCACTTGATGTTCTCTTAAAATGACCACATGTACATCTCTGGGTCTTTCTGCCTCTGAATTCAGTCACTATAAATATCAGCACATTTTCCTACCAAGTCAAAGTCTTTGATCTTGCCACCCAGATATTGGGTCATATTCTTTTCATGTACTTTTATAATGATAACATATACATGTAAAGGTCTTTCAGCAATTGAATTCTGTGGTAAATAACTGCACAGCTAAAATAATTGATTGATCAACACTCCCCACTCAGCATGTGGTTGAAGCAGGACTGGCAAAAGTGATTTTCTGCATCCGAATACACATGATTAAGCATTTCCGAGACTTCTGGCGCATGTGTTATTGAATCCACCACTAAAGAACAAATTTGGAGGACCAAACAATGCCTGTTTATTATTCTGGCAGCAACATCAAATAAATAAAGAACATCGCTCATTTTTTTTCAGTTCTTGGTATTTATAAAGAATGATCAATGCTTCAAAATTAATCACTTTCTTTAAAGTTTCTGCCCAAACAAAATCTGGTTAAATTGTTAAAAAAAACTAGATATCGTTTGGTTCCTGCGTTTCAAAGGTTGTTCAGTTGTAGCTAGTCCAATAGCATGACTGTTTGAAAGGATCAACAGTGTATACAGTACACAGGCCAGATGTCAGCATAAGATAATTATATGATGTAATAATGTTAATATGGGTTGTCAATATAAACAAAGGATCTGTTTATGTAACTACAGATAGATTCCAAAACATTTCCAAACTTGCTGCTCCATGATTGTATAGATAAGTTTACATGGGTTACTAGAAGCACTGAAATACACTCAAACACTGAAATACACTCAAAAACTGACATACACCATTTTTTTGTCCTAACACTCATGAAGATAAATGCACTATGATTTGTATGTGTTTGAATAATGATAGAAAGAAAAGAAAAGAAAAGAACAAAAATTTTGATTTTTACTGGAATTATTTTAATTTTTTTTTATTCTTGTAATAAAATCACACGGTCACCCTCGACTTGCAAGTTTTTACCTCATTCTGTATGTATGTTATATCTTTATTTACTTTTAAACCCATAAGTAAATCATTTTTCCACTGAAAATTAGTAAAAAAAGTAATTATTCAGATCAAAATTGCTTAAATCAAAGTTTGTTTTGCTTATTATTCTTATTAAAACAATTACAAATCGAAAAGGGGCTCTGAGCGGCAGTGGTATAAAAAGATTTCAATTATGGATCACTATCATCTCACCTCTGTCTGCGTGGGTTCAAGTCTCAGATTCGGCCTATGTAAGTATGTGAGAAAGCTTGCCATTAGCTTCTCGTGGGTTGGTGGTTCTTTCCAGGGGGTTTCCCTTTCTTCCTCCACCATTGATACTGGCTGAAATGTATAGCCTATCTTGCGCTGAAAAATGGCGTTAAACCCTACAACAACAACAACAACAACAGCAACAACAACAAATTGTAACATCTGGGTGAGCACCAATACATACACCCAAAAGATGTATATTTCAATAATTTCATGAATTTTGGTTTTTGAGCATATTTTGGCATTTTTAGTATTGAGTCTAAACAGCTAACAATGTTACTGCCAAAAATACACCAATAAGAAACAAAATTGCAATTTGCAAAATTTGTAAAACCAAATGCGATCCCTGATTAAACATTTTACACATTATTTTTTTCATAGGAAAGTGTACTTACCTAAACAGTGAACCATCCCCATCCTCTCCCCAAAATTTTACCCTGACATAAGTTACATCAGGTGGGTTGGGGACTCCCCACAGCACCTGGTTAATGGAGAGTCGACAAAAACAGCGAAGCTGCCCTTCCACTTGTGGAGGCAGTCCAGTGTGGACCTGAACATCTTCAAGCTGCCAGTTAGATTCAACTGAAACAGACAAAATCATACAAAAGTTAACTTCACACTTAAAGACTGTTCTATTTTAAAAAGACAATCATACAAAAGTTAACTTTACACTGAAGGACTGTTCTAACTCAAACAGACAAAATCATACAAAAGTTAACATCACACTTAAAGACTGTTCTATTTTAAAAAGACAATCATACAAAAGTTAACTTCACACTGAAGGACTGTTCTAACTCAAACAGACAAAATCATACAAAAGTTAACTTCACACTTAAAGGCTGTTCTATTTTAAAAAGACAATCATACAAAAGTTAACTTTTTACTTAAGGACTGTTCTAACTCAAACAGACAAAATCATACAAAAGTTAAATTCACACTTAAAGACTGTTCTATTTTAAAAAGACAATCATACAAAAGTTAACTTCACACTGAAGGACTGTTTTAACTCAAACAGACAAAATCATACAAAAGTTAACTTCACACTTAAAGACTGTTCTATTTTAAAAAGACAATCATACAAAAGTTAACTTTACACTGAAGGACTGTTCTAAGTCAAACATACAAAATCATACAAAAGTTAACTTCACACTTAAAGACTGTTCTATTTTAAAAAGACAATCATACAAAAGTTAACTTTATACTGAAGGACTGTTCTAACTCAAACAGACATAATCATACAAAAGTTAACTTTATACTTAAGGAAAGTGCTATCTATAAACATACACAAACATATAAAAGTGAACTTTTTACTTATGGACTGTTCTATCTATAAACAGCAAGTTATAAAATAGTATGAATGTACATGTATGTATGTATGTGCATGTGCATGTGTATGTATGTATGTGTGTGTATGTCTAGGGTTTAAATACATGTCAGCAGAATAGTGGTTATATATTACAGATCAAAGAACATTAATAAGATGACAAAATATAGCAGGTAATTCACAGGTTAAAAGTTAAACCTTTACATTATATGTTTCTTCTGTGTATTAGATTATGAGCTACTCATGAAATAACTATTCCTATGCAGGAATAAATGTTCTACCTTCCACCCCAGCAATATTCCTGAAAAATAAAGAAAAGCTAAAGACCAAACATCACTAAAAAAAGTGATTTTGTGAAAGATTACTGCTATCATCCTCATATCTTTTAAATACAAGGCTTTTATTAAATAAGTATACATTAGTAGTCAGGGTGGGGGTGGGGGTGTCTGAAAAGCAAGAACTATATGATTAAAAATGTGCTGTACTTGAATTATATTTGATACTCCTTACCTATACTTCTATTAATTATAAGACTAAAATTACTGATAATTATTTTTCAGTAGCTAATGTTAATGAAGCTGATGTTTTTGATATGACAATTAAGCTGTATATTAATAAATCCTCTGGTATTGGCCCACAAATTCTTAAAATAGCTTCACCCGTAATAACAAAGTCACAAATGCATATCATAAACTTAAGTATTATAGATTTACATATTTTGATTAGTAGATTCACTCCTAAACCATTAGATTTTTTTATCTTCAAAAATGTTGTTACAAGGGACTGAACAGTTTTGTTTTCTATATGTTCTCTCTGCTTAATATAATAAAACAGCAAGGTTTGAACATAAATTAGATTCAGATTCAGATTCAAACGGAAAATGCTATAAAAAAGAGGGTTATTTATCTTACAGTTGACTGCAAAAATTTAAAAATTAATAAATTTAATACCATTTTTAGTTTTCTTCACAAGATCACTGTCTGGTGACCACAAAAGATATTAATTTTATCCAAACAAAAATCTGTTTACTAAGGTATTTCTTATGAAACACTACAGCCAAATTTAAATGGCATTTGTTCCACACAAAACCTGGTTTCAGAAAGACATATTTTCTTCATGATATTTTACAAGAATCAAATACATAATTTTGTTCAACTTCTCTTTTTTAAATAAGGTCATGTTCAACTTGAAACTATCAGTTATAACAGCACCAGTGCATATTTCAAAAATATTTGCTCTGACGAATCTTAAACTAAAACAATTACATGTATGTTATATTGTAACAATGTAGAAACAAAGAGTTAATGTTTAAACTAAAATGTGCCAGTAACTTGTATTGGTATATATGATGAGTTAATGAAAGTTTATATAATGTGTGCAAAAATTGCACACAGGAAGTAAAAGTATTAAAATTGAATCTAGACAAAGTTTCAAAAATGTAACTTATATGTAAAGAGTCCCATATATTTATTCAAGAAAGAAATATTGAAAATATCATAGTTTGTATTGCTGTTGAAATAACTTTCAATTTTAATTATTATGCGTTCACTTTTTTTAAAAAACAGCGTTTAGTCAGCTAGTTTAAAACGTTGACTTAACAAGAATTAATGAAGATCTAATGTAAAGCCCTCTATTGAATCTCACATGGAATCATGATAACTATTATGCCATTTCTGTATAGTGTAAGTTCATTTTCTCTGCAGGTATGCATTCATTAACCTAATTTTGCGAGTGTTAACTGAAACATTCACTTGGAGAATTCAGCACTAATTAAGGGTCTTACATACATGGATGAAAAAGTCCATAACATCTGTGTTCAAGGGCTAAAGCTACTGTAAAAATACCTATTTGACTTAATTTTCACTCCTCAGGCCATAAGGTTAAGTGACTTTACATTTTTGACCTGTATAAGCCTTCATCCTTCCAGCCTTTAACAATTACATTTTTATCACTCTATCATCCATATATTTGATTTAATTTTAAGTAAGGCATGGAATATGAGCTTATTTCAAGATTTCAGACTAATTCAACACAAACTATAACAAAAGCATATTAATAAGGTGATCTTGCATGCAATTAGCTGAGCTTCTTACCAATAATAAAGAAATATTTTTTAGTTTTTATAAAACTTGCAGTACAGGTTTATAGAATGGAGATTTCAACAGTTTAGTAAGATTGATATCCATTCATAGTAATTATTTGATTTTGCATCTGACTGAACCAGTTATCACTCTAACGGTCGTATTTGTACATGTTTATAAGTTTTATTAAACATGGAATATAAGCTTATATTACGAGATCTCAACTGAAGTGGCAACTACCGGTAGTTGCACAAGTTTGTAACCACTTTATTTATGATCTGATTTGATGAATATTGAGAAATGGGCTATCATCATGAAGATGTCAAGTGATTGTATTAAGAGCAAGGTCAAATTATATAGTAATGAAGTGATCTGGCTTCAGATTGGCTTAACATCTTATGACTTTCAATAGAATATTTCTAATCAAATTTGGATCTAACTTAGTAAATAGGTTTAAATGATCAAGATGATTTATGGTTTTTGGTTATAAATTAGGTGATTTTGTATCTCATAGACTATGCTTGTTTGTATGAATTTATCAAACTTGATAAATAAGTTTATCTAGTCAAGATACAAGACAAGGTAGATTATGAGAAATATCTGATCATATTAAAATTGCAACTCTCATGTCTGCAGTGTGGCAGTTTATAGTGATGACTAACACTGGGCCATCATGTCACAAATATATAGCATGATGTTCCACCCAGTAACATTATTCTGACAAGAGGCCGACAAGTCCTAACACTAACCTCTTAATGCTGAGTGCCAGGCAGTAAAATTTTTATAAGTTTTTGGCATAACTCGGCTGGGGATCAAACCCACAACCTTCCACATCCAAGGTGGATGCTCTAACCACTAGGCCACCAAAGCAGTCTACCAAAGACTTGTAAAAGTAATACAACATAGTAGATCAAGTTAAGAAAAGAATCTTGATTGTAAATTTTCCAACTAAATTGCAATGTAATTTGAACATTATATTTTTTAAATATTAATTTCTTCTGTTGTAACTGTAAAACAATCATTCAAAAGACTTGCATAATTTAGTTTAGAACAAATAAATTTCATTTAAAACTACTGACCAAAATTTTTCAGGAATACACAACCCAACAAGCATCATATGGACATCAAGCTGACCATACAGACAGAAGAAAATATAAAGTTGGGAAATATACTCTAAGCTATCATTCAAATCAATCAGGTATAGGAAGTTGCGACCACTGAGGTTACACTTGGAATATACTATGCAAAGTAATTTAAGGTGTCAGTTACATCGTTTAAACACCTGAGGACATCAGTCAATAATATTATACCTGGGACTTTGAACTTCCTTCTTCAAGAAGATTGCCATTAGCCATAACAAGACTTATATTAAAAAGATCTTTTACACTAAAGTATATATTGTTTTATAAACAAAGAAACATTCCACAGACATTGTTCTTTCAAATAAAGCAGAAAAGATATTTTCATTTTACATTGAAATAAAACACCCATCAGGCGCTACAAATTATTCTGGTGTTTTTCATATGGATATACAGTGAAACCTGTCTTGAATGACCACTGCAATGTGAGACCACCTGTCTTGAGAGACCATATTCTCAATGCACAAATTTAATGATTATATAGCATCATGACCTGTTATGAGAGACCACTTGTCTTGAGAGACCATAATTTTATGGCAGAAAGGGTGGTCTTTCAAGACAGGTTCTACTGTAATATTATTAAAAATTTTATGTACAATGTACACCATTTCAGTCATATGATAAATATAATAAATATTTTGTGTATTTAAGCATTTTGTTTTAATATTTTGCTGTTCTCTTGATTTCATATGCATCCATCTTCCAATACGTCTATCTCTCTTGTTAAATACTTGTTCTAAAATTTAGGTTTTGCAGCTTTTGCAAAACTTCTAGTATGATTATAGCCCCTCTACCAATGTCAATAATGAAAACTGTTGTAATACAAATGCACAGAAATAGTTATTTCATTCACTGATTTATAATTTCTAACCCACCTCTGACTTGGAATGCCCTAGAACTGTCATTGTCTGTGGATTGTGCTTAATGTACTTTTCCTTGCTAACACTGTGTCATGTTATGTATACAATGTACTATGGGCGAGTCAATTTTCCTCTGACAGCAGAGGACATAGTTCATCCTGTTTGGTAACTGCCAGATAATTCCACAAATTACCATAAGGTTGAGAGTTATAGCACATTGCACAATTGTACATAGAAATTAAACCACTAGTTAAATCCATGTGAAATGCAAATTTGTAGTTGTCGTTCTTTTCCATGATTTGACATTGTAGATATCAGAATTAGATTGACATAGTATGTACATTCTATGTATATACACATGTAGTTTTGCATCCACCCCTTTGCTGAAAATAGACTTATCCAGAAACTGGAAGTAACCAAACAAGCAAGGTAGTATTTTACTCTGAAAATTTGTTTGAGAAAACACATGCAGTCCCCCTGGTCATAATACTTTAAAATTATAAATCAATAAATTAAGTGACCAAGTTCTAAATTTTGAAAATTTAATTTATGGTTGTTTTTAAACAAAATTGGAGGGTACAAACAAACGCTGATGTATATTCAGACTATAGGAAGAGCTATGTGAAGGGAAAGAAATCAGTTTAGGAGCTTATGTAGATTGCCTTCAAAGTATTTATCAAATATTTACCAAAAGAGTCCAAAAAAACAGTCTTCATTACAAGATAACAATTTAGTACCGGTAGTAAGTAATATAAAACATTATTTTGAAATGTAACACTTTCATTTATTTTTCTCTGTTTTAGCTATGACTGCTATGACAAAAATGAATTTTTGTATTTACTCATATTTCAAAACTCTTGTGATCTTAAAAATATAGTATACAAAATTTCTCTTTGGAAGCCATCCATGGTGATCATGACCAGTGAACCTACATGCATTTCCCAAACTTTGTTCAAGCTCATATTTGTCCAATACCGCATTTACTCCCTATGAGTGATTTAGTCATACATGTAGCCACATTTGGATTTCTAAGAGATATTACTGTAGGTTATACCAAAAAAAAACATTGAAAGCAATGGCCAACAATGTTATAAGCTTACATTTACACAATAGTAGGGAATGAAACACTGAGGAGGATGGCCAAATATGGCTAATTATAGAGCTTTTAAATTCTAACGGCCATACATGCAGCTGTTTTGAAAAGCTGTATAATAAAGAGTGGTAATTTTCCAGAAATACCGAATTATTCAAAAGTAACACCTATCTTTAAGAAAATAGAAAAGGAGGATCCAGGAAATTACAGACCATTATCAATATTACATGTATTGTCAAAATTATTTGAAAAGCATTTAATCATTCAGGTCTTTGAAACATATTCTTTATTTCATAAAATGCAATCAAGTACCACTCATCCCAAACAGAAGTTGCCAAATTAATTGATCTTTGGCTGAAGGAAATGGATAATGGACATATGACTGGGTTGTTTTCCTTGACTTTAAGAAAGTTTTTGATCTTGTTGATCATAAAATTCTGCTGCAAAAGTTGAACTGTTACAGGTCTGAGAATCCTTCTTTAAACTGGTTTAGATCATATGTAAACCAAAGGTCTCAACAAGTAAGCAATATTATTATTAGCTCTCAAACTCACTATTCATTCAGGAGTCCCTCAAGGCTCAGTTTTGGGCCCTCTCCTCTTTCTTATCTATATCAATGATCTACCATTAAATAATGAATCCACCAATACAGATGTTTGCAGATGATGCAACCTTGTATACTTCTAGTTCTGATACTGAAGTTATCCAAACAAGATTAAACTCAGACCTTATTAGAGTCCAAAACTGGGCACAACAAAATAGGATGGTAATTAATGAAGGTAAAACAAATTATATGATTTTGGGAACATCACAAAAGCTACACACGTGAGGGAACCAAATAATCACATTGGTCTCTTGCACCAAATAATCATCCATCAGAAAATGTCAAACATGAAATGCTTGTAGGAGTGTCCATAGAGAATAGTTTATTATGGAATGACCATATTGATAAGCTTTGTAAAACACTGTCATCAAAAAATTGCCCTATTCAGCAGAATCAAGATTTACCTATGGAAAGGTGCAATCTATACTACAAGTCATATATTCTTCCAATAATGGATTATTGTTCAAATGTATGGGGAAACTGTGCTAAATCTGAGCTTGACAGGATTTATAAACTTCAGAAAAGAGTGGCACTTGTAATTTTGGATGCATCTGTTGGCCATCCACTAAGAGCATTGTTTACAGAACTCAAATATATGACAGGATAGATTCTCACAAAAATAAATATCTACATGGAACTGCACCAGAGTATCTTCAGTAATTATTCAGGCCAATTATTAGTAGTAGTAGTACATGTAGTAGTATTATGGTAATAAGGGACATAATCTAGATATAATGAGGTTGCCCCACATATTTCTAAGGCTTACAGTGGAGTAATGTAAGTTTAATCAAAGCCTCGATATTAAATTATATATAAAATATGTGCACTGCATTACAATTAGGTAATGGAATAATAGTTTGTGCTGATTCAAAGATTTTCCTGTCATATATTAAGAAGTTACTTAAGAAGTATTAGCTGCATCTGAAATGCCAAACATTTGACTACTGGCATTTTCCCAAAGCATGAACAATGTTATATCACTCCCTGTAGCCTGGGTGCGAATATCAATAGATTTATCTCAACAGATTCAAACATGGTATGAATGTGAATAGAGGTGCATTTCTGACATGAAACCATGGATGACATGTAACAAACTGCAGACGAACGACGATAAAACTGATTGTGTTTCTATGGACAGTACTCTCACACTGCATGAACATGCTGCATATCTTGAGCTGAGACGAATCAGCTCCATTCACAAATATCTTTCAGTTGATGCCACTGAAACGCTTGTGTGTTCATTAGCACTCTCAAGACTGGACTATTGTAACTCAATTATGCTTGGTTCACCTCAATATGTACCCCAGAAACTTCTCACCCATGTGTACACACCAGCCAGATATTTATGCTCCTCTTCCAACACTCATTATTCCCACTATGAAAACAAAGTCATATGGACAATGTTCTTTTGCATACCAGAGCCCAGCAACATGGAACGAATTGCCAATGAAATTAAACACAAAGACACAGTGATCCCTTTCAAGAGTTCTCTTAAAACTTGCCTTTTTCGACTGTAAGAACAAACTTAAAGACCTAATACTGTTATCTACCTTAAATATTTTCAGCATGTTTTTATGTTTTCTAATTTCATGTTGTCTGTTTTGCTTTTTGTAGTTATATCTTTATAAATGTTTTAAAGCGCTAAGAGATTAGACACTATACAAAATCCTTATTAATTTTATTATTATTATTATTATTATTATTATTGTTATTATTATTATACTATTATTATTATTAATTATTATTACTATTTATTATTATATTATTATTATTATTACTATTTATTATTATATTGTTATTATTATTATTATTATTATTATTATTTATTATTACTATTTATTATTATTATTTTTATTTATTTCAACATTTGAAAGAAAAAAAAGATTATCTTGACTGATTCAAGCCAGGACATGAATGTCAAAAGATTTATCTCCAATTTAAGCCTGGGTATGAATGACAATATGGTTGCTTAGTGAGCTAAAATACAGTATGATGTTATTTACCCAAAAGGCATTGCCCACTGGCCATTTTCTTTTCGGACAACCATATGAAACAGAGATCAGTAAAACTTATTGTTGTTTTCATCTTTATGTGGGTGATAAATTTTGTGTGTCAGCCAAGAGGGACTTTTAAATAATCGATGTGAATACATGTTATGGAAATCTAATCGTCCTGCCTCTATGCCTTGTTTTTACCCTTCATTATTTCATATAATAATGGTAATAATAATAATTATTATTATTGTTGCTGTTATAATTTGATCTTTGTAGGATTCTCTTGCTAATCTTTTGAGGTGAATGTACATTTTAATAATAAAAATTGTTTAACTCTTAAATACACCACACCTTTTAACAAATACAGAGATTTTAAGTGATGGTAAAAAGTTTTCCATGTTAGAGAACAAGTTACATCATCAATTAATTTCCATTATATTATGATTTAGTGACTGAAGGGCCTGTAATCATATGAATTAATACAAACTCGCATATTCTTTATATATATATATATATATATATATATATATATATATATAAATATATATATATATATTGTAGAATATTTCCAAATAGTGAATTCGGTTCATCCTATGCTGCACGTGTGATGTGCTTTTGATGGGAAGAACCAATTCCTTCCAGTGTAAAGATGATATCTGTGTATAAATGCCTCACTGTAGGTAAAACTCTTTATGAAATGTCAGTGAGTAGGTCTACTTTAAGGACTTACACATCTTCAGCTGTAGAGGTATGTGAGTTATTAATTTCTTGTGTATAAGATATAACTATTGTTCTACCACGTTTATCTTTGTATATTTTCTATGTAGATTTAGTCTATGTGGTATAGGGCAAATATTTTCTATTCTTGTTTACACTTAGCAAGAGATTTATATTGGCAATACAACATGGCATGGTATGTAACATCATTACATTCCATTATATATGCCTGTGTCATGCATAGTAAACGATGTTAGATATATATTTTCAGCTTACCAGAAAGAACAGTGAACAGATTAAGCTGTAGTGACTGTAGTGACCAGAGTCGACGTGGTATCAGCTGCAGAGCTCAATATGAAGTTGACCATATCAGCTATAAAGTAGAACCATAGCAGCCACACAACTGAATAGTGTTGCTGGTCAAGTAACAGGTAATTGGGAATTGCTGACTGAGATTGGTGGGCGCTAATTGCTTGATTGACCAACTTGGAATTCAATAAGCTTGATTGGCCTGTGTGATTGGTAGCTGAGTATATTGGTGACAGAGTGTATAACTACATACATGTAATCATTTAGCCGTGAGGATACCAAAATGATTGGACTAAATCTACTGGTTAAAAATACTTTTTTAGTACATCATCCTCAAGTAGCATGCGAACCATTTTGTTAATTATGACGTCCACATTTGCACTATTCATATTTCAAATATTTCATAGTCCGTGCGTTTTATGTTAACTGATCCAATATTTGGATCATATACAAGCACATATTAAGTTATCATAATTAATTTCATTCAAATCACTTCTCATTAAATATTGCATTTGTATACCATCAATTGTCTTGTGTTGTAAATCCAAAATCCCACTCAGTGATATCCATAACTATATAAACTGCTACAACATTTGACTGCTTTTTGATCAAAGCCATTATTATTTTTAAGTTACCAGTAAAGGGTTATAACTTTTTTTTTATTCTATATGGGATTATTATATAAAAATATGGTCAAGGACAGTAATGTGTCAGAGCACTGATGATTCCATTATAACAGATGAATTTGACCACAAAACTCTGCCTATTTCACTTATCTTTATAGCATGGCACCAATTATTATGCTGTTATATCTGATATATATAATAGGGCTGGGTACTACAACAAATTTTGTACCACGTACCACAGTATTTATTAAGGTACCGGGACACATGTCAGAGTATATCACAATAATTCAATGTTCTGAAACAGGGACATGTAATGCCATGGCTTAACTGCAATTCTCATGCAAGCATTAGTCAGGCCCAAGTGATACAGTCCTCACTAGAAAGTTTCCTGGAGTTACTCTTGCCCTGGGGTTATGCTGCTCAAAGCATGCATCAGAAATTAAGAAAAAGATCAGTGAATGATGGATACACAGGTTTTCTGTTCTGATTTATATTAAAAATGACAATTTTGATGGATTAAATAGGTCAAAAGATGAGCGATTTTCCTTACAAAACAAATACAAATGTCAGTTTAAATAAATGACAAAATGTATTAATTACAAGCGCGAATCTATCAGAACAGACAGGAGGGTGAAAATTTCGTTATGAATTATGGCCTGACACTGTTGGTCTCCACAACCAGTAATGTCAGAAGAAAAAAAGATCTATTTGTTGGTCTAGTGCTTTACCCTATTGGTCAAGACCTCATTAGTTTATGGTCAGATCTATGAAGCTGTGCTCATTTCTGCTAGTCATTGACTTCTTCACATTAAAGACCGGAGTTAATAATAGGCAAACCAATCAGGAAACATTAACGATTTTTCGGCAAATAACCCTAAAGGTTTACTTCATAGCATACGTTTATCAAAAGATGAGAACATTTGTTACAATTGTAGTGATATGAAACTATCAACATCGATGTATTTCTATGAAAATTATGCCAAGAAACCGTAAGGAATTCCCTTAACAAGTGATATTTGCTATATAATAGTGTGATACACTACTTTTTATTAATTAACATACTCTTCACTCTTGTTTTGGCGGCAAAAGTACATGCTTAATACCATTGAACAAGTACAAACAGAGACCTGTCAACAGCACAAGACACAATATAATAAATTACCTCGTTGCTTTGTCTGTTTTCCAGCTTTTACTTTCTTCTTTACCATTGTAATAAAATATTCCTTTCATGTCATGTTAGAATTCGCTGTTATTTAAATGCATATCTAACTACATGCACATTTTCATCGGTTACCAAACAATATCCAATATAAACTTATCCGCCATTTCTATTCACGGTCTGGCGAGATCATGCAGCAAATATTTAAAATCTTTTTAAAAAATGCAATTAATATATATTATTGATAGAACAATCAGTTTAGTACCTATGTATATTATTCATATTATAGTTTTCTTGTTGTTATCAATGTTGCTGTATTTGTTTTTCCTTGTTTTGTTTTGCATTTGAGAGTATAAGACTAAAACCCATGATAAACTAAGACTCCGATACCGTATATAATAGTTTTGTGGGGCTTTTCTGTTGTTTTTGTTTTGTTATTGTAATGTTTGAGAGGGGGTTATTGTTTCGCGGTGGGGTGTTTTATTTTATTGTTGTTTGGGGGTTTGTTTTGGGGGTTTTTTTTAATTTGGTATTCCATATTACAACAAAAGAAAACATTTGTTCGTCTGAGTTGTTTGACAAACTACAGTACAACGAAAATAAATTTAAAAAAAAATAAGAATCGACTTTCACATTAAGTTATCTTCGTAATAATATATGGCGATAAATATGGCACCATGAGATCAATGGAACATTAATATACAGCCGCCAGCTTGAACATTTGACATTGGAGCCAATGGGAAATTAGCATTGCATCTACCATTTTATACTTACGACACTGGCTTAATCCGGCACTATGGAACCAATCAGAAAGTAATAGGATGACCCTAAAGTTATTATTATACTTACTGTCAAGAAGAACACTCGCTATCTATAACTCTTTAGTAACCAATACCTGCTATCCAACATCCAACACTCAGCTACACGGGACCAACGCGCCATTATCTTCTTTCCAACACCCACTTATATACTGTCAAAACATACATATACTCTCCAACACTCTGCTTATAGAGACGGTTATCGCACACTTACTAATCCAACACGCCGTCTGGAGGAACCAATATTAAGCTATCTACTATCCAACATTCACGCTAAAACAATAAAACTCTACTTGGAGTGACTCACCCCCATTCATAAACAAATCGATGTTTGAGTGCTAACGAATACACAAAAAACGCCTTTTTTTAGAGATTTTATTTAAACAATATGGAGAGAAGGACTCCAGGACAGCCATCAGCTTACCTTTACAATCAAAGAAGGGTTACAAACATATATGACATTGACATAATGCTAAATGGAAGCTAGTGTGATTTGCAGTTTGAAATACAGCTTTGTTTTGTCATCCGGTTGTCCATTATGCTACCGGTACATATACAAAGACCAAATTATCCAGTGTCAAGTGTGACGGGTTGATAAAAATTTACAATGTTTGCTTTTACCACCTGTTATGTCAATACAGTTTGATTTGTTCGTTATTTTCTTATTATTTATATGGTATGTATATCTGTATTTTGTACTTTACCTTATCAAAAAACAATTTCACTGTGTTTTTAACAAGTTACTTTTATTTTGTAAACAACAAAATACATACATAAATTTTCCCTATGATTGTGGAGTAGATATTCAGGTCATTATTAATGGTAAACATGTTTATTTGTATTTGAGATGCAAATACAATCCTGATTCTGACCTTAAAATCTTCTAGAATGGGAGTTTCCATTTTGCTGGCGGAGTAATTTCAGAAAATAGAAATTGCGACCTAGGTCAAATAGAAAGTTATATAATGTTTATTTAGCCAAGAAGTACTCATTCTTTCATTTCCATCTGAAACATATTCAGTAATTTAGTTGCGTTCAGTTTTAAATTTGTTTATTCAATTTATTATATACTTTAATTACTAAGTGCTCAATAAGATTCTAGGCCTAATTTTTTTTTAATTTGTAGTTATAGTAAATTACGTGATTAGCATTTTGTATTATATTATTGTGATGCATCAAAAGATAGCCCATGCCTTTGACACATCGGCACATTTGAGATTACAGACACATCAACACAAGTGATATTGGAATTTATTTATTTTGGAACTTCGTTCTATTGTATTTGTAATACAACATTTAGGATTACCTGTGGATTAATTCACACTACTTTGATTTCTCTTTAACTTTAAACTTTGTATTCTAAGGAACTAAATTATTTGTTGAGTTTTACAAAACTTGTTAGTTTGCTGTTGTTTGTTTTTCTACACAAAATATTATTTCACTATATTCTATTGGTAATGTAACATCGCATTTTGGTCATAAACTTGTCAAAATTCAAGTTCATTTTCTACTTGACCTGGTTCGTTTTTATTATGCAAACAACTAATACGTAGTTAAAAGTACGGTTTAACTACTAGAATTGTTACTTTTGTCACAGTCAGTGTCATTTTGTTTACTACATTTCATGTTCTAATTATACCTATCTTGTAAACTTTAGAAACCTACTGGAAGGTTATTTTTCATTATGTAATAGTTTTAATTAGAAAATGTTAATTGCAACATGAAGTCAAGAAGAGGACAATATAATTTTATTTTTCTAGAAATTATTTAAGACTTGAGCAGAAGCAATTACATTAATGTTATGTGAAGTATTACATATGGGTAGGAAATTGATTTATTCAAAATATTTCTTCACTGGTGATACAAAGTGCTTGCAAAAATAACATTTCTGCAAACAAAGACTTGACTTTATAATGAAATTTTCAGTAAAGAATCCTAACTTACATTGTATTATTGTGATCCAAAATAAGACTGTTAACACATACGACTACATGGGCCACCACAGGCACATATGCACTCCGAGGGTTGGAATTAAATTAGATTTCAACCAAAGTTTATCAAGACTCTTAATCATTAGGACTTGTGTCTGTAATTCTAGGGTTATTTGGAATTTAATTCTCATTATCGTAATTTCTTTTTACATTTTCACCTTGTATCTGTAGCTGTACAGAGAGTGTTTCTCACTCTTTTCTAATATATATATATATATATATATATATATATATATATATATATATATTGTTACGTGCTTAGGCTCGAATAAGCAGTAACACAGAAAGAGTGAAAACTAACAAGCTTGTATAACTTTAACAAAGATTTTATTAAGTACAATTATTTAAATAAAACAATTGAACTTACAGTTTTAGAGAATCAAATCCAACAAATTTAGAATTCACAAAATAATCCACTAATGGAATTGCAAGTCCTGATAAATAAATGTTCTAATAGTTCCAGGTTAGAATCTTGACGATGTAATAATCCAAAATGGCTGACAATGTCACGTGATACAGTTCTCGATTTAATATCATCCAGATGAAGTTATGAAACATATGTCCTTTTCCAGATAATTAGAATAATTCTTCTTTTCCAACGAATTGACATAAAGTCCAGAACAATATAACACTCAAACATGAATATATACAACTAATAACTTACAGCCCAAAGATTCTACTACTAAAGTTAGCTTCTAAAACACAGCTATATATATATATATATATATATATATATATATATATATATATATATATATATATATATATATATATATTGTTTTTCTGAAGTAAACAAGAGGAATCATGTGAGTCTGGAAGGTCATGGAAAGAGCTACCTTCACCAAGTCACATGCTTAAAGAATGAACTAGAAGAATAAATCAGCCACTGATAAAATGCTGTCCCCGAAACTAACCAATAGAATTGAAAACTTGTTGACAATGTCTAAAGCAAGGTCAGATATTGAGGTAACCAAGCCAAGGTCAGCCTGTTTACCAGAAAAGTCCAGGTCAAGTGAATTTTCTAGAAAAATTTCCCATTTAAATAATAATAAACCCTAAATGACAAATTTGGATTTAATAATTAAAAATAAATAAAATTAAATCCAATAGCCGTAACAATATATATATATATATATATATATATATATATATATATATATATATATATATATATATATATATATATATATATATATAATGTGGAATCTAATACTGCTTAGAAGAAGAAAAAATGCACAGTTTTGTCCACATCCTGTTGAATTTGATCCTTTCAATGTCCTCGTTTTGAACAGGTATATATAAAATATGTGAATAGGAATCAAACTATCCCACACTGTTGTCGTCTTGAAAGTAAACTGCTACTCAATAGCTAATGGGTTTCTGGATTCTTGGGTGGATGATATAAGTTTCAGTGTGATTAGTTTTTCATCGATGATATTTCAATAACCAAAGGTTGTGTAAATTCATCTATAAATAATGTTTTAATGTTCCATTCAGCAATTTCATTACAGTCAGATTTCTGTAAAATTTTTAGTTGGTTACACATTTGTTTTGGGTGATAAAAGAAAACAGTCTTAATTTTATAAGAACAAACAATTTTATTATGGTTCCATTTAGTTCGTCTTTGAAAAAACAATAACTTTATATTCACTTAGGGATTAAAGACGTTGTTATTAACATAGATACTAGTGTTAGACGGACTGTTGTCAATCATCGTGTCGCTTTATAGCTTTCTGTCTTAACATAAATGCATCGTGAACTTTAATCGACTAAGCAGTCTCACTATATCACCGATGTGTTCACTTGTTTCATCACTTGTTTCATTTCACGATAAAAAAATATATTATTATATCATTATTTTGTTCACATGTTCCATCACCGATGATAAATTGTCACATTATATTACCATTTTGTTTCGTCACAAGACTACTGTGATGTTAACATGACTATAATCATATCAAAATATTCACGTACTTAACACGTATTAAAACACCTTATGTTGCCGCAAATGAAGTATGTATTCAATGCAAAGAAAAGGCGTAACGACTAAGGCATCTGAATGTATTTCAAAGTAATATTGTTACATTATTATTCTGTTTCGTCAAGGAAATTAGTATCTTTTTTTATACGATAAATAGAATATTACATCTCTATTCATTTCATATGAAATTACATAAATCGTGGAATAAAGATTGCCCACCCAGGCTCTAAAAATTAGACATCATTTAACTAATTTGTATATCCTATCTGAAATAGGTTCTCATTTAATCTCCTCTGTGTATTATAATTCGCAAATCAACCACTTACTTAGTTCTAATGCAGCAATCCATTTTGGTCTGTCTAAATTTCTTGTTTT
Source organism: Unio delphinus (assembly GCA_029339505.1). Classification (NCBI taxonomy): domain Eukaryota; kingdom Metazoa; phylum Mollusca; class Bivalvia; order Unionida; family Unionidae; genus Unio; species Unio delphinus. The sequence continues at coordinate 384,918 of JAQISU010000168.1, read as the reverse complement.
TCAGGCTATCTATTGTTACGTGCTTAGGCTCAAATAAGCAGCAACACAGAAAGAGTGAAAACTAACAAGCTTGTAAAACTTTAACAATGATTTATTTAGTACAATTATTTTCATAAAATAAATAAACTTACAGTTTTAGAGAATCAAATCCAACATTAATCCAATATAGAATTCACAAAAATAATCCACTATGGAATTGTAAGAGTCCTGATAAATAAATGTTCTAATAGTTCCAGGTTCGAATCTTGACGATGTAATCCAAAACGGCTGACAATGTCACGTGATGCAGTTCTTGTTTTAATATCATCCAGATGAAATTATGAAACATATGTCCTTTTCCAGATAATTCTTCTTTCTTCAATGAATTGACACAAAGTCCAGAACAAGATAACACTCAAACATGAAATACACAACTTAATAATAATAAAGCCCAAACATCTACTACTGTTAACTTCCAAAACACAGCTATATATATATATATATATATATATATATATATATATATATATATATATATATATATATATATATATATATATATATGTAATTCCTTCGTAAACAAAAAGGAATCATGTGATTCTGGAAGGTCATAGAAAGAAGCTACCTTCTCCAAGTCACGTACTGAAAGAATGAACCAGAAGAAAAATCAGCCACTAATTACTAAGATTAAAAGTTGTTCTTGAAATTAACCAATAGTTTTAGATGCTTGTTGACAATATCTAAAGCAGGGTCAGATAAAGAGGTAACCAAGCCAAGGTCAGCCTGTTTACAACCAGAATCTAGGTCAACCTGAATTTTCTAGAAAAAATCTCCCAATTAATGAATAAATATTAAACCTTAAACGACAAATTTGGATTTAACAATAAAAAATAAATAAATTAAATCCAATAACCGTAACACCTTCCCCCATAAAATAAAAAGAAAGGTTTATATGATAAAACTTTCTTTTTATCACAAACCAATTTACATCTGAGGTTAAAAGAACTAGCATACATTACACAATATAATATATTATACACGGGAAAGAGTGACTACAATTATATTATCAAGAAATAGCCTTAACCTTTTAACTTGTCCATGTCCCACTAAATGTCCTAAGAAAACCAATCTAGCAGGGCAGAACTCACTTTTAAATAAATTAACAGTCAGATACACATTAGTGAGTCTGTCAAAGAATTTTCGAAGTGTTGCTAGATGTTCTCTCCAGGTGTCGCTGTAGATGATGACGTCACAATTTTCTAGACCAGAGATGATCATTTTTATGAGACGTTGAAATGGACTTTCTTTATATTGGTAGAGTCCATTTGGAGTCACAATGTTAAGTTTTCCTTTGCTCTTTCCGTAGTGGAATCTGGCAAAATCCTTTCTGAAGGTCAAAATTTAGTGACATACTTGGCATTCCCAATTTTATCAATATAATTGTCAATTCTTGGTAATGGGAATGAATCTGTTTTTGTCACTCTGTTCACCTTCCTATAATCAGTACACATACGGAGAGTTTTATCTGGTTTAGGAAAAAGTATGCATAATGAACTCCAATCACTTTTACTGGGCTTGATAAAATCATTCTTCAGCAAATACTGAATTTCCTTTTTCAGGTATTCCTGTTTGAGTGGACTCGTCCAGCATGGATGCTGTTTTGAATTTTCAACTTCAACGTCATGAAAATTTTGTTTGTCCTTGTAAGAATATCTGGACATAAGTGCTCATATAATAATAACTTTCAGTTCATTTCTTTCTTGCAATTGCAATTGTGAAAGTTTCTGGTCTAGATTTTTTATAATTTCTGAATTCCATCAATTTGCGCTCCAATGTCAGTAGAATCCGACGATATTTCTTCACTAAGTGGGACAGGCACAACTAAATTAATTACATATTTAACATGGCTATCTCTTTCAATATACAGGTACTCCTATAATTTATTTAGATCCCAGGAGCACTAATACTATAATTTAACTAATTCATTTTCTTCTTAACTTTGTACGGGCCATAATATCTAATCTGAAGAAAAGTAAGAAGAATGAACAAGAGTAACACAACTCCATTATCAGACTCAAAAGTTCTCTCCCTTGTATTTCTTTCAAACCATAGTTTCATTTTTAACTTTAAATGCTTACTTGACTTGGTCTTAGGTAAGGGATCTACACAATCTACCATAATTCTACAAAATGATTCGTCAAAGGCAGGAATAGGTTGCAGATGAGCCTTAGATATCTTCTGATTCGTTTTTCCTACCATTTGACAAGTATGACAAGATCTACAGTATTTGGCAACATCACTTTTGATTTTTGGCCAATATAAGTGAGTCAAGATCTTGTGATACATTTTCTTAATCCCTAAATGACCAGCCAAAGGAGTTTCATGGGCCAGATTAAGTATTTCCTGTCTGTAAGGTTTTGGAACTACTATTTGATAGTTCACTGACCATTCATCACCAGCAGGTACCTCGGAAGGTCTCCATTTTCTCATAAGAATTCCATTTTTAAAGAAATAACAGACAGGAACTTCAGTAACTTCAGTCTCATTTATGACCCTTTGAAACAAACAGATCTCAGGATCTTTTTCCTGTTCGACGACAAGTGACTGTCGTTTATCACCCTGATTAAGAGAATGAGTTATTAAAAGAGGACCACTATGATCAATACCTTCTGATTGATCTAAACCAAGAGTAAAAGTGATCTCCTCAAAAACCTGACCTATACAAGCGCCAGCTGAAGGAATGCTGCTTTCTATAACATCACTCTCAAAATCATCACCCTGATTAGAATAAAGAGAATGAGTTGTCAAAAGAGGATCACTATGATCAATACCTTCTGATTGATCTAAACCAAGAGTAAAAGTGACCTCATCAAAAACCTGACCTATACAAGCGTCAGTTGAAGGAATGCTGTCTTCTATAACACCATAAACCTGACCCGCGCAGGTGTCAGATAAGGGAATACTGCCCTTTTCAACTTCATTCTCAAGAGCTTTCTTTACCATAGCTCTAGTAACTGTACAAGCTTGAAATATATCAGGGATTTCTTTTTCAATTGGATCAACTTTCTGATCAAAATTAGGCTTGTCAGTCACAAGTGGATTAACCACAACCTTGTCTCCAGCTACGTCGTTGACTAGCAATAAATCTATCCCCTCAACAGGTAAAACCGAGACCGTTCCGATTGTCACAGGTCCTGATACTAAGTCTGATGACAAATTTACACAATGGAGAGGAACATTAACAACGCCGCAATCTACTCCCTGAATAAGAACACTTTCATTAGAAGAAGACTTCTCAGAAAAAGGCAAAGTACCTGATAATAAAAGACTCTGAGAAGCTCCTGTGTCCCTTAAAATTTTAATAGGGGTGGGATTGGCCGAATCACCCAAGAGTGATATAGAACCCTTCGATATGAATGGTTCATAATTCTCCATATCAAAATCAGACTGGGATTTATTAGACCCAACAATTGTATTGCTTTCAATACATGACTGTGACCTTGACCTCTTGGAAATAAGAGCATTTGGAACAGGTCTATCTTGATTCTGATGCCTATTTTTCAATTTGTAGCAATCAGAAATAACGTGTCCTTTTTTCTTGCAAAAGTTACACGTCGGAAGAGACAAGGATCCAGAATCAAACTTCTCTGAAGTCTGATTTTTGAAAGTTGTGTTAGTTTGAGTTTTAGAAGGGCTTGAATTAGGCGGAAATACTTTTCTGCCATTAAATTGTTGAGTAGAAGTCTTGTTAACGAAAGGAACTTTATGTGTCAAAGAATATTCGTCAGCAGCTCGAGCAGCATTTTCCAAGGTTTCAATCTGATGCTTCTCAAGATAAGTTTTAACATCACTATGGACACAGTTTTTGAACTCTTCAATTAATATAATTTGCTTGAGATTTTGATAATCTTGCTCAACTTTCTTGGCTAAACACCATCTATCAAACAACTGCTCTTTTTGTCTAGCAAATTCGACATGAGTTTGTCCAGCTTCTTTTCTGTAATTTCTAAATTTTTGTCGATAAGCTTCAGGAACTAACTCATAACCTCTTAAAATGCATTCTTTATCTACGTCATAATCACTGCTTTGCTGAACAGACAGTGAAGTGTAAATCTCACTAGCCTTACCAGTAATTACACATGGTAGTAACGGAGTCCAATTCTCTCTTGGCCACTTTAAATTTTATGCAGCTTTTTCAAAAAGAATAAAATATTTGTCTACTTCTTTTTCTTTGAAAGGGGGCACTAATCTAATATTCCTTGCTAAATCAAAATTTTGATTTGAAGTATGATGGTGATTCTCACCTGCCAGCTCTACTTCTTTCATTTTACACTAATATTCCCTTTCTTCCTTCTCTCTCTCTCGTTCAATTTGTTTTTCTTGTAACCTTTCCTGTCTCTCTCTCTCCTCTTTTTCAGATTGTAATTGTCTTTCTTTCTCCCATTCCTGAAATTCCAGTTTCTTAAACTCTAATTCAGATTGTAATTGTCTTTCTTTCTCCCTTTCTTGTCTCTCTCTTTCTTCTTTTTCAAATTGTAATTGTCTTTCTTTCTCCCCTTCTTGTCTCTCTCTCCTCTTTTTCAGATTGTAATTGTCTCTCTTTCTCCTCTTTCTCTTTATCAATCCGCATTTGCTCTTTTGTAATTTAATTTGTTTCTCTTTCTCCTCTCTCTCAATTCGCATTTGCTCTTTTTGTAATTCAATTTGTTTTTCTTTCTCCCTTTCCTGAAATTCCAGCTTCCTTAACTCTAATTCCATCTGGAATTTTAATTCTAATTCCTTTAGTTTAATGTCAGAGTCTAATGCAGACTTACTGACTGGAATCAAAGCACTTTGTTCCAAAACATCCTGTTCTACCAAATACTGGACCAAAATCTTTTTGATATCTTGTTTCGTTAAAGAAGCCTTGACTTCAGAAAGATCGTATTTTCTGGCAAGTTGAACCAACTCGTCTTTTTTTAAAAGATCTAATGGCTCCTGGGTAGGATTAGAAAGAAATATTTCTACCTTAGATGTCATTTTGATACAAGCGTGTTAGTCTCACTAAAGATTTAAATTTTTCAAAAACTAGGGGAAATTCAAATTTAAATTCTAATTTATTTAAATCCCAAGACGAGATCCCAATTTCTATGTTACGAGCTTAGGCTCGAATAAGGAGCAACACAGAAAGAGTGAAAACTAACAAGCTTGTAAAACTTTAACAATGATTTATTTAGTATAATTATTTTCATAAAATAAATAAACTTACAGTTTTAGAGAATCAAATCCAACATTAATCCAATATAGAATTCACAAAAATAATCCACTAATGGAATTGTAAGAGTCCTGATAAATAAATGTTCTAATAGTTCCAGGTTCGAATCTTGACGATGTAATCCAAAATGGCTGACAATGTCACGTGATGCAGTTCTTGTTTTAATATCATCCAGATGAAATTATGAAACATATGTCCTTTTCCAGATAATTCTTCTTTCTTCAATGAATTGACACAAAGTCCAGAACAAGATAACACTCAAACATGAAATACACAACTTAATAATAATAAAGCCCAAACATCTACTACTGTTAACTTCCAAAACACAGCTATATATATATATATATATATATATATATATATATATATATATATATATATATATATATATATATATATATATATATATATATATATGTAATTCCCTCGTAAACAAAAAGGAATCATGTGATTCTGGAAGGTCATAGAAAGAAGCTACCTTCTCCAAGTCACGTACTGAAAGAATGAACCAGAAGAAAAATCAGCCATTAATTACTAAAATTAAAAGTTGTCCTTGAAATTAACCAATAGTTTTAGATGCTTGTTGACAATATCTAAAGCAGGGTCAGATAAAGAGGTAACCAAGCCAAGGTCAGCCTGTTTACAACCAGAATCTAGGTCAACCTGAATGTTCTAGAAAAAATCTCCCAATTAATGAATAAATATTAAACCCTAAATGACAAATTTGGATTTAACAATAAAAAATAAATAAATTAAATCCAATAACCGTAACACTATATATCGACAATAAATGTTCTCATGTAAAATGATAGATCGTTTTGACAGTTTAACAAATCATTTGCATCTTTGAATATTTTAATTGGTCTTCTTTGTTCTGGATTGTTTTCCCATATATTTCAAAATAATGAGTATATTTATTAATTACGAGTTCTATTTCAAAATAATGAGTATATTTATTAATTACGAGTTCTATATCAAATTATAGTTTGCGTTTTGCTTCAAACTGGATATTAACTAAAAGGTTTGTATAGACAACGGATGTTGATTGTAAAGGACTTCTGTGTATATCGTTAAACCTACTATTTAAATATTGAGTTTATTTTATTTATTTTTTTTTTTTTTTTTTTTTTTATGGTTTAACGCCATTTTTCAGCACAATATATAGGCTATACATGGCGGCCAGTATTAGTGGTGGAGGAAGAAACCGGAAAAACCCCGGAAAGAACCACCGACCCACGAGAAGCTACTGGCAAGCTTTCTCACTTAACTACATTAGCCGAATCTTAGACTCGAACCCACGCAGACAGAGGTGAGATGGCAGTGGTCCGTAACGGACAGCGCTTTAGACCACTCGGCCACTCGGGGCCCCGAGTTTATTTTATAATGTATTAAATAGCTTTGGTGCCGGCGGTTTTGTACAATTGTAATAATATCTTTAATAGCTTCGGTGCCGGAGGTTTTGTACCATTCTAATCTTGTATCAATTATTTTTGCAAGAGGGATAAAACATGCGGTCTCGGAAAAGGTCGCGTACATATAATCTGCCTTTCTGAATTGTTTTTTTTAAACAAATTATTTATTATTACTGTCACGTACTTGCTCACGGACCAATCATATAAATTATTATTACTATCACGTACTTGTTCACGGACCAATCATATAAATTATTATTACTGTCACGTACTTTTTCACAGACCAATCATATATATGTTAGGATATATTTTTTAGTAAAATTAATAAGATTGCCATTTTCTTTAAATTCTATTAAAGTAATGTTTTATTTATTTATATTAAAGTAAGTTTGTAAAATATATTAAGAGTAATTTCATTTGTTTTTAAAGCACAACTATATAGAATAAAACTGGGTACTGCGCAAGTAGAAAAAAGGCAATGTATATAGCCATACTGCATAAAACCAGTAAAAATAACTAAAAGATTTACCAATGTACAGTGCTGTGTGGAATTGTATTACAAAAAAAAAACATCATACATGCCATCTCGCTGATTTAGCTAGAAATTCCTAGGTTCTATCAGTAAAAATATATATTCTGTAACCCAGACATTGGCGAATTACCAATTCGGTTAATAAAAGTGGAACAACCTTTCTCTAAAGAACTTCTAGTGACGCAAGGCAAAATGGTTCTCAACAAACATATACCCATATTTGGTGTGACGACGCCAAACGAATATAAAAAACCACAAGACTAAGTTTATGACGTAAAACAAATTGGTTCTTACCTGATGAAACTGGTTCCTACCTAATGAAGAAGTAAGCATCTTTTTCTAGCTGGTACATTAAGGGTGTGACCTTGTTTAACCTTGACACTAGCCGAATGCGTATAGAGTCGCGCATTTGAGCTCAGGTTAGTTTTTCCGTATCAGCAAGAAAATAGATGTATGTCTTCTTATTACAGGTAATAACTGTAAATGTTGAAACGCTTCTTTTAGGAAAAAGTATTTTTAATGTTTGAGATTTTAATGGTAACATTGTTATGTTAGCAACATTGTTCATTTAATACTTTTATTTATAATAGATTGTAATGGAATGTTTAAATGTTTTAAAGAATTCATATTTAATTATATTTATGTAATTTTTATTGTAAAGGTTGAATTCGCTACCAACTTCATGTTTAGATTTAATGCTGAAATAAAGTATTCTTTAAGCATGAAAGAATAATATACAGCAATATATTCTAAATCAATATTCTATTTTAAAATGAGTAAAATGCATTTCTTTAAATTAATTGTTGCATTAATTACAGTTATTACATTTTATACTTTTGGCTATCTTGAAATTGATCGAGAATTAACTATTTGTATAATATTCTAAAATGCAGAAATTATACGAATGAATGAAGTTGGGAAGCTTAAAAGGAAAGTGTAATTTTATATGCATTTCATGAATTTTTATTATAAAGTTTTAGATGTGTTTCTAGAATGTAGTAATATATGTGTGTTGATTAATTAAATAAAGTTTTTCCGAATCAGCAAGAAAATAGATGTCTGTCTTCTTATTACAGATGTAGCTGTTTCTCATCATCGTTGCGATATTCTTTTAAGAGAGCCTGAACTCTCTCTCTTCTCTCTCTCTCTCTCTCTCTCTCTCTCTCTCTCTCTCTCTCTCTCTCTCTCTCTCTCTCTCTCTCTCTCTCTCTCTCTCACAACATAGACGTTGACGTTACTTAACTAACGAGTAATTCCTTCTCATAGCAAGAAATGAGAAGAAGGTTATGAAAAGCTATTCACAACATACATAACAAAAACATTCATAACAAGTGATGACAACAAACTTTTTCAAAACATACATTATTATTACTGTCACGTACTTCTTCACGGACCAATCATATAAATTAGTATTACTATTACATATTTGCTCATGGATCATGTCACAGAATTAGGCGAAAATTAAATTTATTTTCTTCTTGATTTACAAACTAATCTCACCATTTTCTTTGTTTCGTCGTACATGCATTACCTGGGGTGAATAAGTGGTTTTCTCCAAGGTAAGCGGCGTGTAACGATTTGCATGTGCCTGATTTTTATTTACATGAAATCCGGAATATTAGTTTCACGTGGTGCACGGTAATCTTGCTGTGATTTATGCTCACCTATTTGAGGGTATATACGGCAGAATATTTATGATCAATTTTACGGGACCTAAAGTATCTAATCACAGGATAGATAAGCTCGTCTTTCAATCTCCAGCCAAAGGGGTGAGTGTTAAATTTATATTTCGTTTTATTGTGAATTTTATTCAGTTTATCATTTCATATAATGATGCCTTTATTGCAATGCAGATTTTAAACGTGGAATATTTGGAATTACTAGTCACTATTAGACTTTAAATGCATTAGCGTAATCTAAGGTTTAGATTATTTTTTTGAGACAACTATTATTAGTCTGGTTTCTTTATTGCATCTGATAGCGCATCTAATAACATTGTTGATAGCATCTCTGATAGCGCATCTGATAACATCTGATAATCTCTGATAGCATCTCTGATAGCGCATCTGATAACGTTTGATAACGCATCTGATAGCATCTCTGATAGCGCATCTGATAACGTTTGATAACGCATCTGATAACGCATCTGAAAACATCTCTGATAACGTCGGCTAATAATATCTCTGATATCGTAGCTGAAATTGTTGCTGACTTATTGTGCAATCGAATTAAAGTATCTGACTGTCTGTCTGTCGAACTGTCTGTTCGTCTACATCTGTCGTGACGTGTAAATATCCGGAAATCTAGAAGTTCGAGTGTCGGAGCTGTCTAAAGTTGTAAACATCCGGGGCGACATCTAGGGTATTGAGGAACGTTGGTTCTAGTAGATGTTGTATGCTGTCTGTACGTATAACTGTGGTGGATCCGTGAAGGGCAAACGGCCGATAAAAGTATTGGTCAACCCTAGGTCTTCGGGTAAAACTGGGCGGCGATTTAACTGTTAGTGAATCGTACGGTTATACAGGGTCGAGACACATATGTGTGTTGCAATTGTAATACAATTGAATACATTGTTGTATTTACATGGTTATTTCAGATCACAATAGTATTTCAAGGCATTGCATGAATCTCAATAAAAGCTAGCAACTTGATTGAATACATGTATATGTTCGTGCTAGTTGTCGCAATCCATACGTGCGATAGTATAGTTTGATGTTTTGTGTTTGTTATCGTAATTTATACTTGCGGTAATATAACTTTCGTAAAGGTTCCTTGGATCTGTGTATAGTTCAAGAGATCCCTTTATATCTGAGTTTTATTTTGTATTGATATTTCATTTATTCATGTATTGTGAATGATTGTGAGTGTAATTGTGGGTTGAGCTCATGAGTTATTGTGTTGATACATCATTTTTTTTCATTAATAATTTATTTCATAAATTTATATTTTCTTTCACATATTGTGTTTGTGTTGTTCATTTAATCCACCATCCTCTCGGTAACAATTCTGTTACAATGGTGTCAGAAGTGGGATCGTTGGATTAAGTGAACTGTCAATCATTTTTGTGAAAGTAAACATTTAATGTTTATATTTGAGCGTGACCTTCGTGACAAGATAATACTCAAGTTGGGATTTGTTTTCGTTTAGTTTATCTAGATCCGTGTATCTAGTATAAACGTGTTTAAAGCATTGGTTTGGTTACCTATCTATATTCATATTACAATTGTCATTGTCATGTCATCCCTTAAGGGCTTGGTTGCCTTAGGCAAATAATTTGGGTATGAAGGTGAAAGCTCAAGGAAATTTATTCAAGAAGAACAAGCCCGGGAAAGAGAAGAAAGGGTAAGAGCAAGGGAATTAGAAAGGGAATTAGAAAGGGAAAAAGGGGAAGCCGAAGAAAGGAAATGGGCCTTTGAGAAGGATAAGATAGAATTAGAGAAGCAGGCCCAAAGGGAAAAGATAGAATTAGAGAAGCAGGCCGAAAAGGACAGGATAGGATGGGAAAGGGAATCGGAGGAACGGCGAATAGAGTTAGACAAACTAGCAAAAGTAGAAATGTTAGAGTTAGATAAACGAGCAAAAGTAGAAATGTTAGAGTTAGAAGAAAGAGCAAAGCAACGGGATCATGAGCGTAAGGTAGAATTAGCAACATCTGGAAGAAAACACGATTCTGCCATTAACAAATTAAGGGGACCCAAATTACCTCCCTTTGAAAATGAAAAAGAAAATATGGATAGTTATCTTCATCGGTTTGAGCGGTATGCCGAAAACCAGAAGTGTAGTCAAAATGACTGGGCATTGCATCTTAGTGCTCTATTAAAAGGTAAAGCACTCACGACTTCCTAGAGACGATGTGTTTAAGTACGACGTCCTAAAGGAAGCACTTCTCAAAAGGTACGAGCTCACTGAACAGGCTTTTCGTAAAAAGTTCAGGTATAGCAAGCCCGATAAGGAAGAAACCTTTGGTCAGTTCACCGTTAGAATTGCGAACTATTTTTAGCGGTGGATTGAATGCGGCAAAGCGGTGAAAACGTTTGAAGGGTTGACTGATTTCTTGCTCAGAGATCAATTATTTAATACAGTTGGGCGAGAATTAGATCAATTTCTGAAGGAGAAAGTCTTCACAAACGTAAAAAATATGGCTAAGCAAGCCGATTTATTTGCCGAAGCTCATGGGGGAACCCAGAACGTGGTTTTAAAAGATTTTAAGTCTGGAAACCAGTCTGAGAGACCTATGTCTAGGGAGCTTCTAAAATCAGCTGAGGTAAATAGGTCAGTTAGGAATCCAGTTATTCAGCGTGTGCAATGTTTCTTGTGTAATGCATGGGGTCATGTTCAAAAAGACTGTCCTAAAAGAAAGGGACTTGTACATAAGGTAGCAGTGGCTCTACAAAGTAAAGGTATATCTGATAACATCGTACAGGTAGAACCTTGTATTCATTCGCTTGGCACGTGTCTATTTCCCGAAGCGCGTGTACCAACCGCGAGAGGGTTTGTCAACGGTCGAGAAGTCGTAGTATTACGTGACACTGGTTGTACGGGCGTAGTGATCAAACGTAGTCTCGTGCAGGATAACCAAATGCTCGGGTGGGAGTCCCCATGTATGTTACTTGATCAAACGATGGGTCGCATTCCCGTAGCAAGGATCACGGTAAAAACACCTTTCCTCACTGGAACTGTTGATGCCCTTTGTATGGAAAACCCTATTTACGATCTGACGATCGGTAATGTTGAAGGTTCCCGTCTTCCAACCATGGCCGATTTTAAAATACCTTTAGCTCAGGCAGTCGAAACGCGAGCGCAAACACGGCGAGAGAAAACCGCGTTTCATAAATTAATAGTCCCTGAATCGATCTCCGGAATTTCGCGTGATGATTTCAAACAAGAGCAAGAACGTGATGAATCCATCAGAAAAATTGTTGAGAAAATAACGTCCGGCGCGATTAAACACTGCAAGCGTGGGGATAGCTCGAGATTCGGACGCAAAAACGGATTAATTCATAGGGGGTTTAGCGCTCGGGAGGGTAAGAAGTATTGGCAAGTGGTCGTACCCCAGAGATATAGATCTCAAGTACTTAGGGTGGCGCATGAGTCAAGCATGGCAGGACACCTAGGTAAGGCTAAGACCACTAGCAGGGTAGTCGCTGAATTCTACTAGCCCGGTGTTAATGGCGATGTCACACGGTTCTGTAGGTCGTGCGACGTATGTCAGAAAACCGTCTGTAAGGGAAGGGTCACAAGGGTGCCCTTAGGACAGATGCCATTAATAGATACACCGTTTAAAAGAGTGGCAGTAGATATTGTAGGACCAATACACCCGGTTACCGAAAGACTACGCGACCAGATACCCCGAAGCCGTAGCGTTACCAACTATTGAAACGGAAAGGGTAGCTGAAGCATTAGTTGATATCTTCAGTAGGGTAGGGGTGCCAGAAGAAATCCTCACTGATTGTGGTGCCCAATTCACCTCTGACCTCATGGGTGAAATAAGTAGGCTGTTATCCATCAAACAGCTAAACACTACCCCATACCATTCGATGTGCAATGGACTGGTAGAGAAGTTTAATGGTACCCTGAAAAGCATGCTGCGAAAGATGTGCGCGGAACGTCCGCAAGACTGGGACCGTTATTTGAACGCTGTTCTGTTCGCGTACCGTGAAGTACCGCAGGAAAGTTTAGGGTTTTCACCCTTCGAACTGTTGTACGGTAGAACAGTTCGAGGCCCGATGCGGATACTACGCGAACTATGGACTGGTGACGTCGCGAACGAGGATATAAAAACAACTTACCAGTACGTGTTAGATCTAAGAAATAAACTTGAGAGTACATTCCAGATGGCACGTGACGAATTGATTAAATCGGGGCGTAGATATGCCAAGTATTACAACCTCAGAGCGCGAAATAGGAAATTTCTTGTGGGAGATCAGGTTCTATTGCTTCTTCCAACGAGCTCAAATAAGTTATTAGTCCAGTGGAAAGGTCCATATGAAGTTAAAGAGGTAAAAGGTGACATGGACTATAAAATTGACATGGACGGTAATTTAAAGACATTCCATGCTAACATGCTCAAGATGTATATCAAGGGACAGAGCGACAATGTTGAAAAGGGGGTCTTAAATGTCGTTTGTACGGCAGTCGTAGACGATGATGAAGCTGATTCGAATATCGAGAGTTCCCTTGAATGTCCCTTGGGAGTTGCGGGGGAAGGGATAGATAAAGTCGATGTGAGTGCGGAGTTGACGAAAGACCAGCGTCAACAGATTAATGCGCTCTTGGCTAAACACTCTTATGTATTCACAGACAGATCAGGTTGTACAACTTTGTTGGACCTCAAAATTAAACTAAATACGTCTGACCCTATTCGAATCAAGGGATATCCGGTGCAATACAACGCACGTGAAGCTGTGGACGAAGAGGTGGGTAAAATGTTGGATCTGGGGGTGACTGAACCCTCCAACTCGCCATATTCTTCTCCAGTAGTGCTAGTCAGGAAAAAGGACGGGACGAACCGATTCTGTATCGATTTTCGGCAGTTGAATAAAATCACTGTGTTCGATGCAGAACCAATGCCAGATATGGAGGGTCTATTTGCAAAGCTGTCAGGAAACCGATGGATTTTCAAACTGGATCGGTCCAAGGGATATTGGCAGGTTCCCATTGTCCCTGAGTCCCGACCTTTGACAGCATTTGCGACCCAGAAAGGATTGTATCAATTCAAAGTGATGCCATTCGGGTTAGTTGGAGCCAGCGCCACCTGTTGTCGTTTGATGCGTAAGTTGCTTAAAGGTTTAGCAAACGTTGATAGCTTTGTAGACGACATATTCGTGTACACGAATACTTGGAGTGAGCACGTGTCTGTCCTGAGTGAGCTCTTCAATAGACTCCGCAGAGCGAACCTCACAGTGAGACCCACTAAATGCAGTATTGGTTATACAGATTTAGATTGTTTGGGTCATAGGGTCAGCGGTATGGGTCAGTTAAAACCTCATCCCAGGCAAGTTGAAGCAATTAGAGACGCACCAAAGCCAACCAACAAAACGCAGGTAAGATCATTTCTAGGTCTAGTAGGTTTTTATAGAAAGTTTATACCGAACTTTGCAGCCATTGCTAGCCCGCTGTCTGATTTGACCAAGAAGGGGCAACCAAACAAAGCTGAATGGGGACCGCCACAAGATAAAGCATTTTGTACTCTGAAAGAGAAACTTGTTAGTGCACCTATATTAAAATTGCCAGATGTCAGCAAACCTTTTATTCTAAGAACAGATGCTTCTGAAACTGGGCTGGAGGCAGTTTTACTGCAAGAGCAAGACGACAGTAAGTTACCCGTAGCTTACTCGAGTAGGAAATTGCTACCCAGGGAGAAGAATTATTCCGTCATAGAAAAGGAATGTTTGGCCGTAGTATGGGGAATTGGGAAGTATCACGCATATCTATTTGGGAGAGATTTCGTTCTCGAGACTGATCACCAACCCCTACTGTATTTAAACAAGGCCAAGGTCGCTAACGCTCGGTTGATGCGTTGGGCGCTAACACTACAACCTTATCGTTTCCGTGTAGAAGCAATAAGGGGAGTTGAAAATGTAGGTTTAGACTACTTGAGTAGGGCATGATGGAAAATTTGTATGAATTTGCCCAGTAATAAAATCCAGTTTGTAGTATAACCAGTGTAAATGTTGTAAGATATCATCAGTAGTTATTTTTCTTCTATTCTGTGTTAGTTTTAAAAATGTGTACATTTTTATTCTTAGGGGGGAGGTATTGTCAGAGAATTAGGCAAAAATTAAATTTATTTTCTTCTTGATTTACAAACTAATCTCACCATTTTCTTTGTTTCGTCGTACATGCATTACCTGGGGTGAATAAGTGGTTTTCTCCAAGGTAAGCGGCGTGTAACGATTTGCATGTGCCTGATTTTTATTTACATGAAATCCGGAACATTAGTTTCACGTGGTGCACGGTAATCTTGCTGTGATTTATGCTCACCTATTTGAGGGTATATAAGGCAGAATATTTATGATCAATTTTACGGGACCTAAAGTATCTAATCACAGGATAGATGAGCTCGTCTTTCAATCTCCAGCCAAAGGGGTGAGTGTTAAATTTATATTTCGTTTTATTGTGAATTTTATTCAGTTTATCATTTCATATAATGATGCCTTTATTGCAATGCAGATTTTAAACGTGGAATATTTGGAATTACTAGTCACTATTAGACTTTAAATGCATTAGCGTAATCTAAGGTTTAGATTATTTTTTTGAGACAACCATTATTAGTCTGGTTTCTATATTACATCTGATAGCGCATCTAATAACATCGTTGATAGCATCTCTGATAGCGCATCTGATAACATCTGATAATCTCTGATAGCATCTCTGATAGCGCATCTGATAACGTTTAATAAAGCATCTGATAGCATCTCTAATAGCGCATCTGATAACGTTTGATAACGCATCTGATAACGCATCTGAAAACATCTCTGATAACGTCGGCTGATAACATTTCTGATATCGTAGCTGAAATTGTTGCTGACTTATTGTGCAATCGAATTGAAGTATCTGACTGTCTGTCTGTCGAACTGTCTGTTCGTCTACATCTGTCGTGACGTGTAAATATCCGGAAATCTAGAAGTCCGAGTGTCGGAGCTGTCTAAAGTTGTAAACATCCGGGGCGACATCTAGGGTATTGAGGAACGTTGGTTCTAGTAGATGTTGTATGCTGTCTGTACGTATAACTGTGGTGGATCCGTGAAGGGCAAACGGCCGATAAAAGTATTGGTCAACCCTAAGTCTTCGGGGAAACTGGGCGGCGATTTAACTGTTAGTGAATCGTACGGTTATACAGGGTCGAGACACATATGTGTGTTGCAATTGTAATACAATTGAATACATTGTTGTATTTACATGGTTATTTCAGATCACAATAGTATTTCAAGGCATTGCATGAATCTCAATAAAAGCTAGCAACTTGATTGAATACATGTATATGTTCGTGCTAGTTGTCGCAATCCATACGTGCGATAGTATAGTTTGATGTTTTGATGTTTTGTGTTTGTTATCGTAATTTATACTTGTGGTAATATAACTTTCGTAAAGGTTCCTTGGATCTGTGTATAATCCAAGAGATCCCTTTATATCTGAGTTTTATTTTGTATTGATATTTCATTTCTTCATGTATTGTGAATGGTTGTGAGTGTAATTGTGGGTTGAGCGCATGAGTTATTGTGTTGATACATCATTATTTTTCATTAATAATTTATTTCATAAATTTATATTTTTTTTCACATATTGTGTTTGTGTTGTTCATTTAATCCACCATCCTCTCGGTAACAATTCTGTTACAGATCAATCATACAAATTGTTCCTGCTTCTTTATATGATTTAAAATTGTTTGTTTTGTTTCACTTTTGTCATCATCTATTTTAACATCTACGTCATAAAAAACACGTATCTATGTGGCATCATGCAAATTCTAAGTTCTGTGATCATGACGCATATTTGCCTAATGTCTGTCAAATACTGGTACGCAAAATTTCAATTATTTCTTTTACATGTTCATAGGTCTTGCTTAGTAGGTAATCTCATTAGTTTGATTTGTTATGTCTAGATGTACATTTAGAAATCAAATTGTGCAATGTTTCGAGTGATGATTATCTTTGCATGATTTTTAATATTATCGTTAATGTCATACAAAACTTGCATTTTTTCTACACTAAAATCGGTGCAGATTTAAATTTTATTTAAATTGGATCTTTAAATATTGTAGTATGATCATGTGGGATTGATAATACGTCCTAAATCTTATTGAAGACATATATATGGGGCTGACAATATTTGTCTAATTTGCTTTGGAATAGGTCGGTCAACATTCATTATTATTGGATAATTTAACTTGCAAGATTTAAGATTAGAGTTCGTTACTAATTACTAATGTTGTGCAAATTTTATATTTAAAAAAATATATTCTGCGTTGTGCTGGACAGTTCGTGTAAACTTTACGTGACCTGGTTTCGTCAGAACTCTACTTGATCGTACGTAATGCTTTCACAATGGATGATACTTGACTATTTTTTTATTTTATTTTTTTTAAAAATTCTTCTTTGTGAGATCATTTATTTTGCATATGTTCCTATTCCTGCATAGGATTGTGAAACACAACATTTCAATTTACAAGGAAACAAGGCTACCCATGCAGTAATTGCTAAAGGTTCTGTGGGCGACTGGTTCAAGACTACAGTTGGAGTACGGCAAGGCTGTCTCCTGTCACCCACACTTTTCAACATCTACTTAGAGCGCATCATGAACGAAGCCCTGGAAAACCACTGTGGGACAGTCAGCACTGGAGTACGTCACATCACCAACCTCCGCTTTACAGACGACATTGATGGGCTGGCAGGCAGTGAAGATGAGCTTGCCACCTTAGTGACGAACCTGGATGAAACATCTTCCAGATTTGACATGGAGATAAGCGAGGAGAAGACAAAGCTGATGACAAATAGTGACAGAAAAATCTCAACCAAGATAAAAGTCAGAGGACAGGAACTGGAAAGAGTGAGCCAATTCAAATATCTTGGTTCCATAATCATGGAAGAGGGATCAAGAGCAATGGGCTGGCAGGCAGTGAAGATGAGCTTGCCACCTTAGTGAAGAACCTGGATGAAACATCTTCCAGATTTGACATGAAGATAAGTGCCGAGAAGACAAAGCTGATCATAAATAGTGGCAAATAAATTTCAACCAAGATTAAAGTCAGATCACAGGAACTGGAAACAGTGGGCCAATTCAGAATCTTGGTTCCATAATCACGGAAGAGGGATCTAGAGCAGAAATTTTGTCACGAGCAGCACAAACAACGGCAGCTATGTTAAAGCTAACACCCATCTGGAGAGACAAGAATATCTGTCTGAAAACTAAAATCAGACTATTAGCAGCAGAAGGGGCGAATCGGACAACATTTTTAGACAAGTTTTCACTAAAATCACGCTTAAAAACAATGAAACCAGTGACATCAGGCCCCAATGTGTGTGTGAATCTGATATCGTTTCATGGATTAGGTCCCAAAAAAAAATATGAAAAAATCAATCAAATTAATGAAATCCTCCATCGATTTTTTGGGAAAAAGGAACTACAACGTCGTTGTCACTCACTAGAACTTTCAGTTGGGGTTAACCGAATATTTGATCCAGTCCGATACGATATCGTGTTCGAGGGTCATGTAAATCACTACGACGAAAATCACTACGACTTTACAAATAGACTAATTTGTAAAACCTACTCTTGTAAATCAATCAGATTATTAGACTGGTCAGTGAGTTTGAAATTAATTCTGGTTAATGAATTATTATGACATCGCATATAGACTGGATTCACCGGGGACTCAATTATTAAAAACCCTGGAGGAGCTATTGGTGCAAATGAATACAAAATATACCCCTGCTGAGCTTGATTTGATCGTTCTAGATTAATTTGATAGCTTCCTTCGATCACATGACATACTAAATTGAGCGCAATCACCGATGAAATATTCACATTGAACGGAGCGATATGCCTGCCACCACCGTCTGGGTCATTATTGTGTTTGAGGATTTTTATTTCCACTGATGCTGCTTTTTTCCATGCATCATGAATTATTTTGAAACCAACATCGATGGCATCATTGAGAAGTTTTTTTAGTTCCGGTATGTTATATCCTGGTAGTTTGACTGTGGGAATATCTTTGACGGGGATGCTCTTGCCTTCTGCAAAACATGTTCTTGTTTCAGGATAACTGTCATCCAATACCTCTTGAATAATTTTTGAATGAAATGTTTCCATATCGTCGATAATTTTATTGCACGTTTCTACGACGCTGATAAATTCATCTCGGGTGAGAGAGCCGGATTTAAGAGATATTAACAACAGCGAAAAATCATTATTCATTGCTGTGAAATTTTCAGCGATTTTAAGTTCGTTAGTAATAAGAAATTTCCTTTTTCTTTTTATATCGTCAAAGGGAATAAAAAAATCTCTATTATTCGTGTGATCTTTATAACTCTTTACTGGGTTATCAGGTTTTATTCTGTCGGTGATATAATCAGTTTTTTGTGGTTCTGGTAAATCAATGGTTTTTCCCCCTGGTGGTAATTCAGGCCATCCTAGTACGGTTCTAAAAGAACTCTGATATATATCTACGACATATCCTTCTGTGCTTATTTCAATGGCAGATGATAGTGTTGGTTCATGAACTGTTATAGCTATTTTTGACTCTACTCCAGTAATCGATTTTATTCTACGCGCGAATTCATTATTGATTTGTTCGATTTGGTATGATCCGGTTGGTATGGAAACAACATTCCAGTCTGGGGTACCGTCGGGTTTATTCTTATTTGCAAATACCAGTGAATTATTGGGTTGTTGACCACCAAATGATTTTGACCTAATATTTGGCCAACTGTGATACACTCGTAGTTTTGCTAGCGCTATCTCCTTCACTGGGACCGGAGAGGGGAAATTCACACTGAATTCTGGATTCGTTGAGGTTATTGAGATCATGCTTGTTTGTACTGGGTTTGTGTTCTCCACTATTTGTTGAAGTAATTCCATCGGTGTTGTCATTGTTATTATACTCATGTTTTTGTACTTCTAATTTTGACATCGCAGAATCATATATATCTACCATCGCTGAAAACTCACTCTCTGATATAATTGTATCATCGAGCGATGACGATATCAATGAGGATAATTGCGAGTATGCAGTGGACACAACATGAAATTGAATTATGTAGTCTTGTAGTTTCCGTTGGCTGCATGAGGATATTTTTTTTGTGATTATTGAAATAATTCCAGCGATTGTTGTTGCCGCAGAAATGCAAATTGGAACAGCTATCGGGGCCATCATTGTCACTGAAGACAGTATAATACCGGCTCCGGTGATTACACCACTCACTGAATACACAGTAACATCAATTGCGGTAATTCTCCTGCGATATTCTTTAATTTTCATTGCATACTCCTCAGACAGGGTTTTGAGTCTAGTTTGATATTCTCTGACCTGATCATAGCGATATTGCGATGATGAAATCATTTTTTATTTTAACAACGCTAGCGTTTTCAATTGTGAAATCCTTTCAATTTATTTACTTAAATCCGCTACGAATTCCACATACCAGGTTGCTGAAACCCTAATCAAATTTTTATCAGTAGTTGTTATAGTGAACTTTTCAGTTGTACCCTTGTCGATGATCGTTGAAATCGTATTATTGACCCCAGATGAACTGGACGATGAAATATTAAATTGAGACAATGGTGTTACTAGTGTTAATCGATAAATACCCTTAACGGTTGCAGTGATATCTAATTTGTTGTTTGTAGGTGACCACTCAAATGATCCGTGTTGGATTGTATATACTATGTTGTTATTTTTCTCATGAGGAATTTTTGTTTTTTTCAATAACTGTTATCATCCTCGAAAAATCACCTTTGACGGCTTCGATGAAGTTTTTCGTCTCATCGATGGATTTTTTAATATCAGGGAGTTTTAGTTCAATTTTATCGAATGTAGTTCCAATAAATTTATCAATGATATTTCTACGAAATGCGGTAAACTGTTTTATGTGTTCTTCAATTCTAGATTCAAGTGTTGTTAGTACAACCACAGAATTGTTTAACTCATCGTTGAGAATTTTTAATCGATCTGTAATCGTCGAAACGAGTACACCCGGTTTGAGTTTACCCTGATCGGAAAATAGCGCAACGGTGTTCTCGATTGCGTTTTGCTGTTTAACTAAAATATCATCCAGAGAAATATTACTGGTTTTCAATTTACCCTGATCGGAAAATAGCGCAACGGTGTTCTCGATTACGTTTTGTTGTTTAACTAAAATATCATCCAGAGAAATATTACTAGATTTCAATTTACCCTGATCGGAAAATAACGCAACGGTGTTCTCGATTGCGTTTCGTTGTTTAACTAAAATATCATCCAGAGAGATATTACTGCTTTTCAATTTACCCTGTTTGTCTTGAAATACAACTATTTCCCCGGGGTCAACACTTGTTAAATTTAACGTCTCAGCTATTTCATCTTCAATTATTTTTTTTACATCCTTGATAGAATCAGGTGGTGCAGTGCCATCGGGTTTGGGTTTCAAAGATCTCCCCCAAATATCAATCATGTTATTGTAAAACTCTTTCTCTCTCTAAAAAGCGATTGCTGATGTAGTCATTTACGACAATATGAGGTGGTTTTCTAGATGCTGAAATAGCATCAAGGACATTTAATACTTCACTGCCGCATATTGGTGGGTCATTGATTTGTTGTGTTGGTAGCGTAGAATACCAAGTCTTCATTGGAAGGGTTTTTATATACCGCATAAACTCTTTTGGTGGGGCTAATCCATATGAATCAAAATAGACAATCCCACGTGGATCAATAGCGTATGCAACCCAGTGAGTTCCAGGTCCGGTGCTGTTATCGAGATTAATAATACCTGTTTCAGTTTTGTTTGGTTGATGTGGTAATTGATCTTTCATAAAAACACCTCTGAAATGTTTAATCGCTAGTTTTTTAGCAGCATCCATTAAATCAAAATTGGACATGGGAACCATAGACTCCTCAATTAATAAACCGTTCCTGGTAGTCTCAGGCCTGATCCGTGAACGGATCTCCCGCTGTACCATGAATACGGGGTTCCTGGTAGTCTTAGACCCTTTCCGCTGTACCATGAATACGGGGTTCCTGGTAGTCTTAGACCCAATCCGTGAACGGATCGTCCCCTTTTTTATATCCTTGTCCAGCTGCCTTTTTCAACGCCATTCCTGCTGCAGTACCAACGGCTCCTAACGCCGCTGCTTTAGCCACCGCTGGGGCTGCTGCTGCAATCAATACTGGTATTGCAGCTAACAATGGAAATATACCGCCTGTTTTAATCATATTTTTGATAGCAGCCGCAGAAAGAGTAATCTGAACCCCTTTTTTATCCTTGAAAGCATCATTGAAATGTTTCACCTGACGAGTTGTCAGCGATAATTTATTTGCACCACCAGTCATTTGATTAGGTTTCAACGTGATTGTGGTTCCACATTTTTTAGCCGATTCTGATTGCAATTTTTTGATTTGACCAGGAGTTAACGTAACACTAATAACACTATATGACATTATACATAATAGATTGATTCTAAATCGTAAAACGATTCAATGGAAATATCCTTCGGATTTTCAATTACATGTTTTCTACTGGGGCATCTACCACTCTCATTCTTCCTCCAACACCTTCAAGTAGCATTGATTTATCACTGAGAATGACAGCAACCGCTCTATAATTCGGGATAAGGATAGGATGTACCCCAGCAACTGCTGCTTGACCAATCGGACGGGTTACACGGGCTCTAAAGTGTATATCAACGACAGATTGTCTCATCAAATCAAGATGTTCCAATGAAAAGTAATAAATCGGATAGAGGCTTTTAAAATCCAATTGTGATATTTGCAAACCGGTATCCACATTTTGATCACGTGCCATAAATGACAACAGGTTATGATACACACGTGCAATATGATTCTGACCGTAATCAAGTTGTATATCCTCGGATGGTTCCTGCTGTCCGTCTATTCTCAGCGAGACTTCATTAACACCTAACTGATCAAATATCATATGACTTCGTTCTTGATTACCAACTCGCGCAGCATTCTGTAACGCAATAAATATATGACGTGGAGCTGAAACCCCTTGTTTTGATGCCAGGTGCCATGTGAATGTACCATCAACATTACCCAGTTTAATATCCGTAGTCACTGATAACCAACTCAACAACGACTTTCCTCCTTGGTCCATAAATGATAGTAGTCGCTGTTCTTCTGTGATTGATGGAGTTAACACTGGCATCCATAATGATAGTTTTCTTAAAATAACTTTACCGGCAGCAACCCCAGCATTACGCCAGATCGCATCATCATCAGTACCCTTTCGTACAAGTGCTATTGTGTGTTTGGCTCCATAAATAACTTTTCGGACGTTTCTACAGAATCCGAAAATATGATGCAGTGGAATCGCACATGAAAATCGTCGACGCTGTCCATGCAACGTTGCTACGCGTGTTGCAAATCCTAAATTGAGATTACCATTAACGCCTCCGAGAATATCAAACGCAGCTCCGGGTCTAGTTCGACGTTCTGGATTAGCTGCTTCCTGTTGATCGGCTTCTGCATTATCTCTTGCTGTTAACACTTTAATGAATTGAAGGTGATCAGCGTTATCAGAGGTATCCTTTGCAAACATCATAGATGGACCCGCTGATCTTGTATAATCATCAGAATATCTTGCTAACCCTATGATTGTTGTGGCCATATCAACTTCACGGTCAATGGATTCAATTTCTTTTCCATCAATGAGATATCTAGCGCTTTCAAATAACGCCATGATGCCGTTATTAACAAAACCAACTCGGACATTTGAGTTAATGTCATATGGTGGATCATTATGTGCAGCATCATTTGTTACAAGTTCTCCTTCTACTTCAATAAATGCCTCACACGGTAGAAAATATTTACTGGTATCATGAACGTGAAGTTCAATTCGCGATCGGAGATCTGGTTGTACTGCGTGATAAGAATAAAATTGAAAATCGCGTACAGAATCATTCTTGCCAACTGGGGCATCCATATCAAATGCTGGATCAGGTGACCTTTTGAACATTTTATTCTATTTATCAGAGTCTAAATAGTGAAATCGTAAACGATTTTCCATTTTCATCGACGTGGTTTTTTAAAGCCACTTCCCGCTATCATGTTTGCAATATTGCTTTGGTCCCCTTGATTTACCATCGACGCTAGTTTTTCATCTACTGCGTTATTTATTATTTTACTAACACTTGCAGGCATTTCTTCTGTAGACGGTAACGGTTTCTTTTTTCGTGATTTTACTAATGATGTTATTTTATCCTTCGCAGTTGAAAACGCTTTCCCGGCAAGATCTCCAACAGTACTAATACCCTTATCACGAATAACATCAATGGCTTTCATTGATAACTGTTTAGCTAACGGCATCACTTTTGGGGCCATTCTTGAAAAGAATCCTAAAATGGTATTGCCGAGGCCATCTCCATAGTATGCTCTATAAACTGGAAACCGTGAATTAACTACATAGACGAGGGTTGGTTTATCATGATTGTAATGGATGATCATTATTATAAAAACAATAGTGTTTTCAATTGTTATTTAATCACTATGATACCCATTTGCTAACTCGTCAATGAAATCTCGATAGGTTTTTATATCCATGATACCGCCGGCAAATAACCGTCTACATATATCAGCTGCTTCATTAATTATTTCCGGTGAATTATTTCCAGCTCGGAACCCTCCTACAAGAACATCTAATCGTGATATATCATTGATAACACTATCAGGACATACCCCACTTTGGGGTCCACTGGAATCTTGCAATCCACTTCCGCTATAACCAGTTGCTTCATCTAGTTTTTCTACATCCGTTTCTTGTAAATAGTCATCATCATCATCATCATCATCAGGTGGTAGTTGTTGTTTTTTAGGAGAGAAAGATATTTTCTTTGCAGGTTGCTCTCGCTTTCTTTGCAATTTTGGCGGTTTTTGTTGTTGTTTTAGTTCTTCATATTGATTATACACGTGATCCACCATCCTGATATATTCAATGTATGATGCACTATTTGTCTTTTTTTGACTTTTTCCAGTTTTGATTTTGTAGAATATATCAGCCCAGTGTGTGAAATTCTTAACAAACTTATGATGTTCTGGTTTCAACATTTTTTTTCTGTTTTCATAAGAAGTAACAACAAGCGTAGGAATTTCTGTTGGATCAGTCTCATCAATTGCTGCTAACCCTTCTTCGTTAAATCTCATGCGTAAATCATCTACTGTTCTCTTTGATTCTATTTGTTTTGTTTGTTCAGTTTTCGCTGCTATTTTTTCAAGTTCACCAATAACAGATTTTCCCGTCTCGGGACCATCTCCCAGTATAGCACGCTCTACCCCTTTCGTTGCTGTGGTTACTGGTTTAAACAACTCTTCAGACCCCAGAGCAAAATCAGTTTGTAAACTCTGTCGTTGTTGCAGTTTATTTCTTACAGAGTCACGAATTGGTATAAATCTCCTGATTGCATCCAGTCGTTCACGAGCCAATCGGGTTGTTAATGCTTCATTGACCATTGTTTGAAATCAGAAACCATTTTTCAATTGCAAAACACTTTTCCCCACTTTTTTGACATGTCGGATGATTTTTGATACGGTCATGGAAGTGTTATTTCATCCTATAACAGCTTCTATCATGTTTGTGGAAAGTGTCATAATTGTATATAAAATAAATAATACTGACAGTTTCCACACTTTTTCATTGATCAATCTGACATATCGTCCATCGATTTTTGACATCCCTTTGAGGGTCGGCTAAAAAAAATGAGAGTCGATGATAAAATGGTCGGGCAATCAATGGTCGGGCAATCAATGGTCGGGCAATCAAAATTGTTCATTTTCTTGAATTAATGCTCGTAGGTTTCTAATTTTAGAGTTGACTTCTTTTTTCAATTCGTATTCGTACCCCAATTCTTTTCGTATTCCCTCTACGATAGTATACAACGGAACGAACACACTGATGTCACTGGAAAATGAAAGAGAGTCTTTAATAGAATTCTGAATTTTTTTGATGAGTGCATACTTCTTGGGTAGCATATATTTGTTAGTGCTAACCCCGTATTCTATATCCTGAAAATCAGACACAATTTGATCAGGATTTAACCCATCTGATAGTTTGATATCCTGATTTTTCAATTTTGCTATTTCAACTATGATGCTCTTCATGTTTTCAGAATTCATTATTCTATAAGAATGACATATCTCTAATTGGAAATTATGACGCATCAGATATAACTAAATTGAACTTTTTGTCCCGTCTTTTTTGAAATAGCCGTTTTGGTTATCCCCTCTGCAACGAATCGTACTGAAGTTCTACAAATATTGAAATACTTGCCGGCTTCATATAATGATTGAAATATTTTCTCTTCGTTAGTTGTTGTATTCAAAGATTTCACTGGTCTCGCTTTATTTGAACAAGTGTCAGTCCTTCCTCGTTTGGAATTCTCATTCTGTGTGATAGCTTGCAGATTGGATAAAGAATTGTTCCTTGGATTAGAATCAATGTGGTCAATAACAAAACCATCTTTGATCAATCCATTAAAACATTCAAATACGAAACGATGATTGCGAAATGTCTTCCTTCCAACATTAAACACCAAATACCCCATACCATTATCCCACCCAATTGGGTTCTTCAGTCTACAGTTTCTGACAGTACCATCACTGGATGCTTCGTAATTTTTAATCACTGGGTGTAGTCTGAATTCTTGGGTCATTATATACTACACTATTGTCTAATTCAATGACTGACCCATTTTGCAGTGATTGATTATACATAAATCTTTCATTTAGACACCTGTTTTATATATAGCATGAAGGAGTTCAAGAGATTGGCTTCGAAAAATGCTAAATTCAATGCTGATAGAGAGTTCAAGAGATTATTGAAAATCAATCCTAGATTTAATCTCGATAGACCCAAAAAACGTGTAGTAAACAGAAACAAACGTCCAAAAGACGGAAACATGAAAGAGTTTAAGAGATTATTGAAAATCAATCCTAGATTTAATCTCGATAGACCCAAAAAACGTGTAGTAAACAGAAACAAACGTCCAAAAGACGGAAACATGAAAGAGTTTAAGAGATTATTAAAAATTAACCCTAAATTTAATATCGATAGACCCAAAAAACGTAACAAACGTCCAAGAGACGGAAACATGAAAGAGTTTAAGAGATTATTGAAAATCAATCCTAGATTTAATATCGATAGACCCAAAAAACGTAACAAGATCATGAGATCACCATGGAAGGATGCTCAATTCAATCTTGATATAGTTTCTAATACACCCAAGAATAAAATTCTTGATAAAGCCATCAGAGACTGTTTTAATGAATTCAAGCGTGATGGAGCATCTTATTGTTGGTCAACATTTCGAATTGATGGTGTTGTTGACGCTACCATGAATGATGAAAAGGTAGCAGTGATCATTTCACGTATTGGGGAAAAAAGTCATTTTTTCCGAATTAAATTCATTATCCGTGAGGATGGCAAATGGATCATTAGGGATAAATTTGAACCCATTCTCAGGGGCAAAAAAACTGTCACCGTGAACCAGGATTCCAAACCGGGAATTTTGACTGGAATTGATAAACCCTACTACGAAAGATCTTATCCTGTCACAGCAGTTATTTACGGGATCTATCCGCTCAATGAAAAACCTGATATTTCAAAACTAGCACCCATGAAATATTCGACAGGACTCAATTGTGTAGCAGAACGAATAATAGAACACTTCACAAATGCGTCCCGGGGAAATAAACTAACTGATCTAAGACGAAAAAAAATAACCGAGTGGGAGTTCACGGTAAAAGCATGGAGCAACAATTCAGGATATAACTAAATTAGAAAAATCATTAAGATTCCAATATCGGTAACGACAATCACCGGAGAAGTATTATACGAATCGAAATATAAATCAAAAGGGGCTCCCATTGAAATTATTGATCATAACGCGCACGCGTGGTCATCTGCAGTAACAATATTCCCACGGGATAGAACCGTAAAATATCTATCCCAAACCGGAGAGTTTTTTTCAGAGCAGAAATTATTTGATGCTATTTACCATTTGAGTAAAAACGATCCTGTGTCAGCGTGGCTATTTCATAGTAATTCAGACGAGGAATGCAGATTTGATCAGTTTGTAAGGCCTAACGGAGAATTATACCGTACTGAAGAGCTGCAGAATCAAATGAAACAACTAGCTAGTGAGTTTTCTGAGGGGGAAATCGAAGATCAATTATTAGCAAACTGTTTCACAGTACCATCCATTGCAGCACATTTTGCTAGAAAGAAAAACGCGTGGAAACCAACCCGAAGTGAGTTCTTATCAGATGTCAAATTGTCCTGTCTTGAATACAGCCACGGCGGATTATGGAACACAAAATACACCGCTGATACCGTTATTTCCGTTGATATGATTGCGTGTTATCCAGGAAGTTTTCTTGGGTATGGAGAGTGTGAGAAATATTTCAAACGATTTGGACACCCTACACACGAAATGACCCGTGTTGCTATTAATGGACCACTGCCTGATTTTGATTTAACCGGATTCGCTTGTGTGGTATCATTTGAAATGGCTGAAGGACTTCATCCGTGTAGTTATCTTTGGATTGGTAAACACATGTCTGAAAAACACTGGATGCCAATAGTGCTATTACGGTATATGCTTGATTGTAAGATGTTAAAATCATTAATTGTCAGTGAAGCAATTATATCCTATCGAGCACAGAAATCAGTCTGGTTACCACAACCTGATCTAGAAAAAATAATTAGCGAAGAGCGAAAACTGTTTCCTGATTTTAATGAACAACAAATCATGGATTGGTCCCAACAGTTATTTGAAATCAGAAACAATGAAGCAAAAAATCTTGGACGAAGAATAATCGGTAAATTTACCCAAGGTGGCAAAGATGATAATACGATATATTCTTCACGATTGATTATAGACAACGCTGAATACGATTTTGTAATCGCGGATCTAACGAATAGGGGCCTATATGTCAATCGTAAGGACGCATTTCTGTCCGATGGAACCAAATTGGGTACAATTGTTACCTACAATGATGGATACCATCCGCAGTACACACATTTGAGAGCTTCTATGCTCGGTTATGCTTCTATCAATCTGTTTTCAATGATCAATAGATTTCCTACCACCGCAGTTAGAGTTGCTACTGATTCATTTTACATAAATAGCAAAATGGCTGATTTTAAGGCTACTGGCAACGAGAAATGGGGATCATGGAGAATTAAGAAAGAAATGATTCATGATTATATTCCATCAGCAGATGTTACCATTGAAAATAATTACTTAGAAAGCAATCAGTGCTCAGAATTTTCTAGTGCACCACCGATTTCTAATCCAATATGCCTGTATAAAACAGTTTATTTAAACGGCTGTGGTGGGTCAGGAAAAACAACCCGGGCAATTGAGTTATTTCGTGTTTCCAATCCAAACATGATTGTACTAACACCGACTCACAGACTTGCAAGAGAAATGATACAGAGAGGGGTAAATGCCTGCACTTATCACAGCTTTTTCCGATGGAAGGGAGATAAATGGACTCCTGAACGCATGGGAGATAAATTTATTCCTGAAATCATGATTTGGGATGAAATAGACACAGTGTCAGAAGATGTCTTAAAAATATTTCTTGAGTGGTTGTTATTGAAGAATACAAAAGTCGTCATGTGCGGTGATCACGGCCAACCACCACCATTTGTCGGTGCATCCCCCCATGAATGGCTAAAGGGTTTTGTAGACTATTATGAAGAAATTGATACCGATCTTAGATCACTTGATGAAAAATTAAAAGAATTGAAGAAACTAATTAGATTACAACCGGATAGAATCCAGTGTGAAATAACCCGTGAAATAATTTCGGAAACTCCCATGAATGAGTTTTGGGAAGCGTGGAGACCAAATGATTTAATCATTGCAAGTAGAAAAATAGTCAGGGACACACTTCAGATGAAGTTATTTGAATTGCATAAACAAAAATTTGCAACACTTCCAGTACCGTTATGTTATAGGCCATCGGATACGCGAAAACAGAATATTGAAGTTGATATTCCAGGACAGAGTGAAAAAACAAATTCTCGTATTAAATGATATTGTGCTGGTTGATATCAATGTCGTTGAAGATGCATTGCGTGCTAATAAATCCCCATGGACGCTAGGATACGCAGCGACGATACATTCTTCACAGGGATTGACTAAATCGGATACAATTGTTTGGATGGTAGATAATCGCATAGAATGGTCGAATTTAGTCTATCTTTCAGTATCCAGAGTACGAAAAATAAATCAACTTCGAAGAATTGTCTTCGATGATGAAATCATTGGCGATGATGAAATCATTGGTGACGATAATGATATTATTGATAAAAAACTCTCCGGTTACAAACAACAGGACAAAAAAAAAACAACGAGAATTTGATATTGATGCTGAATTAATAATCACTTTGAAGAAACAACAGAATAATCACTGCGCGAGTTGCAATTGTATAATGCGTTGGCAGTATTCGGATAAGGATCCTCGCCAATTCACCGTAGACAGAAAAAATAACAATCTCGGTCATGTCAGAAATAATGTGATGTTGACTTGTCTTGAGTGCAATAGACGCAAGGGTGCTAGTTAAGACCATGCGGTGGTAATTGAGTATCGTCAGGAATTACTTGTAGTTGTTGTCTAGTAAACCCACGCTGAGGGGCAGTTGAATCCAGTTTATAGATTGGAAGTCTACCCGTAGATCGTGTTATACTAGATACTTTTATGCGTAGTAACGCTCCAAATAGGATCAGTAGCCCTTTTTGTACCACCCTCAAGCTCTCCTGGTTCATATAAATACCTCACAATGACATTACTACCAAGAATTGGTTCTTTGAAATCTTTTTGTGGTTTTTCAGGTATCGACTTCTTTTTAATCGCGTTGATAGGTTTCATGTTGATGGTTCTAGTAATCTCGTTATTCAGTGCGGTAACTACACCTGGTAATCTCTTAACCCATTCACGGGATCTTTTTTCTTGGATGAATTCTTTTGCATATTGATATCCAAATAACCGCTCAGCAAGGGTTTTATTAAACCGTTCTACAATGGCCTGATCACGATGCAGTGCAGTATGCCCTCGTCTGATAGCGACATTGTGATATTTCATTGTAGATAACACTGCACCCTGAAATTCCTTGCCCGGGTCAACTTGTAACAGATTTGGCCAGTGCAGAGGACTCCTTCGATAAATCCTTTCAAATGCAGAAGCCACTTCAGTGGCCGATTTTGTTTTTAACGGTTCTGCTTCTTTGTATCGACTTGCAATATCAACTACTGTTAACGCATATTTGTAACCACGATCATGTGGCAGAAATAATATATCAGCCTGATGAACTTCATTGAGTCCGGTTACATCAAAATGCGAGAATTGAATTTGTTTAGGCGGTGGTAGATAAATTTGCCATAGTGCCTGTTTGGATAACCAATGAGCCGCAGTGGTTTTTTTCACTTTTGCGGCGCTAGCGAGTTTACTGATTGCAGCGTTACCCCTCCAGTATCCTCTTGGGGAATAATAAATAGATTCCATGTTGTTATTAATTACCAGCACCTAACATCAATTTACTTTTCATTGCCGATTTTATCAAAAAGGAAGCCAATTTTTCTTTGAAGGATTTATCAGTGATAGAATTCAACGCATGAATTAATTTCACATCTGCTAGATACATGTGTTGCAAATTGCTACTTTTATAAGCAACATCATGAAGGTGACAGGCCTTATCAATAGCGTTTATTGGTTCCTCACCGGGTCGGGGCTGATTTTGATCATTGAGTCTGATATCAAGTCTTGTTCCCGGTCCACAATAACTATACCCTGGAAGGTGTTTTTCTCCGGGGTATTTTGCCCATGGGGTTCCATGGAGTTTTGCTAATTTGGCAGCGATATCACCTCCTCGTTTTTTTTTAAAGGTTCCTTGGGTTCCTTAGGTTTAGAAACAAATCTAAATTTCTTTGTACTACACTGTACACATTTACCAGAAAGCGCTGATCGGTTATTTTTAGTTGTAATCGTCGTCAAGTCATCTGTGCCAGTACGCGCCTTACACTTCACGCAATATAGATCCATAATTTATGTATAGAGATATGAATATAATTGATTTTTCAGCGACTAAAACAAGAGAACCAGTGAAGCATCATGCAGCGCTACCAAACTCTATCCGCGCAATTATAATCGGACCATCTGGATCCGGTAAAACGCAATTGTTGCTCAATTTAATAATGAGATGGATGAAGTGGGATAAGTTGTATTTAATTGCCCCTAGCGTAGACGACCAACGATGATATGAAGTACTAAAAGATTTTAATGAAAACGCTTCAGAGATTGCTGGCGAGGATGTTATTGAATTTATAACCGATATTGACGAGGCACCATCCGTGAATGACCTCGATGGAAGTATCAACAATTTAGTTGTATACGACGATGTCATGTTAGATAA
Organism: Unio delphinus; assembly: GCA_029339505.1. Classification (NCBI taxonomy): domain Eukaryota; kingdom Metazoa; phylum Mollusca; class Bivalvia; order Unionida; family Unionidae; genus Unio; species Unio delphinus. The sequence continues at coordinate 352,614 of JAQISU010000168.1, read as the reverse complement.
TCAAAAAAATCCTGCTAGAATATTTTCCCGAGGCAGGCATAAAAACACTGATGTGATCTATGTCACTCAACGCTACACTCAGATTCCAAAAGTGATTAGAGATAACTGTAATATGCTTGCTGTATTCAACGGTGTTGATACACATACGCTACGAAATATTTGGCAGACATGGTGCTCCGATATGGACTTCAATCAATTTAGAAATTTCTTTAGTCATGCTCAGTCTGCCCCACACGGATTTGTAACAATAAATGTACATGACCCTCGAACACGATATCGTATCGGACTGGATCAAATATTCGGTTAACCCCAACTGAAAGTTCTAGTGAGTGACAACGACGTTGTAGTTCCTTTTTCCCAAAAAATCGATGGAGGATTTCATTAATTTCATTGATTTTTTCATATTTTTTTTTTGGACCTAATCCATGAAACGATATCAGATTCACACACACATTGGGGCCTGATGTCACTGGTTTCATTGTTTTTAAGCGTGATTTTAGTGAAAACTTGTCTAAAAATGTTGTCCGATTCGCCCCTTCTGCTGCTCTATTGAGAGCACTAGTCATCTCAATCTTTCTGTATTCATGCGAGGCCTAGACCCTGACAACAGAATTACAACAAAGAATCCCGGCACTTTAAATGAGATGCCTCAGAATCATCCTTGGCATCTCTTACATGGACGACATTACAAATGAAGAAGTGCGTAACTCTATCAGGCACAAAGTAGGCCATGATGAAGACCTCCTCACCGCTGTCAAAACGAGAAAGCTGAAATGGTATGGCCATGTCACTAGAGCCAACAGTCTATCCACAACAGTACTGCAGGGTAGTGTCCAAGGTGGTAGAAGGAGAGGTAGACAGAGAAAAAAGTGGAGTGACAACATCACAGAATGGACCATGAAAAGTTTTACAGAGACAAAGGCATTGGCACATGAACGAGACAAGTGGAGGGAACTGGTCAGATGTTCAGCAGCACAGTGTCTCAACGACAACACTAGGTCAAGAGACTGATGATGATGATGATGATGATGATGATGATGATATGACTACAAAAACAAAACACAAAACATCTCAACATCAAAATTCAAAACAAAAACAATGCAGCATGTTTGCGGCACGATGTTCCAGTGCTAGTCATCACGATAAACTGTCACAGTGTAAACATTGTAGCGATATGACTGGAAAAAATTGTGAAAGCTAAGTTAAAAATCCCAAAACACAAACACAACACACGTGAAGTTTTCAACAATATAGGCTCCGTGTTGTTATTTACAATTGTGAGCAGTTAACACAACAGCCGACGTTCATCCAGTTTATAATCTATTAATCATACTGTTTTATATCTCATCAAGTACCTCCAGTTATTATTTTGATAGAATATGGTTGTATATTTAAATGTCAGTGGTAAATGCCACAACCAGATTTTGCCATCACACTGCTCAGTTTACCTGATTTTTCCAAAATGTTCACGTCTTCTCTGTTATCTTTTATGTATTTGACACCTATTGCTTTTCCACTAGGAAATATTTCCATGCTATTTAAAGAAGATTGTGCATGTTATTTCAATGAATAAGTTTAAATTACTATCAAACGAAAGTTCTGAGTAAACGGAATACATACATTCAAAATAGTATGTATGTCTGCACAGTGTGAAAAGTGCACTTTGTAATTACTTTCTCTACTTCCTATTCCTCATCTCATATCAATTGTATGTATGTATGTATGTATGTATGTATGTATGTATGTATGTATGTATGTATGTATGTATGTATGTATGTATGTATGTGTGTGTATTTGTGTGTGTGTGTGTGTGTGTGTGTGCGTGTGCGTGTGTGCGTTATAGGGTTAGGGTTGTGCTGAAAATGATTCTGCTATATATGAGGCGGCATTCAGAAGCACAGATCCATTAATAGATTTGTTTACAAGGAAGACTACTCCACTTATGGAGGGGCCCCGAGTGGTCTAAAGCGCTCTCTGTTACGGATCACTGCCATCTCAACTCTGTCTGCGTGGGTTCGAGTCTAAGATTCGGCTAATGTAGTTATGTGAGAAAGCTTGCCAGTACCTTCTCGTGGGTCGGTGGTTCTTTCTGGGGGTTTTCCACCAATAATACTGGCCGCCATGTATAGCCTATCGTGTGCTGAAAATTGGCGTTAAACCCTACAACAACCACTTATGAACTTGTCAAACTCTCCCCTATAGTAGAATATATGCTCACCTTCATGTTCTCCTAGGGCTTTCCATCTGACTTCACAGAGTCCCAGGATGTGCCATGTGTAGTGTTCCAGCTCATGTGCAAACTCTTGGAGTCTTCCAATTTGCGCCACAGTTCTAATGTTCCAGGTGGCAATGCAATGCTGTCTCTCGCCCTGAGTTTATACAAAGTACATGTAGCACACTTGTCACCTCCGTCCTTCTGGACAATGGCAGGCGCGTCTCTTGTTGACCTGGACGACGACTGATCCGGTATCGTAAGATTATATTTGTCCAGCATTATCAGTGTGTCTTGGTCAAAAGTTATCTGGCGGAGCCCACCCCTCTCCAGACCAAGGAGTTACCAGAATGGGATGTAGGAGTAAATCGTCAAGCTGCCTTAAGGTCTCCATTCCGGCAGTGTCGTAACGACGGGGGGAGGGGGAAGGGCAGGGGGCGGGCAATCGCCTTGGGCGCCGGTGGCTAGGGGGCGCCAAATGGGGCGCAAAGTATCAACATAACTACGCAACAAGGGCAGCCGGGGACGCAAATTTGGGTGTTTTTCCCTGGGCGCCGCAGATTTGGGTGTTTTGCCCTGGGCGCAGAATATCATCGACTTTGCGGCCAAAGTCAAAATAATAATAAAAAAAAAAAAAAAAAAGGGCGTAAAAAATAAAAAAAGGCTGAGAAGAATTTGTTGGTCTAGGCAGCAGTATACTCTGGGATGGGTACATTTCTTGAGCAAGTAATGCATCTGCCACTGCCCAACATTCTTCAAACTGCAAAAATATTTTAAATTTCCCACTTAGTATTTTTAGTGAAAAGATGTTATGATCTTATTTAAATTTATCTTATTTTATTTTATCTGTTATATCTTTGTATTTGACTGTTTATTGTTTTTACGGTGTATGCTAATCTAATGTACTTGAACCGGAACATGTAACTGTGTTGTTTTCAGTAGAACCAAATAAAAATGTCAGCACTTCAACGCCAGGCTGTAAAACATGGAATAAGTGGCGGTTTACCCCCGATGCCACCACCTGGCATCGGGTAAGATTTGTATATTTTCAAAACTTAACTGTCCCATACAGTATCAGGAACACTACTTTTGATCAGTTCATGTTTTTATTTTGAAGACCTTGCTTTACGTTACTTATTTTCGAGGTTCACGCCAATGATGTATAACTTATGCTAGACACAAGTTCGGGCGACCTTCTTAACATATTCCCTCATCATATTATTGATTACCGATATAACTGCTGTATATATCCCAATCTTGCTTGATTCCATACAGCATCTATGATGATGGTTAATACCTAGCCATGGTTTTTGTTTAAATAAAAATCGGTTAATTAAGGGTCACAAGGCCTCGTAGTCGTATCATTGCTTACCCTTTACAGATAAATAATACATGTACAAAATATAGCACATACACTATTTGTCGGCAATCTGGGTATATACTGCATTTATAATTTTTTTTTAAAATATTAAGAACCATAGGGACTCCCTGTGCTAAAGTGGCAGAACGTGAAATACCTTTCAATGATTTGATGTACTTCTGAAAGCAATGTAAAAAATTGTTATGCCATAGCAATTTTATATCACATAAATATATTACCTTTGTTTAGTTATTTCTACTAGATATTAAGTTTTTTGAAATTCATTTAAAATTTTGTAATAGGAGCTCATTTATCTCTAGTTTATGCCAGCATCTAGCTTTCATTATGGTTCTGAAATGAATACATTTTAAATTTGTATTCATTATCTTTTGGCCAGGCCATTTTCATTGTGAGTTTGAAAAGTAACAGTCAACATTGACTTGCAAATACATAAACTCCAAAAGCAAAGCAGAATCCTAATGGATATGGCATTCTTTGTAGACCCGTGAGACATAATTATCACGGATCATTATTTTATTACATGACACATAAATAAAGATAAACATTACATATTAAATCAGTGGTAAATTATCAAATAAGTTGTATTTTTCCATTGATAACATCACTTTGCTTTTGTCACCGACATATTTTTAAATACTGTCATGGCTACCAAACTGCTCTCATTTATTTTTTGCTAGGATTGATAAGAAATAATGTTGGTTTAATTTGTCATTGATTAACATGGAATTTGCTCTGTATGATATTCTCATTGAACTGTTAATACAAATGTTATTAGTATAATAATTATTATTTTATGTATCTTTTATGTGATAAATAGATAGTCCCTATTACATTTTATTTTGTGTAAGAGAAGCCAAGATTTACATGTAAGTATATATCCATAGTTGTTTTCTTGTACAATGATATGAGCATTCTGAATTGTAGGGCATTCTGTTGTACAATGATATGAATTATAGGGCATTCTGTTGTACAATGATATGAATTATAGGGCATTCTGTTGTACAATGATATGAATTATAGGGCATTCTGTTGTACAAGCGTTTTAATTGGGACCTCGGTATCAGAAGCTGTGCTGATAAGTGCCATTTACTAGGCTCAGGTGGTGGCCTAATAAAGACTATTGTCATTTGTGTTTTAATAATTGCAAAACCTTATACAACTTATCTTTGCCGTCCCGAAAGATACAATGGGTTTTATAAAACACAAAATTAGCATATGGCTACAAGATTATATGAAAACAAACTTACAGTTCTATGACTTTCCCCTAGTATGATGCCCAGTTGAGTGCCCTTATGCTTCATGTAACCAGTTATACATGGAGTAGTCTAACTCTCATAGTGTTGCAAGGACACTCGTGCAGGCACTCTAATGGATCAGAGTATTCACCAGATGCTTGATAACTTACCATTTCACAATCACTAGCACACTGTACTATCATAGAAGAGAAGATATTGCAAGAATCAAAGACCTGTCTGGGATCTTGGGATTTCACCTGGCCAATGGCACTGGACCTAACACAATTGGATTTTCATGGGGATTAAAAAATGCACCAAATGAACTGCTCTCAAGAGTTTAATTATCCTGCCTCCTCAGTCTTGGTAGACGTATCTGCTTTTATTTCCAGCATGATGGACCAGTATTGCTCATGAAACCAGCCCCCCAACTTGCAAGGGTATCATTGACTATCCTTATATATAAGATCTGCTTCCTCCTTTTCATTAGCTGTCAGAAAATCAGTTAAATACATGCCTTATCAGTGGACCTGAATTACATACAGTTCCAACAAGATAGGTCAGCATGGCTTTCGACAGTACCCTCTTACATTTGCCAAAAACAAGCTCCTGTTCATGGGTAACCAGACTTTTGTAATGAAATCACTATCTGCTCTGGACATGTCAGCTTTATACAAGATCCAGTATGAGCTTTAAAGGGGCCCCGAGTGGTCTCAAGCGCTGTCCGTTACGGATCACTGCCATCTCACCTCTGTCTGCGTGGGTTCGAGTCTAAGATTCGGCAAATGTAGTTATGTGAGAAAGCTTGCCAGTAGCTTCTCGTGGGTCGGTGGTTCTTTCCGGGGGTGTTCCGGGTTCTTCATCCACCATTATTACTGGCCGCCATGTATAGCCTATATTGTGCTTAAAAATGGCGTTAAACCATAAAAAACAAGCAAACGAGCTTTAAAGTGGTATCTTAAAATGACAGTCCGTTGTGTTGAGGGAGATCAAAGTTATTTTTATCCCTCAGATAGGAACAGGAAGATATATCAGCACAGACTCTTTTATCTTGGATTAAGTGGGATATTCATTCTGCATATTGCAAAAAATAATCTCAGTGCAATGGATATATTAAGATTTTTGGCTCATGCGGTTAGTGAAGTTATCACAAGCATGGCATTTGACTTGGAACTGTTCTCAATCTCACATTATCTGTGCCATGGGATAGGGATCAGAATGGACATTCTCCAATTTTTATTTAAGAGCTCTTTCTTCCCAAAGGGCACATCTCATTCTGGTAGGACCTGTAGTCACAGCACAACAGGTCACCTTTACAGGTTGTTTGACAGCGTCATAAGACATGGCTTCACCACTTCTGCTGGTTTTGCATGAGGGGAAATTTTACATTTTTGAAGTGCTTCCTGATGTGTGGAGTTTTGTTAAGTTGAGTTGTCCATAATCTGTCTCACATACCTTAGTGGACTAGACTAAGGGGTAAGGGGATGTATCTCCACTTATTACCTATTCTCCTCAGGTATATTGATTGGGTAACATATTCAAAGAAGAAACTAATTTGTTCTAGTAAATTATGTTTCTTCATGAATACTTACTGAATCATAATACACATGCACAGTCCCAACCTCCCTGTAGTTACATTCATATAGAAAGCTTACCTTCCACTCCAGTAGTAACTGATATATTCATGGGATTGGCTGCCTATCTCTTTACCAAGTGGTGATCACTCTACCTGACTGCCCCCTAGCTAGACAGACAACCGTTAGCATTTTAACTAACAGTTTTAATCCTGGGAGGGCTGGATTTTCTACATAGTAGTATGTACTGGCTAAGTATTTGTGAAGAAAGATTTTAATAGAAAAAATAAGTATTTTTTGAAGAGGGGCCCTAAAAGGAAGAATAGATCTAATTTGAATTCTTGGAAAATCTTTTGGGACAGTATAGCATTAGTCCATTTTAGGGACTGTTGTTTTCAGTACTAGGCATTAGTGTAGCACAGCATGCATAACAAGTAATCATGCTCTAACAAGTAATCATGCTGTAACATAACAAGTAATCATGCTCTAACATAACAAGTAATCATGCTTTAAAGAAAAGCACTAAATGTACCTTGGTTAATCAATGACAATAATGTAATGATACCGTATTCTTAACACCATCAACAGTTTATTTTATTAACAATAATACTTCTTTTCATTCACAATAATGTGCAAAACTTGTATTAAGATTTTATTAAGATTTTTTGGAAGAAAAGAAAAAAACTATTATAATGAAGTGTGAATTTCACTTCATCCCGCAGTGCTACAAGTTGACTAAAATAAGTTTAAAAACATGTCTCTGATTGAAATATTGATTTTAAAAGATGGATAAGCAACACCTTAATCAAAAAATGGCAGTACAGAGTGATAGTTTTTATGTCTTACCTGACTTTACAGTTATCATATACAAGTGCTAATATGTCTTGGTGGATTTTATAAATACCATATACAAGTTATTTGTTTCTTTACACTAATATCTTGGTGGATTTTATAATTATCATATACAAGTTCTTTGTTTCTTTACAAAGTTTTCTTTTTCAGTGGGAAGAAATTGATGCCTGGGAGGAAGAGAGACTATACACCTGTGCTTTGGGACAAATACTTCCAACATGAGCACAGGATCAAAGTGAACAACAATGTATCCTTTCTAATGCGAACCTCATGGAAAAGATAGAATTGTAACAATAACAGAGTGTTTAGTGTTTTTCTTTCTTTTCTATTTTCAGAGTTATTGAACACAAATGGATTACATGTATTTATCTTAAAATCAATGTATACTACAGGGTTCGAAATGACCTAATCATTAATCAGACATTAATTTATTATTAAATGTTTTGTAGTATTGTGAAAAGGAATATTATTATTATTATTTTTTCTGCTGCAGAATTACATGCATATGGAGACCATTTGGGCACTTAGTTGTAGGTGCACAGAATGACTATTTAATGTTCAAATATTTGTCACTGGAAAATATAAGAAATAAAAATGTTTTGAAAAATTAAAATTCAATATAATCTTTAGCATCATTTTTAATAATATTTTCAGTAACCTGACCAGGTTTTACGTTGTAAAGAATGGTTGTCCAGCATTAATTTCTAGTTTTATCAAACTCCTAGGTAAATTGATTGTCCAGCATTAATTTCTAGTTTTATCAAACTCCTAGGTAAATTGATTGTCCAGCATTAATTTCCTAGTTTTATCAAACTCCCAGGCAAATGTAATGTCCAGCATTAATTTCTTAGTTTTATCAAACATCCAGGCAAATGGATTGTCCAGTATTAATTTCTAGTGGATTCTTACTCCCTTATGTTTAAAAATAATTTATAGTTAGTTAGTTATTAGGAATTGGCCTGGCCATTTTTGTGTGAAAAAGATTGAATAATTTTGTCACCTTATTAGACTTATTTTCATTTGATTGTGACACTGTCACAGATCTTGGATAAAAAACAATGAAGTTATTAAATATTTAATTTATATTTGGTGTAGTTTAAACAGTCCAGTTGTCTAACCTTTGGAAAAGCTGACATGTTCAAAACAAATATCATTAAATAATGGAGCACATTGATGGACAAGTTTGGCTAGCAGCGCATTGGAATTTCCAATTAACAATAATTGACTGACATATTATGGTAGATTGATGAAATTTGGAATTTCTCAATTCAAATTGTCATCCCACCTCGGAAGACAGTAGATCAGAAATAGATCTAAATGTTTTTAAAATGTCCACTATTTAGAAAGGCAGTTTTAGTTGTAAATATTGAAATGTATGTACTCTAATTATTTCTTGATGATTTTGTGATATTTATCAAATATACTTTGCACTTGTTATCGGTGTACTTAATGTGTTTAAGCATATTTTTTGTACATTTGTTTTCACAACAGTTTATTCTGCTAGAGGGCATCAGGGGAGATAACTGAATTATCCTCTTAGAATAAATTTTGTTTCTAAAATTAAAAAAAAAACGGAAGAAGAATTTATACATTTGGCCTTAACTCAGTCTCTTGTTTAGACCTTCCGTGTATATGAATGTGGAAACGAAGGCCCAGTTGTTCTGTTCCTGCATGGAGGGGGTTTCTCTGCTCTGTCTTGGGCAGTTCTTTCAGTATGTACACACTTTACTTTGTTGCATATTTTGTCTGTCTGTCTTGTGGGGCCCCGAGTGGTTGAGTGGTCTAAAGCGCTGTCCGTTACTTATCACTGCTATCTCACCTCTGTCTGCATGGGTTCGAATCTAAGATTCGGCTAATGTAGTTATGTGAGAAAGCTTGCCAGTAGCATCTTGTGGGTCAGTAGTTCTTTTCGGGGGTTTTCCGGGTTCTTCCTCCACCATTAATACTGGCTGCCATGTATAGCCTATATTGTGCTTAAAAATGGCGTTAAACCATAAAAAACAAACAAACAAACTGTCTTTACATAATCTCTTTCTTCTGCTTCATTTGAAATATGAAGTATAATATTCATCTTTTCTTGCTTCAGCAAAATTATTTCTTTATATTGGCTTCTCGTCCTCCTCCAGTGTACTTATTTGAAAATTATTGTACTACAACCGAATTTTGACAAGTGCTGAATTGAAGAAATACTGCAAGATAAAGTACAGTTGAACCTGTCTTGACAGACCACCACCTCTGCCAACAAATAATGGTATCTAAAGACAGTTGGTGTCTCATAACAGGTCATAACACTATATAATGAATAAATCTGTACATGTAGATTCTGGTCTCTCAAAACAGGTAGTCTCTCATAGCAGTGGTTTCTCAAGACAGGTTTTACTGTATTACGCTTCAGTTAGGTCCTACGAAAATATATTTTCCATTGAGAAATCTCCAGCATAACAAATAAATATTTGAACTTTTAATACAATGACAGATTTGTTTGGTTTAGTTCTACTGGTCATTGACTTCTACTGGTCTTCCTGTTGTCCATTGTCCATCTCCCAGACTCCAATGTCAATTGTACATCTGTATGTTAGCACAGGTTTCTTCCTGTTGTCCATTGTCCATCTCCCAGACTCCAATATCAGTTATAGATATGTATGTTAGCACAGGTTTCTTATTGATAATCTACCTAAACTACTTGGAGGATTGCAATCAGAAATGAAAACAGGAAATTCAATATGGCTACTTGGAGGATTGCCATCAGAAATGAAAATAGGAAATTCAGTATGGCTACCACATTGGCCTTCTTGAAAATCTTATTGCTACTCCTTCAAGATGAAAAGCTCATGTCAGCATTTTACCATAAAACTTAATTTCATGTAGTATGGTTACCATGGCAGCTATCTTAAACATGTTGCTATTATTCCTTCAGGAAATGGAAAATCAATATGGCTTTTTCTAATTATGTTCATACTGAATGAAAATGGTGCCGCTCTGATCTCATATGGCTATCACAACAAACATACTGTAAATCTTTACTAGAAGTCTTAAGATGGTGTCCAGTTTACTAGAAGTCTTAAGATGGTGTCCAGTTTACTAGAAGTCTTAAGATGGTGTCCAGTTTACTAGAAGTCTTAAGATGGTGTCCAGTTTACTAGAAGTCTTAAGATGGTGTCCAGTTTGTCTTAAATAAAATCTTATATCCGGTATGATTACCACAATGTCTTATTTGAAAATCTTATTGGTCAGGAATTTCATGGATGATTTCACCTGGCAGTTTGAAGAAAAGAAATAGCCTTATCTTAAATTCCTGGATTTTTTTTCTTCCAGGGATTTTTGTTTAAAGACATTACACTTTAAATATCATCAAGTAATAGATGGAGAAAATATTCATTATTTAATATAAAATATTAAATTCACTCATAGCTGACTACATATTTTAAAAAAAAATTATATTATGTCATAGACAATAAAATGTACTACATAAATACTACAGACCTTTGTAAAATCTGTTTTCTTATACACTTTGCTGAGAGTGAGCAGTACCATTTTCTTCATGCATAGTAATTTTTATCCCATCTGTAGATTTTCAGGTCAGGATCATTAAATGTTAAAGTTTCTAATTTATTTAAAATACTTTCTGTTAAATTAATTAATACTTTTAGTTACATTAAATGATCCTGACCTGAAAATTGAGAGTTGCAGATAGGATAAAGTTTGCAATGCTATGTGAAACAAACTATAGTGAAAAGATGAAGTAGATGTATTGCTCAACTTTTATATGGATGAGGGATGGAAAATGTAGCAAATTTGTCTTGTGCTCTGCTTTGAATAATAGACCAGCAATTATGGTACCCTGATCCTGAAAGCAAATTCCATTTAGTCATTAACGTCCTTTCATAATTTATAAATCTTTTTATCCCATGATCTTTGAATAAAATAATGGTTTTAGGCCATAATCTGAAAGCTTGTTAATGGGATGTGATGGAATAAAATAATGGTTTTAGGCCATAATCTGAAAGCTTGTTAATGGGATGTGATGGAATAAAATAATGGTTTTAGGCCATAATCTGAAAGCTTGTTAATGGGATGTGATGGAATAAAATAATGGTTTTAGGCCATAATTTGAAATCTTGTGAATGGGATGTGATGGAATAAAATAATGTGAATTTGTTGGTTGGAAAGGTTTTCCCTCGCAGCAGATATGTTTGTTTTTCAAGCAATGTTAAATATGTTCAACATTAAATGCATGCAATATATTTCTTAATGTGTATCTCCAAGATGAGATGGTGTTTCTTCCAAGTTGAGGGGTGTCTCTCATCACTCACTGAAATCTTCCTTATAGGCAAAATTATTGAAATATTTAATTTTTTCAATTTTTTTCACCCCTAGCTTCCAGGGTAGTATATTTACTGTAATTCTTCCTGTGATCACATGACTGTCAACTAGCTTAAGCAGGGCAAGATGATTTAGTTTCATAAAACAGTTAACTTCTTTTTGATTCTGTCGTCAATGTTAAAAGTTAGGGTTAGGGTCAGTTGTCGAGATGGATTATACTATTTGTGAGCAGAATAATTCTGAAAGGATTAAAGATGTTAATTGATAATGGTGGGTTTCCGAAAATCTCAATTAGCGTGAAACAATTAACATTATTTTGATCCTATCTGGAGTGTATTCTGCTTCATTGCTTAATGTTGTTGAGATGTATTAGAGTCTTAATCAAAATGCCAAAATGCCAATGTCAAAGAAATAGAAATGTCACACGAAATTCAGTGATGGATGGAAACAGGAATTTCATTGGTTGGAATCAAGTGTGAAGGGACATGAATATGCATTCTGTTCTTCTTATAAAACTAAACTATGATTGGCAACAAAATTACTATAAAAGGACTGATGTCATGTTATGATGTAGATATTTTATTTTTAAAAGCAAAGGAAATTGTTTAATACATGTAGTAGTAATTTTTGTCCACTTGTGTGCATAAGAATCGAGCAGATAAAAACCTTCCTTCCTTTCAGGTCAAAACTCTCATCCAAATTTTGGAAATATTCCTATCTTTCCTGATCTGACCTGCCTTTGGTGTCACATATATGATATAATACTCTTACATCATTCAAGACAGAGATTTTGTATCTTTGTATATATTTGGGGTAGCTTGTGGATATGTGAATAGACCATGTACACTTGATACAATCCAAAGACTTGTAGAATTATGGACTGTGTGATGGAAGGATGTAATATGTGTTTGAAATAGTAGAGTAGGTGTCATGTAAAATAGGATCCAATATTTTTTGTCAAAATTAGCATTATCAGCTCTTTGCTTACATTTCAGTCAGTTTTATCAAACCTTGTGACCTGCAGATGTGCAGCCATAGATCTCAGGGGACATGGTGAGTTAGAATCATTATTATGTGCCATAAATAAAATTCATGTAACTTGTTTTACAGTTTAATACAGGAAAAAAGTACATCTCAGTAACTCAGATGGCAGTTACTCAAATGCTTGAATGAATTTCTTAGTAGACATGGACATTATCTCAGTCACTCAGTGTTACTCAAATGCTTGAATGAATTTCTTAGTAGACATGGTCATCATGCCAGTCACTCAGTGTTACTCAAATGCTTGAATAGATTTCTTAGTAGACATGGACGTTATCTCAGTCACTCAGTGTTACTCAAATGCTTGAATGAATTTCTTAGTAGACATGGACATTATCTCAGTCACTAAGACAGCAATCATTGAGATATTGGAATGACTTGCTTAGGCAATCTCCAGTTTTGTGTTTTGTACAGGGTTAGATTTTAAAGAAAAAGAATTTTCCAGGTATCCTCACTGGTTATACTAGTTATTTAAGAAAGGTATTATATATCTTAGGAATTTTAAAAGAACTTTCCTTTTATTTTGGTTTATGATTGATGGGTGTATTTAGATTATAAAGTATACAGCTATAGATATTCAGATATACAAAAAAGCTGCTAGCTCCACTTGGTCATTTTCATTTCTTGGACTTCAAAGGTAATATGTAGTTAAAACATTAACTTTTTTTTAGATTTTTATTTTGTAATTCATTAATGCACTTTCATGCTGTTCATTTGTGCAAATGGAAACAGGCATTTTAGTTAGTTGTGTACTTAGTTTATGTACAGTTTCCACAAGTAAATATCCAAAGAAATTTCAGGCACTGTAGATGAATGTATCATAGAAATATACCTACATTCTCGCCACAGTGTATGTTGTTAAGGTAAACAACTTCACCTTACATTTGTCACTTTCTCAGAAGTTCATAATATTAGTGCCCCCTTGGTTAGTACTAGCATAAGGAATCTCAGTAACCCGGTTACGAACGCCTGAGGTCACGAACAATTCGGGTTACAAACAATAACTTCGAAAAATATTTGTCTCGGGTAACGAACAGTGCCTCGGGTTACAAACGAGAGAGAGAGAGAGAGAAACGATCGCGTACAGTACAAATGAAGGGCATGCAGTACTAACATCGCTTAGCGCTAGCCTAGTAGCCTAGTTTTGCACGCGTGCGCAGCCTCGCTTTCATTTGCCTTACTACACAGCAGTAAGAGTAGCAGTCGTCCGATGATGAGAAGCCAGTGACCGTTTCAACTGCCAGGATTAAAGAAATTTGCCGCATTGTGAACCATCATCCAAACAAACTTGTTGCTAACAGGGCAGTAAACATGATGAATGATAACGCGATGGCCCACTTCAGAAAGATTCTCCAGCAAAGGAAGCGACAAATTTCCCTTGATAGTTTCTTGGTGCAGAAAGATTCCCAGTTGGCTGCAAAGAAACAGCGACAAGAAACTCCTGAAACTAATGATTCAGAATAGCAAACAAAGTGACAAATTTCCCATGATCGTTTTCTTGGTAAAAATAATGGACTAAATCTTTTTTATTTTACATTTATTTGGTTGTTTTCTTTCACTTTATTTAATACGTGAAGTACACGTATTCTTTGCGTTTTGTCAGGTAAACGACCAGATGTTAATAAAAAAGAGCGATTCTTTCATCTTGAAACTGATTGTCTTTATTTCATTGATTTCAATGTTTCGGGTTACGAACGTTTCGGGTTACGAACCGAGTTCTGGAACGAATTAAGTTCATAGCCCGAGGTACCACTGTACACTAAATTTTATATTGATGGATGAATGGTTGATGAAAAGGCTGCTGTGGCCTTCGTTAATGACAAAACACATAGCAGAAGATCGTTTGCCAAATGATGCATCCATTTTTTCAGCAGAAATCAGAGCAATAGACCTTAATATGAAATTTATCGAACAAAAACATATTTTAAATTGCATTATCTTCTGTGACTTACTATCAGTACTTCATTCACTACACAATAGAAAACAGGATAGTCTATTATTAGTCAATCTCCTCATCAAAAATACGGAGCTTAGTACCTCCTACAATATAGTATACTGTTGGTTACCTAGCCATATTGGTATTAGAGGTAATGAAGAAGCAGACCATGCTGCTAAGATTGCTCTATCCCAAGAACCATCAAATTTTAAATTACCATTTACTGATTTTAAACCTTGTATCAAAAAGTACCTACGTCAGAAGTGGCAGACGTCATGGGATGATGCAGTCAATAAGAAACTTCATGCCATCAAACCAACCCTGGGTGAATGGACTCCTTCCTACAGAACTATCCGTAGAGAGGAGGTAGTCATTGCAAGAATCAGAATTGGTCATTCATACATAATCCACTCCCACATACTAAAAGGTGAAGATCCACCAGAGTGTGTCTCTTGCAATGAACCATTCACTGTTAAGCACTTTATGACTGAGTGTTCCGACCTGCAACCTACACGTGACAAGTACTACATGCATAATGTACATGACATGAAGGAACTTTTTGATACTATATCTATCACTTGTATTTTAGACTTCCTGAAGGAAGTAAATCTTTATTTTAAACTTTAACTTAATGTATGTCATCACCTAGTGCATTTTTATCTAATGCAAATACTGACCATTATTTTTCAACATCTTTTCATCAACATACACTATTTACATCTCCTGTTGATTGGGGATGCTTCATATTTTACTGTTACCAACATCTTATCATTTTATATGGAACTATTTGGTTTTTTATATTGCTGGTTGATATTAAGCCTTTAGTATTTTTAACCATGTACAAATACAACCTATTGTATGGCGCTAAATAGCCTAAAAGTGCTGGTGTGCCATTTAAAAAATCAATCAGTCAATCAATCAATCAAATACTCGATAAACTTGCATAGTACCAGCATAAAGC
This sequence comes from Unio delphinus, assembly GCA_029339505.1. Taxonomy (NCBI): domain Eukaryota; kingdom Metazoa; phylum Mollusca; class Bivalvia; order Unionida; family Unionidae; genus Unio; species Unio delphinus. Next base: position 337,102 of record JAQISU010000168.1, on the reverse strand, counting down.
ATTATATTCCCTGCCATCTTAAAAATGCAAAGAATTCAAAACTCTGACAAAATATATAATTCATATTTTGCTTGGAGTTTTGAAGCTCTTTTGAACTATTACAATTCTTATTTGCTCCATGGAGAAAGAAAAGGAAAAGTAGTACATGACATTACTGTTGTCAAGAGCATTTTGTAAAACACAGAATTAAATTTTAAAAAATTGCCATGAGAATAAAGAAGCAGAAGCAGAGTATTAATAATGAAGATGCAGGAGTAGAAAAATCCACTGGGACAACTCAAATTTAATGTACATCAACCATCGTGAATGCCCAGTTAGGCACACTGAACATATTAAAAAATGCTTATTTTCAAAACTAGAATGGAATTTACATATTTCCCATGACATAATCGTCAAATCATCCCTGTAGATACCTATAGCATGTGCTTGAATTATCTCCAAGTAATTATATTTTTTAGTGATCAGTGGTTGCTTCTGGCAAGAGACCACACCAGTCCTCATGTGTCAGGTACTCATTATCTGTTTAAGTAATACGAATCCATGCTACCATCCCCTAGAACAAAGAAAATCTTTCTGTGCAGCCCAGCCCAAGTTTTTAAGACTGTTGCCCCCGGAAACCATGATAATTAAAAATACTTTACTCCATAAGATAAGATATTAATGAGATTCACAATGATCAGATTGATAATAACTATGATGGTCTTTTTCTTTTCCTTCTTATACCTACATTTTATTTAGCTTCAGTGGATACCTTATTTCTACATTTTATTTTGCTTCAGGGGATACCTACACATCCGATGATACAGATTTATCGGCTGAAACCATGTCCAGGTTAGGTGTTAGCTAGTATTTAAAGAAAATAGTTTTTGTTGCTTGATGTCACCATGAGATAATTGTATTCGAAACATTTGTTTTGAGGAAACATCTTTTTTTATCTTTTAAAGAGAATTATTTATGTTTTTAACAACATTCTTATCTTAGAATAAGTAACAGAAAAAAGTGAAACCAACAAGTTTTGTAAGATTCAACAAATAATATATTTCCTCGGACACAAAGTGAAATTTTAATAAAGAATTTGCAGTATTGGGAATTAACTCCCAAAAAGTCCTAAAAGTTCTGTCTTGGTCCAGATGAATGAAGTTCCAATTGATGTCCAGTGGTGTTAAAATTAATTTACAATATTGAATGTGTTGTTATGCCTATAGTTTTGTTTGTGCTAATTTGCCAATAGCCTTGATTGTGACAGGCTATTAATGGTCATTTAATGTATCACAATAATAGAATCCAAAATGTCCTTGACTCAGTTCACTATAACTCCATATTATTGATTCAGTCCAAGACATATTAAAAGCACTTTGTATTTCCAGTGAAAAATTTAAAATAAATAAATCCACCCAAATTAAAAACTGAATACGACAATAAGACTTATTCTGCTTCATATGTTCAGGCAGGATTGAGTAATTTACCATTGATATAAAAGGCTAAGACAGAATAATAGAGCCAGGATGTAGGTCATTCTAAAACATTCAGAGTTGTTAACAAGTTTAGGAATTTCTAATTATATCCTGCATTCAGATAGAAGTAAACATGTTTACCTTCATTAATAATGATCTGAATATTTAATCAATAATCATCGAGAAATATTAGCTATGTATTATGTTATTTATAAAATAAATGTCACTGGACAGACAGACCATTAAATTGGTTTGGGACTAAGGTCAGTTACAAAATACAGATATACTTAATATATAATTATGCAGAAAAGCTAACAAACAATAAAAAAACAGATATACTTAATATATACTTAATGCGGAAAAGCCAACAAAAAATACAAAACAGATACATAACAATGTCCTTAGTTTTTAAAAATTTATTAACTATGTAATTGCCAAGTTTTAATATTGTATAGGTTTTAATCATATATCAAAGGTAATTTTCTAGTTGCAAATGCAAAAGTTATTTAAAAGAGAATAATTCAATGAATGAGAGTATTTATGATAGAAACCTTGAGTTAGAAAGTCTTTGGTGGGAACATGTGATTAATTTGACAACAAAGTTATTGGTAAAATTTTATATTTCAGAGATGTTGGCGATGTTGTAAGAGAGCTGTATGGGGATGATCCTCCTCAGATTATTCTTATAGGACACAGGTAAGTCTAAACTGCCTCATACTACACCACTCCCTCGATAACTTGCGCCCTGATAACGTGGTGTCCAGCATGGATAAGATAAGAATTGGTAAATAACACCTTTATTCATTTCTTGTTTTATCATCAAAAATGGTGATTAATGCCCATAAAGATACATTCCATATTGTGAAATTTGCAAGTTCTAAATAAGATATTACATATTGTCACAGAATTAGGCGAAAATTGAACTGATTTCTGTTCTTGAATTGCAAACGAAACTCACCATTTTCTTGATTTCGTCGTACACGCATTACCTGGGGTGATTAAGTGGCGTGTAACGATTTGCATGTGCCAATTTGTAATTTACATGAAATCCGAAATACTCGTTTTACGTGGTGTACGGCAAGCTCGATGTGATTTATGTTCACCTATTGAGAGTATATAAGGCGAACTATTTATCATAATTTTTTACGGGAACCAAAATATCTAATCGAAGGATAGATAACCTCGTCTTGCAAATCTCCAGCCAAAGGGGTGAGTGTTAAAATTACATTTCGTTTTATTGTGAATTTTATTCAGATTATCATTTCGTATAATGATGCCTTTATTGCAATGAACGTGGAATATTTGGAATTACTAGTCACTTTTAGACTATAAATACAATATCGTAATCTACGGCTTAGATTATTTTTGAGACAACTATTATTAGTCTGGTTTTGTTTATTATAGCTGATTCAGTCTGATTCCAGCTGATTCCGTCGTTGATACCGTAGAAGTTCATCACTGATAGCGCATCTAATAACATCGTTGATACCGTCTCTGATACCGTAGCTGCTAACATAGTTGTTACATTGTTTCTGGTACCGTAGCTGCTAATAACATCGTTGATACCGTAGCTGCTAATAACATCGTTGATACCGTAGCTGCTAATAGCATCGTTGATACCGTAGCTGCTAATAACATCGTTGATACCGTAGCTGTTAAACACATCTGATACCATCTTTTGATAAACGTCTTTGATATCGTTTGATTTGTTGTGGGACATCTATTGTTTGTTCTGGAACATCTCTGTATAAATATCTGAATGTGCTTGTGCCGTTAATTTGTGCAAACGGAATTGAAGTATCTGTCTGTGTGTCGAACTGTCTGTTCGTCAATATCTGTGTAACGTGTAAATATCCGGAAAGCTAGAAGTCCGAGTGTCGGAGCTGTCTTAGAGTTGTAAAACGTCCGGGTTGACATCTAGGGGAGTGAGGAACCGTTGGTTCTGGTAGATGTTGTATGCTGTCTGAACGTATAACTGTGGTGGATCCGTGTAGGGAAACGTCCGATAATAGTATTGGTCAACCCTCGGTTCTCGGGGAAACTGGGAGACGATTCAACTGTTGCTGAATCGTGCGGTTATACAGGGGAGACACATAGGTGTATTGAAATTGTAATATAATTTAATACATTGTTGTATTTGCATGCTTATGTCAGATCGCAATAATATTTCAAGTGATCACATAGATATCAATAAAAGCTAGCAACTTGATTGAATACAAGTATATGATCGTGCTAGTTATCGCAATCCATCGTGCGATAGATAGTTTGTCGTTTGTGTTTATTTTTTTCGTAAATCATACTTGCATTTATTTAACTTTCGTAAAGGATTCTTGGATCTGTGTATAATCCAAGAGATCCCTTTACATTTGTGATTCCTTTTTGTATTGTTATTTAATTTGTTCATGTATTGTGAATGGTTGTGAGTTTAATTGTGGGTTGAGTGCATGAATTATTGTGTTGTTACATCTGTATTTTTTTCATTTATAATTTATTACATAAATTTATATTTTCTTTCACAAATTGTGTTTGTATTGTTCATTTAATCCACCCTCCTCTCGGTAACAATTCTGTTACAATGGTGTCAGAAGTGGGATCGTTGGATTAAGTGAACTGTCAATCATTTTTGTGAAGGTATACATTTAATGTTTATATTCGAGCGTGACCTTCTGTTAAGATAATACTCTAGTTGGAGTTTATTTTTGTTTAGTTTACCTAGGTCCGTGTGTCCAGTATAAACGTGTTTAAAGTATTGGTTTGGTTATATATCTATATTCATATTACAATTGTCATGTCATCCCTTAAGGACTTGGTTGCCTTAGGCAAAGAATTTGGATATGAAGGTGAAAGCCTAAGGAAATTTATTCAGGAAGAACAAGCCCGGGAAAGGGAAGAAAGGGTAAGGGCAAGGGAATTAGAAAGGGAATTAGAAAGGGAAAAAGGGGAAGCCGAAGAAAGGAAACGGGAATTAGAAAGGGAAGCCGAAGAAAGGAAACGGGAATTAGAAAGGGAATCCGAAGATAGGAAATGGGCCTTTGAGAGGGAAAAGATAGGATTAGAGAAGGAAAAGATAGAATTAGAGAAGCAGGCCGAAAAAGACAGGATAGAATGGGAAATGGAAGCGGAGCAAAAGCGAATAGAGTTAGATAAACTAGCTAAAGTAGAAATGTTAGAGTTAGAAGAAAGAGCAAAACAACGGGATCATGAGCGTAAGGTAGAATTAGCGACATCTGGAAGAGAACACGATTCTGCCACTAACAAATTAAGGGGCCCCAAATTACCTCCCTTTGACGATGAAAAAGATAACATAGATAGTTATCTTCATCGGTTTGAGCGGTATGCCGAAAACCAGAAGTGGAGTCAAAATGACTGGGCGCTGCATCTGAGTGCTTTATTAAAAGGTAAAGCACTGGATGTATACTCGCGACTTCCTAGGGACGATGTGTTTAAGTACGACGTCCTAAAGGAAGCACTTCTCAAAAGGTACGAGCTCACTGAACAAGGTTTTCGAAAAAAGTTCAGGTATAGCAAGCCCGATAAGGGAGAAACCTTTGGTCAGTTCACCGTCAGAATTGCGAACTATTTTGAGCGGTGGATTGAATGCGGCAAAGCGGTGAAAACGTTTGAAGGGTTGACTGATTTCTTGCTCAGAGATCAATTATTTAATACAGTTGGGCGAGAATTAGATCAATTTCTGAAGGAGAAAGTCTTCACAAACGTAAAAGATATGGCTAAGCAAGCCGATTTATTTGCCGAAGCTCATGGGGGAACCCAGAACGTGGTTTTAAAAGATTTTAAGTCTGGAAACCAGTCTGTAAGACCTATGCCTAGGGAGCCTGTAAAATCAGCTGAGGTAAAAAGGTCAGTTGGGAATCCAGTTTTTCAGCGTGTGCGGTGTTTCTTGTGTAATGCATTGGGTCATGTTCAAAAGGACTGTCCTAAAAGAAAGGCACTTATACATAAGGTAGCGGTGGCTATACAAAGTAAAGGTATATCCGATAACAACGTACATGTAGAACCTTGTATTCATTCACTTGGCACGTGTTTATTTCCTGAAGCGCGTGTACCAACCGCGAGAGGGTTTGTCAACGGTCGAGAAGTCGTGGTATTGCGTGACACTGGTTGTACGGGCGTAGTGATCAAACGTAGTCTCGTGCAGGATAACCAAATGCTCGGGTGGGAATCCCCATGTATGTTGCTTGATCAGACGATGGGTCGCATTCCCGTAGCAAGGATCACGGTAAGAACACCTTTCTTAACGGGAACTGTTGATGCCCTTTGTATGGACAATCCTATTTACGATCTGACGATCGGTAATGTTGAAGGTTCCCGTCTTCCAACCATGGCCGATTTTAAAATACCTTTGGCCCAGGCAGTCGAAACGCGAGCGCAAACACGGCGAGAGAAAACCGCGTTTCATAAATTAATAGTCCCTGAATCGATCTCAGGAATTTCCCGTGATGATTTCAAACAAGAGCAAGATCGTGATGAATCCATCAGAACAATTGTTGAGAAAATCACGTCCGGCGCGATTAAACATTGCAAGCGTGGGGGTAGCTCTAGATTCTTACGCAAGAACGGATTAATTCATAGGGAGTTTAGCGCTCGGGAGGGTAAGAAGTATTGGCAAGTGGTCGTACCCCAGAGATATAGATCTCAAGTACTTAGGGTGGCGCATGAGTCAAGCATGGCAGGACACCTAGGTAAGGCTAAGACCACTAGCAGGGTAGTCGCTGAATTCTACTGGCCCGGTGTTAATGGCGATGTCACACGGTTCTGTAGGTCGTGCGACGTATGTCAGAAAACCGTCTGTAAGGGAAGGGTCACAAGGGTGCCCTTGGGACAGATGCCATTAATAGATACACCGTTTAAAAGAGTGGCAGTAGATATTGTAGGACCAATACACCCAGTTACCGAAAGAAAGAATCGGTACATACTTACTCTGGTTGATTACGCAACCAGATACCCCGAAGCCGTAGCGTTACCAACTATTGAAACGGAAAGGGTAGCTGAAGCATTAGTTGATATCTTCAGTAGGGTAGGGGTGCCAGAGGAAATCCTCACTGATTGTGGTGCCCAATTCACCTCTGACCTCATGGGTGAAATAAGTAGGCTGTTATCCATCAAACAGCTAAACACTACCCCATACCATCCGATGTGCAATGGACTGGTAGAGAAGTTTAATGGTACCCTGAAAAGCATGCTGCGAAAGATGTGCGCGGAACGTCCGCAAGACTGGGACCGTTATTTAAACGCTGTTCTGTTCGCGTACCGTGAAGTACCGCAGGAAAGTTTAGGGTTCTCGCCCTTTGAACTGTTGTATGGTAGAACGGTTCGAGGCCCGATGCGGATACTACGCGAACTATGGACTGGTGATGTCGCGAACGAGGAAATAAAAACGACTTACCAGTACGTGTTAGATCTAAGAAACAAACTTGAGAGTACATGCCAGATGGCACGTGACGAATTGATTAAATCGGGGCGCAGATATGCCAAGTATTACAACCGCAGAGCGCGTAATAGGAAATTTCTTGTGGGAGATCAGGTGCTATTGCTTCTTCCAACGAGTTCGAATAAGTTATTAGTCCAGTGGAAAGGTCCATATGAAGTTAAAGAAGTAAAAGGTGACATGGACTATAAAATTGACATGGACGGTAATGTAAAAACATTCCATGCAAACATGCTCAAGTTATACATCAAGAGACAGAGCGACAATGTCAATAAGGGGAGTTGAAAATATAGGCGCAGACTACTTGAGTAGGGCATGATGGGAAATTTGTATGAATTTGCCCAGTAATAAAATCCAGTTTGTAGTATAACCAGTGTAAATGTTGTAAGATATCATCAGTAGTTATTTTTCTTCTATTCTGTGTTAGTTTTAAAAATGTGTACATTTTTATTCTTAGGGGGGAGGTATTGTCACAGAATTAGGCGAAAATTGAACTGATTTCTGTTCTTGAATTGCAAACGAAACTCACCATTTTCTTGATTTCGTTGTACACGCATTACCTGGGGTGATTAAGTGGCGTGTAACGATTTGCATGTGCCAATTTGTAATTTACATGAAATCCGAAATACTCGTTTTACGTGGTGTACGGCAAGCTCGATGTGATTTATGTTCACCTATTGAGAGTATATAAGGCGAACTATTTATCATAATTTTTTACGGGAACCAAAATATCTAATCGAAGGATAGATAACCTCGTCTTGCAAATCTCCAGCCAAAGAGGTGAGTGTTAAAATTACATTTCGTTTTATTGTGAATTTTATTCAGATTATCATTTCGTATAATGATGCCTTTATTGCAATGAACGTGGAATATTTGGAATTACTAGTCACTTTTAGACTATAAATACAATATCGTAATCTACGGCTTAGATTATTTTTGAGACAACTATTATTAGTCTGGTTTTGTTTATTATAGCTGATTCAGTCTGATTCCAGCTGATTCCGTCGTTGATACCGTAGAAGTTCATCACTGATAGCGCATCTAATAACATCGTTGATACCGTCTCTGATACCGTAGCTGCTAACATAGTTGTTACATTGTTTCTGGTACCGTAGCTGCTAATAACATCGTTGATACCGTAGCTGCTAATAACATCGTTGATACCGTAGCTGCTAATAGCATCGTTGATACCGTAGCTGCTAATAACATCGTTGATACCGTAGCTGTTAAACACATCTGATACCATCTTTTGATAAACGTCTTTGATATCGTTTGATTTGTTGTGGGACATCTATTGTTTGTTCTGGAACATCTCTGTATAAATATCTGAATGTGCTTGTGCCGTTAATTTGTGCAAACGGAATTGAAGTATCTGTCTGTGTGTCGAACTGTCTGTTCGTCAATATCTGTGTAACGTGTAAATATCCGGAAAGCTAGAAGTCCGAGTGTCGGAGCTGTCTTAGAGTTGTAAAACGTCCGGGTTGACATCTAGGGGAGTGAGGAACCGTTGGTTCTGGTAGATGTTGTATGCTGTCTGAACGTATAACTGTGGTGGATCCGTGTAGGGAAACGTCCGATAATAGTATTGGTCAACCCTCGGTTCTCGGGGAAACTGGGAGACGATTCAACTGTTGCTGAATCGTGCGGTTATACAGGGGAGACACATAGGTGTATTGAAATTGTAATATAATTTAATACATTGTTGTATTTGCATGCTTATGTCAGATCGCAATAATATTTCAAGTGATCACATAGATATCAATAAAAGCTAGCAACTTGATTGAATACAAGTATATGATCGTGCTAGTTATCGCAATCCATCGTGCGATAGATAGTTTGTCGTTTGTGTTTATTTTTTTCGTAAATCATACTTGCATTTATTTAACTTTCGTAAAGGATTCTTGGATCTGTGTATAATCCAAGAGATCCCTTTACATTTGTGATTCCTTTTTGTATTGTTATTTAATTTGTTCATGTATTGTGAATGGTTGTGAGTTTAATTGTGGGTTGAGTGCATGAATTATTGTGTTGTTACATCTGTATTTTTTTCATTTATAATTTATTACATAAATTTATATTTTCTTTCACAAATTGTGTTTGTATTGTTCATTTAATCCACCCTCCTCTCGGTAACAATTCTGTTACACATATTATATTAGGGTTTATTTGTTGATAAATAGTCATCAATACACAGTAGAAAGTCACATTCTAATCCTTTATTTCCGTTTTAGTGTAAACATTAATATTGCAACATTTTCTTTTCTATGAAATTATGAAAAAAGTCAATTGACCATCACATCAAAACCCATGTGTACTTCTGTGAGAACCTAATTACCTGCCAGCTTTGTTTTGATCAACAACTTGGCAAAGTGTTTCTTGCATTAAAATAATCAATTAAAAGAAAATTGTCTTGTTAGAATATGTCTTTTGTATCGAATCAAGCATGGGAGGTACAACAAAAGAATTCAAAGTCAGAAAAATCAAGGAGTAACACAAAACAAATTAACTGATTTTTTCAAAAAGTGAATTGATATTTGTCAAGCATATCACAAACGGCATGTATTATTGTGCTCTAATTTACATTGTTTTAGATTTGTAGACCCATTAAATTCATGTTGGTAAAGATTAACTCCTGTTTTTTTGTTTTTCATTTTATTTCTACCGCAGTCAAATCTATCTATTGATTGATCATGTGAAATTTTTCTCGAATAAAGAGCTGATCTTTTATATTTAAAAAATATGTCTAATTTGGATCAACAATAAACCTAGAATGTATTCAATTCAACACAAAATTAGTGACATAGTACAAAATGTGTGAATTGGTACACATGCTAAGCAAATGGAAACCACGTGGAATAATGTTTTTGATGATCTCCTCAGTATACTGTAATTTATTCTGAAATCAATTACTTTTTGAGGAACAAAGAAACAAACTACACCATTATGAAGAGATATTTATTCACAGTTAATCTCAGAACGATTATAAAGTGAGTATTCAACATTATAATCTGCCACCCATCCTCTATTGCCTCTATGTCAATCCCTTTATTGGATTGTTTGTGTGTGTGTGTGTGTGTTCCTTGATAACTCTTGTCTCATTTATTTTTTGGTTGATGTTTTTGGCCCCCGATGTGTGTGAGTTGTTGAGGGAGAGGTGTAAAAACATGGTGAACAGATACATAACATCCACATAGATGTCCTAAAACATGGCTAACAGATACATAACATCCACATAGATGTCCTAAAACATGGCTAACAGATACATAACATCCACATAGATGTCCTAAAACATGGTGAACAGATACATAACATCCACATAGATGTACTAAAACATGGCTAACAGATACATAACATCCACATAGATGTACTAAAACATGGCTAACAGATACATAACATCCACATAGATATCCTAAAACATGGTGAACAGATACGTAACATCCACATAGATGTACTAAAACATGGCTAACAGATACATAACATCCACATAGATGTACTAAAACATGGCTAACAGATACATAACATCCACATAGATGTCCTAAAACATGGCTAACAGATACATAACATCCACATAGATGTCCTAAAACATGGCTAACAGATACATAACATCCACATAGATGTACTAAAACATGGCTAACAGATACATAACATCCACAGATGTCCTAAAACATGGTGAACAGATACATAACATCCACATAGATGTACTAAAACATGGCTAACAGATACATAACATCCACATAGATGTCCTAAAACATGGTGAACAGATACATAACATCCACATAGATGTCCTAAAACATGGTGAACAGATACATAACATCCACATAGATGTACTAAAACATGGCTAACAGATACATAACATCCACATAGATGTCCTAAAACATGGTGAACCGATACATAACATCCACATAGATGTCCTAAAACATGGCTAACAGATACATAACATCCACATAGATGTACTAAAACATGGTGAACAGATACATTACATCCACATAGATGTCATAAAACATGGTGAACAGATATATAACATCCACATAGATGTACTAAAACATGGCTAACAGATACATAACATCCACATAGATGTACTAAAACATAGCTAACAGATACATAACATCCACATAGATGTACTAAAACATGGCTAACAGATACATAACATCTACATAGATGTCCTAAAACATGGTGAACAGATATATAACATCCACATAGATGTACTAAAACATGGTGAACAGATACATAACATCCACATAGATGTCCTAAAACATGGTGAACAGATACATAACATCCACATAGATGTACTAAAACATGGCTTACAGATACATAACATCCACATAGATGTACTAAAACATGGCTAACAGATACATAACATCCACATAGATGTACTAAAACATGGCTAACAGATACATAACATCCACATAGATGTACTAAAACATGGCTAACAGATAACAGATACATGGCTAAAAGATACATAACATCCACATAGATGTACTAAAACATGGTGATAAGTTCCACATAATTTTTACTTCAAAAAGTGGTCATGATAATATGAATTTATTTTCTGCATGATGCTTGAGACTAGTGAAAGTTATTGATCACACTCTGGTTGGAATTGCCAGATTGCTGATTCAATGTTTCAAAGGAATATCATCGTTTCAGATGTAGTTGACATGCATTAGGTTGATCATATTGCACTCTTAACCATGCAGTATTATTGACATGGGTAGTGTATGACTATTGGAACAGAAATGTCATATTGGAGTTCGGGAGAAATAGGAGGAGGGTGTCACCATCATTGATTGGAGGGATGCTTGGTATTGCTGATACTGAGAGAATTGTACCCTCATCAGTAGCTTCACACTTATGACTTTGTAAAATTTAGACTGGATAGTATTTTGGATAGCACAGTACTTAGTCTACATCATTTTCATATCATAAGTTGGCTGAGTGGTATCAAGCCAACTTGTTCCCCTTGCTTGTAGCAGATATCCTTTCATTTTCAGTATGGGTGGAGTCAGGCCAGGTTGTGCCTCTTGTTTGTAGCAGATATCTTTTCATTTTTAGTATGAGTGGTGCAATAGCAGTGCATAGCAGATATCCTTTCATTTTCAGTATGGGTGGTGCAATAGCAGTGCATAGCAGATATCCTTTCATTTTCAGTATGGGTGGTGCAATAGCAGTGCATAGCAGATATCCTTTCATTTTCAGTATGGGTGGTGCAATAGCAGTGCATAGCAGATAACCTTTCATTTTCAGTATGGGTGGCACAATAGCAGTGCATAGCAGATATCCTTTCATTTTCAGTATGGGTGGCACAATAGCAGTGCATAGCAGATATCCTTTCATTTTCAGTATGGGTGGCACAATAGCAGTGCATAGCAGATATCCTTTCATTTTCAGTATGGGTGGTGCAATAGCAGTGCATAGCAGATATCCTTTCATTTCAGTATGGGTGGTGCAATAGCAGTGCACACAGCTGAGAAGAATCTAATACCCTCTCTTATTGGACTGGTTGTTATTGATGTTGTGGAAGGTGAGAATTTTCTTAAATACCCTCTCTTATTGGACTGGTTGTTATTGATGTTGTGGAAGGTGAGTATTTTATTACTGACCTGTTGGTATGTTTAATTAACAATGAGAATGATTCTGGTTTATATCTACCCCAGACCAGGCTGTGACAGCCATAACAGTATGTCAAGCAGGACACCTTACAGTACTCCAATTGCTGCAAGATAGTATAATCTACCATGTGTATATGTGCTGTTAAGTGCCAATCAATCAAAGCTGAGTTGAGATTGAATTGGAATAATTGTAATGCCTTATTAACTAATTAATAGCTTGTAAATGCTTGTTACTAGAAAAACAATCCAATTCCTTGCCTGGTTAGTCAAAAGAGAGGAGCCTAGGCCCCATCAACATTCTATGATTTCAGACATAGTTGGACATCACATAAGTTGGGACATTACCTTATCACTGTGCTCTAAACTACAGGGTAGACATTACCTTATCACTGTGCTCTAAACTACAGGGTAGACATTACCTTATCACTGTGCTCTAAACTACAGGGTAGACATTACCTTATCACTGTGCTCTAAACTACAGGGTAGACATTACCTTATCACTGTGCTCTAAACTACAGGGTAGACCATTACCTTATCACTGTGCTCTAAACTACAGGGTAGACATTACCTTATCACTGTGCTCTAAACCACAGGGTAGAGGCTAGATTCAGCATTTCCAATTTTCTACCTCAGAAATTTCTCATATTTTCCTGCTGTTATTTGATTGGATAACACACTTGATGGTAGAATATTTCCTTGATAAGGGAACACCCGTCCAAGCTCACTTCAGTTTTTCATCCCTGTAGGAACATGCACCTCCACTACAGTAATAATAGATGACTTTTGGGCAGCATTACTACTGTCAACCAGGAGACACTTCATGTGCAACTTCCTTTTAAGCAAGCAGATGACCTTTTAGCCATTTTGTGTCTAAAACAAGACTATTGCAACATTTTTTTTCTGGATTTAGCATGTTGAATTTACATAGTATTCCTAATGTATTATGATTAAAAATTAAGTGCTATTGAAGAAATATATTAATCTTCAAAACTTATTTTTGTAGCTAAGGTAAGGATATATAAAAGATAAAAGAACATCTAATTTATTCTTCAAGCAATTATTTTGTTCCTTATCAAGTATTTAATGTGAAAAGTTTCTGTGATTCTTATTTTTCTTAATTTGTATTTAATATACTGGTTGAATAGCTGAGCATAAAGAATATAAATAATAGTAGTTATGGATTTCACTATCAATAAGTGCATACTACTTTCATTTATTTCAGATTTAAGTGTTGCCATATTTGTACAGTATATATGTATTGAGTAAATTTGTCTTATTTCTTGCCATATTTGTACAGTATATGTGTATTGAGTAAATTTGTCTTATTTCTTGCCATATTTGTACAAATCAATCAATCCTCTCTGCGCCGTCTAGTGCTTGAGGCAACAGCAAGGGAGCACCATTTCCGTCTGTCGGCAGCTATTGCTGGGGCGGTCTGAAAGGTGAGGCCTCTGGTCTTAAGGTCTCTCTCCACTGTTCGTCGCCAGGTCTCTTTGGGTCTGCCACGGTTCCTTTTCCCCTGTGGGATCCATCTCAGTGCCACCCTTGGTAGTGAGTCAGGGGGCATTCTGCAGACATGGCCGAGCCATCTCCATCGCCGAGTTGAAATGATCTCAGAGATGGTGCTTGCCATATTTGTACAGTATATGTATATTGAATAAATTTGTCTTATTTCTTGCCATATTTGTACAGTATATTTGTTTTGAGTAAATTTGTCTTTTTTCTTGCAGGTACAGCCCTAGAGGCTTTAAGTAGTATGCAGAATTTCCTGAGAGGACGACCTTCTATATTCAAGAGTCTGGAGCATGCCATAGAGTGGTGGTAAGTAATGCATGTGGGTTGCAACTATTCCTTGTCAACAGATTAATCATATAATCCCATTGGATATTTCTGATCTCATTAAAGTTGACTACTTTTATACCCCTTTTTTTAAAGAATTGGGCATTTTATTGAATTGACTTTATCTTTCCATCTCATCTGTCTATTAATATACCCATGCATCTATCAATTGTTCCATGAATATATGCGTGCATCCATCTGCCCATAAGTATATACATACATCCATCAATCTCTACATGATAAGGTCCATCCATCCATCTATCCATGAGTACATGAATACATCCATCCATCTGTCCATGAGTATATGCATGCTTCCATATGTCCCTGAGCACATGAATACATCCATCTGTCCATGAGTACATGAATACATCCATCCATCCGTCCATGAATATATCCATCCTTCCATCTGTCCATGAGCATATCCATCCATCCATCTGCATGCTTCCATCTGTCCAGGTTTACCTGAATGCATCCATCTGTCCAGGAGTATATGCATGTTTCCATCTGTCCAGGAGTATATGCATGCTTCCATATGTTCATGAGTACATTAATACATCCATCCATCTGTCCATGAGTATATGCATAAATACATCTGTCCATTAAAATACGCATACATCCATGAGTGTATGCATGGATCCATCTGTTCATAAATATATTTATTCATCCATCTGAACATGATTATATGAATGCATTCATCTGTCCATTGATGCATCCATTTGTCAATGGGTATATGCATGCATTCATCTGTCCTTAGATGCATCCATTTGTCAATGGGTATATGCATGCATTCATCTGTCCATTGATGCATCCATTTGTCAATGGGTTGCATGCATTCATCTGTCCTTTGATGCATCCATTTGTCAGTGGGTATATGCATGCATTCATCTGTCCATTGATGCATCCATTTGTCAATGGGTATATGCATGCATTCATCTGTCCATTGATGCATCCATTTGTCAGTGGGTATATGCATGCATTCATCTGTCCTTTGATGCATCCATTTGTCAATGGGTATATGCATGCATTCATCCATAACTTCATATTCCTACTATAACACTTGTACTACTTCATTGATTTATTGACACAATATCTGCACTGTGGGTGTATGGTGGGATTACTTGTGTTTCACAACAAAACTGAGTTGTTGTGACCTATGTTCCAGGATTTACTAATATTTTGGAAAGAGTTATCTATCTTGTGAACATATTTTTGTCTTGTCATGTATATTGAAATGTTGTTTGCAGTTAGCATATCTCAGGAACCATTTACCATATTCCAATTAAATTTTTAAGAGCATTACCTCACAGACTTAGATGTGTGCTTTATGGGTTTTGTCTCATCTGCACCATTTTGCGTTCGAGTCTCAGGATCAGCCTATGTGGGTATGTGAGACTATAGTCTGTACTGTAAAGTGACTATTTGTGCAGATGTACCATAAAACAGTACTGCATACAACTTTCACCATTGAGGATAATAACATTTTTCATTGAAAATACTGCCTTACAGTGACACATGATACATCAAATTTTACAGCTGAATAATGACATAGGATACATGACTATTCCAGCCTTATAATAAGAACTGTGTTATAATAATTGGCCTAATAACAGGAACTGTGTTATAATGAAGGGCCTGATAACAGGAACTGTTATAATTAATAGCCTGTTATAATGAAGGCCTAATAAAGGAACTGTGTTATAATGAAGGCCTAATAACAGGAACTGTGTTATAATGAAGGCCTAATAACAGGAATTGTGTTATAATGAAGAGTCTAACAACATAACAGGAACTGTGTTATAATAAAGAGCCTAATAACAAAAACTGTGTTATAATAATGGGCCTAGTAACAAGAACTGTGTTATAATAATTGGCCTAATAACAGGAACTGTGTTATAATGAAGGGCCTGATAACAGGAACTGTTATAATTAATAGCCTGTTATAATGAAGGCCTAATAAAGGAACTGTGTTATAATGAAGGCCTAATAACAGGAACTGTGTTATAATGAAGGCCTAATAACAGGAATTGTGTTATAATGAAGGGTCTAACAACATAACAGGAACTGTGTTATAATAAAGAGCCTAATAACAAAAACTGTGTTATAATAATGGGCCTAGTAACAAAAACTGTGTTATAATAATTGGCCTAATAACAAGAACTATGCTATAATAAAGGGCCTAGTAACAAGAACTGTGTTATAATAAAGGGCCTAATAACAAGAACTATGCTATAATAAAGGGCCTAGTAACAAGAACTGTGTTATAATAATTGGCCTAATAACAAGAACTATGCTATAATAAAGGGCCTAGTAACAAGAACTGTGTTATAATAAAGGGCCTAATAACAAGAACTATGCTATAATAAAGGGCCTAGTAACAAGAACTGTGTTATAATAATAGGAACTGTTATAATGAAGGGCCTGATAACAGGAACAATGTGTTATAATGAAGGAACTGTGTTATAATGGAGATCTTATAGTATGGGTATGCTGTATGATGATACATGACCTATAAGTTTAGTTTCATCATTTAATTCATGAAACATTGTATTCCATTGGTTTATATTCAGTATGTATCTATTTCAGTGTCAGAAGTGGACAAATCAGAAATTTAGACTCAGCCCGAGTGTCCATGGTGGGACAAATGAAAAGGTATATTGTAAATGACAACAGTATATATTGAATTAACCTTTATCACATCCATAGCATATCCTACAAGTCAAGTATACATTTATTCACCCCTTATATAGGCCCCAATTTCAAAAATGAGATTTGGCAATATCTTTCTTACAGCTTTGTTTGTTATAATAACATTTGGAGTGAATTATTAACTTGCATGATTAGTACATGGTTGAAAATATGAACTTGTCATGCAGGAAAAAAAGTTCTGTACTTACAGACCACTCATAACACCCAAGACACATGCAAGTTTTACTGTACCATTTTATTGAAGTACATTATAGATTATGTTGGTAAAGTATGATGCTTCACATAAGCATTAGCAAATGTGTTAATTTACTTTTCTTTTAAACAAGTCTACACAACAAATTCTGAACTATGAAAGTGTCAAAAGCAAGAAAATACATAATGTGGATCTGAGAATAAATTTGAGAAATTTTGTGTAACCAATTCCAAAAAATTAATGCATGGTTAGTGCCAATTCTTCTTTGAATACATTCCTGATTACAATAACATTAGGGTTTTAAGACTGCTACCTCCCAACTCCAACTAAAATGCAAACATTTATCTTTTCTGTCTGTATTATATATAGAGACAGGGGCAGTTGTCTTGTCCATTACCTCAACTGGCCACCACTCGGTTTCACCAATTTTTAAGCATCGCTTCCATACATCATCGTATGATACACCACCTTCCAATCATTTGTTTATGTGTTAAATTCCAACTATCTCATTAACACTCTGCATCTTTATACATTTTTGTGTGTATTGTATCATTGTATTGTTCTTGTGAAACATGTTGATGAAGTGTAATAAATGCAACAATTTCAAGTCCAAGGAAGACATGACTGAGTTGTGTCTGGCATGTACAAAATGTGCTTTATCAGTACTATACAGTGTGTGCTTTATCAGCACCATACAGTGTGTGCTTTATCAGCACCATACAGTGTGTGATTTATCAGTACCATACAGTGTGTGCTTTATCAGTACCATACAGTGAGTGCTTTATCAGTACCATACAGTGAGTGCATTATCAGCACCATGCAGTGTGCTTTATTAGTACCATACAGTGTGTGCTTTATCAGCACCATACAGTTTGTGCTTTATCAGCACCATACAGTGAGTGCTTTATCAGCACCATACAGTGTGTGCTTTATCAGTACCATACAGTGTGTGCTTTATCAGTACCATACAGTGTGTGCTTTATCAGCACCATACAGTGTGTGCTTTATCAGCACCATACAGTGTGTGCTTTATCAGCACCATACAGTGTATGCTTTATCAGTACCATACAGTGTGTGCTTTATCAGCACCATACAATGTGTGCTTTATCAGTACCATACAGTGAGTGCTTTATCAGTACCATACAGTGTATGTTTTATCAGCACCATACAGTGTGTGCTTTATCAGTACCATACAGTGTGTGCTTTATCAGCACCATACAGTGTGTGCTTTATCAGCACCATACAGTACCATACAGTGTGTGCTTTATCAGCACCATACAGTGTGTGCTTTATCAGTACCATACAGTGAGTGCTTTATCAGTACCATACAGTGAGTGCTTTATCAGTACCATACAGTGTATGCTTTATCAGTACCATACAGTGAGTGCTTTATCAGTACCATACAGTGTGTGCTTTATCAGTACCATACAGTGAGTGCTTTATCAGTACCATACAGTGAGTGCTTTATCAGTACCATACAGTGAGTGCTTTATCAGTACCATACAGTGAGTGCTTTATCAGTACCATACAGTGAGTGCTTTATCAGTACCATACAGTGTGTGCTTTATCAGCACCATACAGTGTGTGCTTTATCAGTACCATACAGTGAGTACTTTATCAGTACCATACAGTGTGTGCTTTATCAGTACCATACAGTGTGTGCTTTATCAGCACCATACAGTGTGTGCTTTATCAGTACCATACAGTGTGTGCTTTATCAGTACCATACAGTGTGTGCTTTATCAGTACCATACAGTGTGTGCTTTATCAGTACCATACAGTGAGTGCTTTATCAGCACCATACAGTGAGTGCTTTATCAGCACCATACAGTGAGTGCTTTATCAGTACCATACAGTGTTTCCTTTATCAGTACCAATCAGTACCATACAGTGAGTGCATTATCAGCACCATGCAGTGTGCTTTATCAGTACCATACAGTGTGTACTTTATCAGCACCATACAGTGTATGCTTTATCAGCACCATACAGTGAGTGCTTTATCAGCACCATACAGTGTGTGCTTTATCAGCACCATACAGTGTGTGCTTTATCAGTACCATACAGTGTATGCTTTATCAGTACCATACAGTGTATGCTTTATCAGTACCATACAGTGAGTGCTTTATCAGTACCATACAGTGAGTGCTTTATCAGTACCATACAGTGTATGCTTTATCAGTACCATACAGTGTATGCTTTATCAGTACCATACAGTAAGTGCTTTATCAGCACCATACAGTGAGTGCTTTATCAGCACCATACAGTGTGTGCTTTATCAGCACCATATAGTGTGTGCTTTATCAGCACCATACAGTGTATGCTTTATCAGTACCATACAGTGAGTGCTTTATCAGTACCATACAGTGAGTGCTTTATCAGCACCATACAGTGAGTGCTTTATCAGTACCATACAGTGTGTGCTTTATCAGCACCATACAGTGAGTGCTTTATCAGTACCATACAGTGTGTGCTTTATCAGCACCATACAGTGTGTGCTTTATCAGTACCATACAGCGTGTGCTTTATCAGCACCATACAGAGTGTACTTTATCAGTACCATACAGTGTGTGCTTTATCAGCACCATACAGTGTGTGCTTTATCAGTACCATACAGTGTGCTTTATCAGAACCATATAGTGTGTGCTTTATCAGTACCATACAATGAGTGCTTTATCAGTACCATACAGTGTGTGATTTATCAGCACCATACAGTGTGTGCTTTATCAGCAGCATACAGTGTATGCTTTATCAGCACCATACAGTGTATGCTTTATCAGTACCATACAGTGAGTGCTTTATCAGCACCATACAGTGAGTGCTTTATCAGTACCATACAGTGAGTGCTTTATCAGCACCATACAGTGAGTGCTTTATCAGTACCATACAGTGTGTGCTTTATCAGTACCATACAGTGTGTGCTTTATCAGCACCATACAGTGAGTGCTTTATCAGTACCATACAGTGTATGCTTTATCAGCACCATACAGTGTATGCTTTATCAGCACCATACAGTGTGTGCTTTATCAGTATCAGTACCATACAGTGAGTGCTTTATCAGCACCATACAGTGAGTGCTTTATCAGTACCATACAGTGTGTGCTTTATCAGCACCATACAGTGTGTGCTTTATCAGTACCATACAGTGTGTGCTTTATCAGTACCATACAGTGAGTGCTTTATCAGTACCATACAATGAGTGCATTATCAGCACCATGCAGTGTGCTTTATCAGTACCATACAGTGAGTTTTTTTATCAGCACCATACAGTGTGTGCTTTATCAGCACCATACGGTGTGTGCTTTATCAGTACCATACAGTGTGTGCTTTATCAGCACCATACAGTGTGTGCTTTATCAGCACCATGCAGTTTGTGCTTTATCAACACCATACAGTGTGTGCTTTATCAGTACCATACAGTGTGTGCTTTATCAGCACCATACAGTGTGTGCTTTATCAGTACCATACAGTGTGTGCTTTATCAGCACCATACAGTGAGTGCTTTATCAGCACCATACAGTGAGTGCATTATCAGCACCATGCAGTGTGCTTTATCAGTACCATACAGTGAGTGCATTATCAGCACCATAGAGTGTGTGCTTTATCAGTACCATACAGTGTGTGCTTTATCAGCACCATACAGTGAGTGCTTTATCAGTACCATACAGTGAGTGCTTTATCAGTACCATACAGTGAGTGCTTTATCAGCACCATACAGTGTGTGCTTTATCAGTACCATACAGTGAGTGCTTTATCAGTACCATACAGTGAGTGCTTTATCAGTACCATACAGTGAGTGATTTATCAGCACCATACATTGTGTGCTTTATCAGTACCATACAGTGAGTGCTTTATCAGTACCATACAGTGTGTGCTTTATCAGCACCATACAGTGTGTGCTTTATCAGCACCATACTGTGTATGACATATGGTGAAAGAGTATATGAAATATGGTTTGGAAAAATCGGCCGAGGCAGAGACAGAGGATGACAAAGCAAATTTGAAATTCTAGAAAGAAATTATAATATGTGGCCATGAAGAAAGGAGAGCAGTATATCATCTCCCAAGCAGTCTTTGTGGCTTGAGTGTGTCATATGTCATATGCTTGACATACTCTCAAAAGATTGGAGTCAGCTCATGTGAATTTCAGCTTTGAGTAAAGCTAAATCTCATCTTACATGAATTATAATATCCCACTACATGTACACCATTCTGTCATTTCACTGTGTTGCATGTCTGAGGTGGGGCACACTGCCTCGAACCAAGACCCAGTCATAATTCTTATGTCCTTCCACTGACTGTCAGTTGCTGTATCTCACAGTGAAAACAGTTTGATTCTTGTGTTTAAAGCTATGCTGTTTTCATTCAACATGAGTCTGAATCACAAGCCAACTACATGTACGTCATGTAATGCTCAACAGAAGAAGTAGTGATCTGTACCAACTACATGTATGTCATGTAATGCTCAACAGAAGAAGTAGTGATCTGTACCAACTTGGCAGGAAAATATTGTTATTCTTAACATGGTGTGCAAATATGGCTGCAATGAATTATGCATTAAAATTAAGGAAATTTGACAAGCAATTATATTGAATGGTTCCATGACTGCTAAAATGATGAACCAGGTGCATGCTAAAACTTTAGTTAAAACTGAAATTAAATTTATGTCTTGATGATATGAACTATAAGGACCCATGGTTGTGTATTGTGAGAAAAAGCTTTTAGCCATTATGTGCAGTTCAAGCCACCTGTAGAAGATGGAGAGGTTTTTGATTCAAAGGAAAAAACATACATACTTATCACATGGTATATTAAAAATATACACATTACTAGGGTGTCTATTTAAATTTAAGATTAATTCTAAATTTGGGTTTACACACCCCTCTTTGGAACGTATCCCTTATGTAATAGGCGACACTACAGTAATGTCTGTGAGTCTCATATTTAAGCACAACATTTTGATCTGAGACATCAAAGAAGCTGTTGGCTGGCATGCATTGTCAACCTTTAGCTCCTTAGAGCCAAAACCTGAATCTGTTGGGTGGCTATTGCCCAGATGACCAGCATACCTAATATCCTGATGACCAACAGACCTAATGCCCAGATGACCACCACATCTAATGCCCAGATGACCACCAGACCCAATAACTTCAACACTGCCTCTTAGCTTCACTAGATTTGCCAGTAAATTTTGCCAATAGAAAAGTTTCAGTAAGCATTTTCTTCCCCTGATAGAGTGGTCATTGTACATGTGTTGCTTTCATTATCAGCAAATTATTGTTGAATCCAAGGTTACTTGGGATAAGTATGATGCTCATTGTTCCCTCCTCCTATTCTCTCAATGATAATTTGATAGAGGAATGTTTTCAGAGAAAAAAAACAAATGAATAAATTATATTTCTCTGAAAATACTTACCTGGTCATCACTCTTCTAGTCACCCTGATATGTGAGCATCTTTGATCTTTCAACTTAAAAATTGGCGACAACTAGTGATGGCAAGGAAGGTAAAGGACAAGAGTGATTGCTTTTTGTCTATATTATACAGACAGAAAAGACAAATTTGTGTCTTTATTAGGGATTGCTTCACGATGTAGCATACTTATATCCCTAAAGTTGATGTGACAGGGTAAATATTCTTGGAGAAACAATAACTTAAAATATTTGCTTTTGCCATACAGAGATATAAAACCAAAGCCAAAACTTTCTCCATGTTTACCAGCTGCATGAATGAATTAGTAAAGTATTATGAAAATTAATTTCCATTGTAAGATAGAGTTTATTCTTTTTGTTGAGCTTGCCTTGGCAGAAACTTGGTCATACCAATCACTTTTGAATTCATGTGCAAGTCTGTCTGCCCACACCCTATACTAATCTCAATGCTAAAGTTTTTTTTATACTCTTCTTGCACATGTAATTTTTAGCTAAATAAACAGTTGATCTCAGAGATTGTTGGATTAGACACCCATTTGAACCATGGTCTTTAGTTTCTATGATTCATCTATTGTACAAGGTCTGTTTTCGAGTCACTTTCAATACAGTATGCAAAATCATTGAAATTCCTGCATTTTTCATCAACTGAATCTTGATGGTTCATTTTCTTTCATGGCAGCCCATGCTTTTGATGCTAAGAAAAAGCTCTCACTCATTGTAGATCAGTCATTTGTTGTCCCAGAGATGTTTGAAGTACCCCTTTAGAGCTCTTTTAGTTCTACCTTAAGTAACCTGAGCTGATTAGACAATGGAAAAATATTCCTGCCTACCAAGATGATAAATTTCTTACACACAATGGTTCATGAGGTTAGGGCTGATGCAATGTAGTGACATCATGACTGATGGGAATGAAGCCAGAGATGACATTTACATGTGTTTACCACTGAACCATTTCTTCACAAAGGTATTTAAAGAAAAACTAATTTTTAGAGCAAAAAACATTTCTTCCAAAACACTTACCCAAACATAATTTGGATACAAACTTCCAGCTCCATTTCATAGTTAAATCCCAAACAGAGGGTGCATGTACAGTGGTAACTGATGATTGATGTAATTTGTCACATATCCCTCTTGGTTACTATAGGAAACCAAAAGAGATGGTCTTTATTAGTTTTGAAGAGCTGAATTTGTGAGAAAGCAATGTAAAGTATTATGAAATATAAATCCTTTTTAATAGGAATCATATTTAGTTTTGAGCTTAATTGTTTGACTGTTGCCTCTCATTCTTGACTGTTTTATGGTTCCATCATTGCTATAACTTTGTTCTATCAATTAACATATGGGTATCTTTTTATGTGCTGCTAATTGTTACACAACTGGTCTTTTTTTTTGAAACAGCATTTAAGTTTGACATGTGCTATTACCTGTTTTCTTCATCCAGTAAATAAACAGGAGAATTTAAAAAACTTTTTTATTGCAGAACTTTGATGTTGACAGCAGTACAATTAGCCCATTATTATGTTTTATTGTTTAATATTGTACAGAATTGATACAAATGAGACTGCCTCATCAGAACTAGAGCATCAGCATGAGGAGCTCCAAGTGCAGGGAGTCGGAACAACCATCAAAGAAGAGGAGGAGGAAGTAGACGTGGAAATGCAGGAGAAAAAGGTGATTGATATTGAAGGGGAACAGGTGAAGGACGGCTGTGAACAATCTCAGAATTCTCCACAAAAAACAAATCAAACAGCAGTAAATCTGAGTTCAACACAGGACAAGGTCTTCAAGAAACCACTCCCCCCAGTAAGTTTTAACTTAACTCTTTCAGCAAAGTGCATACAAGAACACCACTTCAGAATTCAAGAATGTTATAATACATACACAGTAAACCAGATAGCATCATTACTTTCTATTAGAGATTTAGAGATATGGTGCAGTCTTGGTCCCAGTTTCTATTTCAAATAGACCATCATCATTACTCACAGACAGGCATATGGAAATTGGTTCTACATTTAGTTACTAAAGATTAACAACAGTTGCTTTCAATAGCACAGACTGAGCGAAGGGAACAGTTCTGTTTTGTATCTCATATTTTGAAGACTGTGCAGTACATTTTAGCAACCATCCTATTGTTTATAAATTTACTTTTTGTCATTTTGAATTGTCTCAGTTTGTAGCTTGTTCTCACTCTTATTGTAATTTCTCACTCTAGATTTTATAAAAAGATTTCAATAAGATTTTTATCAATGAAATGTACAAAATCCATGCCATTTTTAAATTCCTAGATCACTAATTAATTAAAAAAGGATATAGAATTTTTGAACTATTAGTGAGAGACATTGGCAGCATTGCTTATGCTGAGTGAAATGTTGTTTTAGGGATGAAACTGTAATAATACCACAAACCTTTTAAGCTTATTAGAATTAAAAATGAACATTTTATACTTTCTTTGGTAGTTGTAGTTTTTGAAAGCAAATACAATTTAGATACCTTATTTAAGAACTTAATAAATTACAAGATTTTTAATCCTTTTTTATTTGATCTGCATAAAATTATATTCATTGTTAATTTCTTCAATTTGACACTTTATAATTTCAGCAGGAATCTCAGTCACAGTACACATGGCGAATAGATTTATCAAAAACAGAAAAATACTGGAAAGGTGAGAATCATAGTACACATGGCGAATAGATTTATCAAAAACAGAAAATTACTGGAAAGGTGAAAATCATAGTAGATTTATCAAAAACAGAAAAATACTGGAAAGGTGAGAATCATAGTACACATGGCGAATAGATTTATCAAAAACAAAAAATTACTGGAAAGGTGAAAATCATAGTAGATTTATCAAAAACAGAAAAATACTGGAAAGGTGAGAATCACAGTACACATGGCGAATAGATTTTATCAAAGACAGAAAAATACTGGAAAAGTAAGAATCTTAGTACACATGGTGAATAGATTTATCAAAAACAGAAAAATACTGGAAAGGTGAGAATCACAGTACACATGGCGAATAGATTTATCAAAGACAGAAAAATACCGGAAAGGTGAGAATCACAGTATTTTGACATTGAATACACCTTGCTCCTTAGTAGGGGAATTAGTCTCATACTGTCAATTTGGCAATATATTGCCCAAGACACGAATCTTATAAGCAAAGTATTGCCCATGGCACTATGCTAATAAGCAAAGTATTGCCCATTGCACTATGCTAATAAGCAAGGTATTGCCTATTGCACTAATCTTGTAAGCAAGGTATTGGCCAATACACAAATCTTGTAAGCAAGGTATAGCCCAATGCACAAAGCTTGTAAGCAAGGTATTGCCTATTGTACAAAGCTTGTAAGCAAGGTATTGCCCAACACACAAAGCTTGTAAGCAAGGTATTGGCCATTGTACAAATCTTGTAAGCAAGGTATTGCCCAATACACAAAGCTTGTAAGCAAGGTATTGCCCATTGCACAAATCTTGTAAGCAAGATATTGCCCATTGCACAAATCTTGTAAGCAAGGTATTGCCCATTGCACAAATCTTGTAAGCAAGATATTGCCCAATACACAAATCTTGTAAGCAAGATATTGCCCGGTACACAAATCGTGTAAGCAAGATATTGCCCGGTACACAAATTGTGTAAGCAAGGTATTGCCTATTGCACAAATCTTGTAAGCAAGGTATTGCCTATTGCACAAATCTTGTAAGCAAGGTATTGCCCAGTACACAAATCTTGTAAGCAAGGTATTGCCCATTGCACAAATCTTGTAATCAAGGTATTGCCTATTGCACAAAGCTTGTGAGCAAGGTATTGCCTATTGCACAAAGCTTGTAATCAAGGTATTGTCTATTGCACAAATCTTGTAAGCAATGTATTGGCCATTGCACAAAGCTTGTAAGCAATATATTGGTCATTGCACAAAGATTGTAAGCAAGGTATTGCCGATCATACAAATCTCATAAGCAAGGTATTGCCAATTGCACAAAGCTTGTAAGCAAGGTATTGGTGATCACACAAAGCTTGTAAACAAGGTATTGCAGAAACTTTTGAGTAATCCAGACCTGATTGAATATTTAGAGTTTCTCCTAGATATGATTATGTCCTTTGTCTTAAAAATGTAGTTCATGTCAGAGAGAAACTCTCCTGAGATTTTAGGTGTTCTAGATTTGGCAGAATTACGACAAAATGTTTGTAAGACAATTCCATATTACTAATTATATTGATGAAAAGTTGACGAGATTTCCATGTGGGCAGAGGTGGAGAGAAAAAACTACATTAGTGCCAATATTTTATTAGACTGAAACAGAACAAAGTTCTTTTTAAAAATAATGTAAATAACAAGAAACCAGTTGAACAGACTGTAAATAAATGAAAATTTCTCATCAGACCTTAATTGTTACTGTTTACATAAATGTATAGGTTTCTAGGAAGATGCAATATGTTTGTATAGATGTCTGTTATTTTTTAAGTAATAAATGGATTATAAAGTGAGGAATTATAGGGTATGATAGATAAAGTGAGGAATTAGAGGGTATGATAGATAAAGTGAGGAATTAGAGGGTATGATAGATAAAGTGAGGAATTAGAGGGTATGATAGATAAAGTGAGGAATTAGAGGGTATGATAGATAAAATGAAGTATTAGAGGCTATGATAGATAAAGTGAGGAATTAGAGGCTATGATAGATAAAGTGTCAACATTAGTAAGTAATTTATTGAGTTATAATGACTAGAATTAGAAATTCCCATTAGTACATTCAGATTTTTTTCATAAATCTAATGCATGGTTTTGGGACTGTGTATAATTTAATAAAAATGTTTTACAATTCAGTCATTACATACATACTGTCCATTGTCATTCGTTACATGCATACTATCCATTGTCATTCGCTACATGCATACTGTCCATTTTCATTTATTACATGCAAACTGTTCATTGTTATTCACTACATACATATTGTCAATTGTCATTCATTACATAAATACTGTCCATTGTCATTCATTACATGCCTACTATCCATTGTCATTCACTACATACATACCATCCATTGTCATTCACTACCTACATGCTATCCATTATCATTCACTACATGCATACTGTCTATTGTCATTCACTACATGCATACTGTCCATTGTCATTCATTACATGCCTACTATCCATTGTCATTCACTGCATGCCTACTACCCATTGTCATTCACTACATGCATACTGTCTATTGTCATTCACTACTTACATACTGTCAATTGTCATTCACTACATACATACTGTCAATTGTCATTCACTACATACATACTGTCAATTGTCATTCACTACATGCATACCATCCATTGTCATTCACTACATACATATTGTCAATTGTCATTCATTACATGCCTACTATCCATTGTCATTCACTACATGCATACTGTCCATTGTCATTCATTACATGCGTACTATCCATTGTCATTCACTACATACATACTGTCCATTGTCATTCATTACATGCCTACTATCCATTGTCATTCACTACATACATACTGTCAATTGTCATTCACTACATGCATACTGTCCATTGTCATTCACTACATGCATACCATCCATTGTCATTCACTACCTACATGCTATCCATTATCATTCACTACATGCATACTGTCTATTGTCATTCACTACTTACATACTGTCAATTATCATTCACTACATACATACTGTCAATTGTCATTCACTACATACATACTGTCAATTGTCATTCACTACATGCATACCATCCATTGTTATTCACTACCTACATGCTATCCATTATCATTCACTACATGCATACCATCCATTGTTATTCACTGCCTACATGCTATCCATTATCATTCACTACATGCATACTGTCTATTGTCATTCACTACTTACATACTGTCAATTGTCATTCACTACATACATACTGTCAATTGTCATTCACTACATACATACTGTCAATTGTCATTCACTACCTACATACTATCCATTATCATTCACTACATACATGCTATCCATTGTCATTCACTACATACATATTGTCAATTGTCATTCATTACATGCGTACTATCCATTGTCATTCACTACATACATACTGTCCATTGTCATTCATTACATGCCTACTATCCATTGTCATTCACTACATACATACTGTCAATTGTCATTCACTACATGCATACTGTCCATTGTCATTCACTACATGCATACCATCCATTGTCATTCACTACCTACATGCTATCCATTATCATTCACTACATGCATACTGTCTATTGTCATTCACTACTTACATACTGTCAATTATCATTCACTACATACATACTGTCAATTGTCATTCACTACATACATACTGTCAATTGTCATTCACTACATGCATACCATCCATTGTTATTCACTACCTACATGCTATCCATTATCATTCACTACATGCATACCATCCATTGTCATTCACTGCCTACATGCTATCCATTATCATTCACTACATGCATACTGTCTATTGTCATTCACTACTTACATACTGTCAATTGTCATTCACTACATACATACTGTCAATTGTCATTCACTACATACATACTGTCAATTGTCATTCACTACATACATACTGTCAATTGTCATTCACTACATGCATACCATCCATTATCATTCACTACCTACATGCTATCCATTGTCATTCACTACCTACATACTATCCATTATCATTCATTACATGCGTACTGTTCATTGTCATTCACTACATACATATTTTCAATTGTCATTCATTACATGCATACTGTCAATTGTCATTCATTACATGCATACTGTCCATTGTCATTCACTACATGCATACCATCCTTTGTCATTCACTACCTACATGCTATCCATTATCATTCACTACATACATACTGTCTGTTGTCATTCACTACTTACATACTGTCAATTGTCATTCACTACATACATACTGTCAATTGTCATTCACTACATACATACTGTCAATTGTCATTCACTACATACATACTGTCAATTGTCATTCACTACATACATACTGTCAATTGTCATTCACTACATACATACTTTCAATTGTCATTCACTACCTACATACTATCCATTATCATTCACTACATGCATATTTTCCATTATCATTCCTTGCATATTATCCATTGCAGTAATAATGCATCCAGTGTCAACCATTACATGCATACTGCCCATTGTCAGTCATTACAAACATACTGTCCTTTGTCAGTCATTACCTACATTCTGTCCATTATCGGTGATACACTGATACAGATAACTGTTCAAAATGGTGTTTGTTCCAGCTGTTAAATTTGGCGCTAAATAAGGTTAAAAAAGTATGAAGGACATGAAAACACTCACTAGAATGGGATGCCAGTATAATCTTTTTAATTAAAACCAGAGTTTAAGCTGCTGCCAATATACAAAGCTGATTTTACTGTAGCAGGCAGATTTTTGCATGTAACAAATTTTTCTTGGCATGCCTTTAATATGTTTCCATTCTTGTTGAGCTCACATTAGTAGAGGTGTGTGTTATTATAAATGAACTGGTTTATCAGAGCATTTTATCGATGTTGTACATAACATGTACTTACCAGTATATATCAGTACTTTTGTAGTTTCCGTCAGTAAGTGTACATTTCGGATTTTTTTCAGGTTGGTTTGAAGGGTTGTCAAAGAGATTTTTATCCATTGATGTACCTAAAATGTTATTACTAGCAGGTGAGTTTTTAGAAAGTTAGTTTTACTGCTTTGTTTAAATTCCCCAACCCAATAAGGATCAGCCTAATGATTTGTTAGCATTTCTGACTCAGAGTAGTCCTATATTTACAGTTACCAGACTTTGTGGATTGCTTGCACTTTGTTTGCATTTTGGATTCTGACTCATAGTAATCCGATGTCTACAGTTACCAGACTTTGGGGATTGCTTGCACTTTGTTTGCATTTTGGAATCTGACTCAAAGTAATCCGATGTCTACAGTTACCAGACTTTGTGGATTGCTTGCACTTTGTTTGCATTTTGGAATCTGACTCAAAGTAATCCGATGTCTACGGTTACCAGACTTTGCGGATTGCTTGCACTTTGTTTGCATTTTGGATTCTGACTCAAAGTAATCCGATGTCTACGGTTACCAGACTTTGTGGACTGCTTGCACTTTGTTTGCATTTTGGAATCTGACTCAAAGTAATCCGATGTCTACAGTTACCAGACTTTGTGGATTGCTTGCACTTTGTTTGCATTTTGGATTCTGACTCAAAGTAATCCGATGTCTACAGTTACCAGACTTTGTGGATTGCTTGCACTTTGTTTGCATTTTGGATTCTGACTCAAAGTAATCCGATGTCTACAGTTACCAGACTTTGTGGATTGCTTGCACTTTGTTTGCATTTTGGAATCTGACTCAAAGTAATCCGATGTCTACGGTTACCAGACTTTGCGGATTGCTTGCACTTTATTTGCATTTTGGATTCTGACTCAAAGTAATCCGATGTCTACGGTTACCAGACTTTGTGGACTGCTTGCACTTTGTTTGCATTTTGGAATCTGACTCAAAGTAATCCGATGTCTACAGTTACCAGACTTTGTGGATTGCTTGCACTTTGTTTGCATTTTGGATTCTGACTCAAAGTAATCCGATGTCTACAGTTACCAGACTTTGTGGATTGCTTGCACTTTGTTTGCATTTTGGATTCTGACTCAAAGTAATCCGATGTCTACAGTTACCAGACTTTGCGGATTGCTTGCACTTTGTTTGCATTTTGGAATCTGACTCAAAGTAATCCGATGTCTACAGTTACCAGACTTTGCGGATTGCTTGCACTTTGTTTGCATTTTGGAATCTGACTCAAAGTAATCCGATGTCTACAGTTACCAGACTTTGCGGATCGCTTGCACTTTGTTTGCATTTTGGAATCTGACTCAAAGTAATCCGATGTCTACAGTTACCAGACTTTGCGGATTGCTTGCACTTTGTTTGCATTTTGGAATCTGACTCAAAGTAATCTGATGTCTACAGTTACCAGACTTTGTGGATTGCTTGCACTTTGTTTGCATTTTGGAATCTGACTCAAAGTAATCCGATGTCTACAGTTACCAGACTTTGGGGATTGCTTGCACTTTGTTTGCATTTTGGAATCTGACACAAAGTAATCCGATGTCTACAGTTACCAGGCTTTGGGGATTGCTTGCACTTTGTTTGCATTTTGGAATCTGACTCAGAGTAATCCGATGTCTACAGTTACCAGACTTTGTGGATTGCTTGCACTTTGTTTGCATTTTGGAATCTGACTCAAAGTAATCCGATGTCTACAGTTACCAGACTTTGCGGATTGCTTGCACTTTGTTTGCATTTTGGATTCTGACTCAAAGTAATCCGATGTCTACGGTTACCAGACTTTGTGGACTGCTTGCACTTTGTTTGCATTTTGGAATCTGATTCAAAGTAATCCGATGTCTACAGTTACCAGACTTTGTGGATTGCTTGCACTTTGTTTGCATTTTGGATTCTGACTCAAAGTAATCCGATGTCTACAGTTACCAGACTTTGTGGATTGCTTGCACTTTGTTTGCATTTTGGATTCTGACTCAAAGTAATCCGATGTCTACAGTTACCAGACTTTGCGGATTGCTTGCACTTTGTTTGCATTTTGGAATCTGACTCAAAGTAATCCGATGTCTACAGTTACCAGACTTTGCGGACCGCTTGCACTTTGTTTGCATTTTGGAATCTGACTCAAAGTAATCCGATGTCTACAGTTACCAGACTTTGCGGATTGCTTGCACTTTGTTTGCATTTTGGAATCTGACTCAAAGTAATCCGATGTCTGCAGTTACCAGACTTTGTGGATTGCTTGCACTTTGTTTGCATTTTGGAATCTGACTCAAAGTAATCCGATGTCTACAGTTACCAGACTTTGGGGATTGCTTGCACTTTGTTTGCATTTTGGAATCTGACTCAAAGTAATCCGATGTCTACAGTTACCAGACTTTGGGAATTGCTTGCACTTTGTTTGCATTTTGGAATCTGACTCAAAGTAATCCGATGTCTACAGTTACCAGACTTTGTGGATTGCTTGCACTTTGTTTGCATTTTGGAATCTGACTCAAAGTAATCCGATGTCTACAGTTACCAGACTTTGCGGATTGCTTGCACTTTGTTTGCATTTTGGATTCTGACTCAAAGTAATCCAATATCTACAGTTACCAGACTTTGCGGATTGCTTGCACTTTGTTTGCATTTTGGAATCTGACTCAAAGTAATCCGATGTCTACAGTTACCAGACTTTGCGGATTGCTTGCACTTTGTTTGCATTTTGGAATCTGACTCAAAGTAATCCGATGTCTACAGTTACCAGACTTTGCGGATGGCTTGCACTTTGTTTGCATTTTGGAATCTGACTCAAAGTAATCCGATGTCTACAGTTACCAGACTTTGCAGATTGCTTGCACTTTGTTAGCATTTTGGATTCTGACTCGGAGTAATACGATGTCTACAGTTACCAGACTTTGTGGATTGCTTGCACTTTTGGTAAGGGAGGAACTTAATAATTCAGAGATGCTGTCAGGGAATGTGATTGTGGAAATTGTGCAAAATGTGTACAATTTGTGCACTTTGAGAACAGTAATGTATGAGAATGCCTACAAATTAGTTTAAAGTTACACATATTAAAAAATATGCGAAGTACAGTATCACTGGCAAGGATACCATACAGCAAAATTATGCAATGCCTATGGCCCACATATTTTTTTGCTTATGCTGTAGATTAGGCAGGGGCCCATTGGTAAGCTTTGCAAAGTGGTCCACATGTGGCCTATTGGTAAACTTTGCAAAGTGGTCCACATGTGGCCCATGGGTAAGCTTTGCAAAGTGGTCCACATGTAGCCCCATTGGTAAGCTTTGCATAGTGGTCCACATTTGGCCCATTGATAAGCTTTGCATAGTGGTCCACACATAGCCCATTGGTAAGCTTTTCATAGTGGTCTGCATTGGGCCCAAATATCCTAGCTACACTACTGCACAGTATGCAGTTATGTTTTTGATCTAAAGGGCTTGCAACCTAAGTCACACCACCAGTAGAAGTCTCACACTGCTTGTTTGAGATATGTCTTTTGTTCATTTATCTCCTTCATAAGAGGTCACTGCATCTTCATATGAGATAACCCTATCTTATGAGGTCACCCCATGGTCAAATGAGGTCACCCCATGGACATATGAGGTTACCCCATGGTCATAAGCTATCACCACTCGATCTGCAATGTAAAGGTGGCTGACAAGAGTAATATCCTTTTACAGATGAAAAAACTGATTGGTATATACTAAATGTATCTTGATGTAGGATAAAGGTGGTTTGTTGTATATACTGAATGTATCTTGATGTAGGATAAAGGTGGTTTATTGTATGTACTAAATGTATCTTGATGTAGGATAAAGGTGGTTTATTGTATATACTAAATGTATCTTGATGTAGGATAAAGGTGGTTTATTGTATGTACTAAATGTATCTTGATGTAGGATAAAGGTGGTTTATTGTATGTACTAAATGTATCTTGATGTAGGATAAAGGTGGTTTATTGTATATACTAAATGTATCTTGATGTAGGATAAAGGTGGTTTATTGTGTATACTGAATGTATCTTGATGTAGGATAAAGCTGGTTTATTGTATATACTGAATGTATCTTGATGTAGGATATAGGTGGTTTATTGTGTATACTAAATGTATCTTGATGTAGGATAAAGGTGGTTTATTGTG
Source organism: Unio delphinus (assembly GCA_029339505.1). Lineage (NCBI taxonomy): Eukaryota > Metazoa > Mollusca > Bivalvia > Unionida > Unionidae > Unio > Unio delphinus. The sequence continues at coordinate 302,712 of JAQISU010000168.1, read as the reverse complement.
TATACTAAATGTATCTTGATGTAGGATAAAGGTGGTTTATTGTATGTACTGAATGTATCTTGATATAGGATAAAGGTGGTTTATTGAATGTACTGAATGCATCTTGATGTAGGATAAAGGTTTATTGTATATTTTAAATGTATCTTGATGTAGGATAAAGGTTGTTTATTGTATATACTAAATGTATCTTGATGTAGGATAAAGGTGGTTTATTGTATATACTGAATGTATCTTGATGTAGGATAAAGGTGCTTTATTGTATGTACTAAATGTATCTTGATGTAGGATAAAGGTGGTTTATTGTATATACTGAATGTATCTTGATGTAGGATATAGGTGGTTTATTGTGTATACTAAATGTATCTTGATGTAGGATAAAGGTGGTTTATTGTATATACTAAATGTATCTTGATGTAGGATAAAGGTGGTTTATTGTATATACTAAATGTATCTTGATGTAGGATAAAGGTGGTTTATTGTATATACTTAATGTATCTTGATGTAGGATAAAGGTGGTTTATTGTATATACTAAATGTATCTTGATGTAGGATAAAGGTGGTTTATTATTGGGAGGGGACCATCTCAAGAGGTATCTCATAAAAATGAGACTGCTGTTTTTCAGTGATTCATTGAATAAATCATATAAATGATTGCTATTTAAAAAGAAATGAAAATAACCTGTACATGTATTTAAAGTTCAGAGGTACTATAATTTATATAAAATCTTTCAGGACACTCTCCTTCAGTGGAATTTAAAGGAGAAAATTGTCACAAGTTAGATAATTATTTGTTCCGATATAGTTTGTATAATGGCAAATTAAAAAACACACAATTTGCACAGATTAAGTTCATAACTGAGTTACTGTTTTCTCCCCAACAGGTGTTGACAGATTAGATAAAGAACTCACAATAGGACAGATGCAGGGTAAGCTTGTTCCTGTTAGGGTAAGGTCATTGGTTGCCATTCGTAGATGTACTTACAATGTGTTGCTTTACAGGTTTAACCCATCTTTGTTTTCTTCCTGAATCTGAGAATTTTCATCCACTTTGTAAATCTTTGAAGTCTGTAATTTATATTTTCATTCCATTTGTCGATTATGTGAACTGTACAGTTGTATAATCTGACATTTTTTAATTCATATTGAACTTTGATATGACCTCAATAAGTGTGAATATGACATTATACAAGCAGTTTTAGGTCTCTTGCTTATTTTATTTACAATATTAGGTACATATATGTTATAAGATTACTCATATTTGACTAATATTAGGTACAGATATGTTATAAGATTGCCGTATTTTCCCGCATATATCCCGCACACGCAGATAATCCGCACCCTCATATAGCCCGCGGGTTTGGGGATTTTGTGTAAAAAATCGTTGGCATAACCCGCACCTTTGTATAACCCGCAACCATAGATTCATGAACTTTTATGTGTATGTTCACAATGTCTACCATTACTGTTTTTAGAGGGACCGAATTCGTCAATGCTCACACGTGGATGACGAACGATACTACAACTAATAAATTTTCACTCACCCGCCCAACATGCAAATTTGTATTTACGCTATCAAGTCAGTCTGCCCCGGTCCATAATCATCCCTCTGCATCAGTTCAAATTAGTCACCCTGCCGCCACTATATTCCGGCTGGCAGTCGGCAGATTTGAATTTTGAAGCCAGTTACTTGTGAGCCGGATATGCAATGGTGTGAGGTTCTGAGACTGAATGCCACAATTGTCAATTTCGAATGTAGCTCGCATGACGTCATTTACCGGTAACTATTCAGTGCTTGTGCGCGTAGGCTGTCTATAGGAGCTGTGCCTCAAGTACAGGCTACATAAACACGGACATTTCTAAATAATCTTGTATTCTTGTGAAGTGTAGATTCGAGTTTAAATAATTTCTTTCTGTTTAATTTAAAAAAATGCCGAAACGAAAGTCTTACACAGCCGACATCAAGCTAACTGCCATTGCGTATGCTGAAGTGCATGGCAGTAGAGCCACAGGCAGAAAATTTGATATTGATGAGAGTGTAATCCAAGGTTGGAGAAAAGAAAAAGGAACGTTGGAGAAGATGAATCCACGAAAACGTGCTCGTCGCAGACCTAAAGCAAAATGGCATCACCTTGAAGCTGACCTAAAATTAGGTAGTTATTTCAATTGAAAACAGAAAATATTGATTATGAAAACGTGATGGATATGAAATTTTAAGTTTTTATCCCGAAATGTTGATTTGGTCCCGATACCGTAAGTTGTTGTAAAGTCACCATAGTAGCCATAATATCCAACCCTAGCAAAAACAAAACTAGAACAATATATAAGTTATGTAGTTATGTTTTTCAAACAATATATTGAAATATTATTATGTGTAAAAAAATTGTGATATAGCCCGCACCCTTATATAACCCGCACCCCCCCCTGCGGGGTTTGTAAAATCTGGTATAACACACGGGATATATGCGGGAAAATACGGTACTCATATTTGACTAATTTTAGGTACATATATGTTATAAGATTACTCAAGTTTGAATCATTTTAGGTACAGATATGTTATAAGATTACTCATATTTAACTAATTTTAGGTTCAGATATGTTATAAGATTACTCAAATTTGACAAATATTAGGTACAGATTTGCTATAAGATTACTCATATGTGACTAATTTTAGGTACATATATGTTATAAGATTACTCAAGTTTGAATCATATTAGGTACAGATATGTTATAAGATTACTCAAATTTGATTAATTTTAGGTACAGATATATTATAAGATTACTCATATTTGACTCATTTTAGGTACAGATATGTTATAAGATTACTCAAATTTGACTCATATTAGGTACAGATATGTTATAAGATTACTCAAATTTGATTAATTTTAGGTACAGATTTGTTATAAGATTACTCAAATTTGACTAATATTAGGTACAGATATGTTATAAGATGACTCAGATTTGACTAATAATAGGTATAGATATGTTATAAGATGACTCAGATTTGACTAATAATAGGTACATATATGTTATACGATTATTCAAATTTGACTAATAGTAGGTACATATAAGATTACTTAAATTTGACTAATAATAGGTATATATAAGATTACTCAAACATATAATAGGTACATATATGTTAATAGATTACTCAGATTTGACTAATATTAGGTATGGGTATATGATTACTCAAATTTGACTAATAATAGATGCAGATATAAGATTACTCAAATTTGATTAATTTTAGGTACATATATGTCAGGTTTGACTTGTATTAGGTACAAGTATGTTATAAGATTACTCAAATTTGATTAATGTTAGGTACATATTTAAGATTACTCAAATTTGATTAATATTAGGTACAGATATAAGATTACTCAAATTTGATTAATTTTAGGTACATATATGTTATAAGATTACTCAAGTTTGACTAATATTAGGTACAGCTATAAGATTACTCAAATTTGACTAATATTAGGTGCAGATATAAGATACTCAAATTTTGACAAATATTAGGTACAGATATAAGATTACTCAAATTTTGACTAATATTAGGTACAGATATAAGATTACTCAAATTTTGACTAATATTAAGTCTGAATTACAGCCGATTTAATTGAAATCTCGTCACCACTCTAAGGTTTTGTTTCTTTGGTATAACATTGCCTGGCTCAGACCTTCATTCTAAATGTTTTAATCTTTGATATTCAGATATATTTTAGCCAAGGAATAAAATTTACTAAAGACCCAACATATCCACAATCATATTCCTCAGATTAGTGTGAAAAATAAAGATATGCAAATTCAAATGAATCAAATAGATCATGGGTGTGTGCCCTTAATAGCATACATCATATGTGTGTGCCCTTAGTAGCATACATCATGGGTGTGTGCCCTTAACAGCATACATCATGGGTGTGTGCCCTTAATAGCATACATCATATGTGTGTGCCCTTAGTAGCATACATCACGGGTGTGTGCCCTTAACAGCATACATCATGGGTTTGTGCCATTAATAGCATACATCATTTGTATGTGCCCTTAGTAGCATACATCATGGGTATGTGCCCTTAATAGCATACATCATGGGTGTGTGCCCTTAATAGCATACATCATGGATGTGTGCCCTTAATAGCATACATCATGGGTGTGTGTCCATAGTAGCATACATCATGGATGTGTGCCCTTAATAGCATACATCATGGGTGTGTGTCCTTAGTAGCATAGTATACTTCATGGGTGTGTGCCCTTAGTAGCATACATCATGGGTATGTGCCCTTAACAGCATACATCATATGTGTGTGCCCTTAGTAGCGTACATCATGGGTATGTGCCCTTAACAGCATACATCATGTGTGTGCCCTTAGTAGCATACATCATGGATGTGTGCCCTTAATAGCATACATCATGGGTATGTGCCCTTAATAGCATACATCATGGGTATTGTGCCCTTAATAGCATACATCATGGGTGTGTGCCCTTAAGCAGCAGAGAGGGTGAATCAGACAACATTTTTAGACAAGTTTTCACTGAAATCACGCTTAAAAACAATGAAACCAATGACATCAGGTCCCAAATGTGTGTGTGAATCTGATATCGTTTCATGGATTAGGATAAAAAAAAATCAATGAAATTAATGAAATCCTCCATCGATTTTTTGGGAAAAAGGGACTACAACGTCGTTGTCACTCACCCTCTCTGCTGCTAGAACTTTCAGTTGGGGTTAACCGAATATTTGATCCAGTCCGATACGATATCGTGTTCGAGGGTCATGTAAATTTATTGTTACAAATCCGTGTGGGGTAGACTGAGCATGACTAAAGAAATTTCTAAATTGATTGAAATCCATATCGGAGCACCATGTCTGCCAAATATTTCGTAGCGTATGTGTATCAACGCCGTTGAATACAGCAAGCATATTACAATTATCGCAAATCACTTTTGGTATTTGTGTGTAGCGTTGAGTGACATAGATCACGTCCGTGTTTTTATGCCTGCCTCGGGAAAATATTCTAGCAGGATTTTTTTGTTTATCTAACATGACATCATCGTATACAACTAAATTGTTGATACTTCCATCGAGGTCATTCACGGATGGCGCCTCGTCAATATCGATTATAAATTCAATAACATCCTCGCCGGCAATCTCTGAAGCGTTTTCATTAAAATCTTTTAGCACTTCATAGCATCGTTGGTCGTCTACGCTAGGGGCAATTAAATACAACTTATCCCACTTCATCCATCTCATTATTAAATTGAGCAACAATTGCGTTTTTACCGGATCCAGATGGTCCGATTATAATTGCGCGGATAGAGTTTGGTAGCGCTGCATGATGCTTCACTGGTTCTCTTGTTTTAGTCGCTGAAAAATCAATTATATTCATATCTCTATACATAAATTATGGATCTATATTGCGTGAAGTGTAAGGCGCGTACTGGCACAGATGACTTGACGACGATTACAACTAAAAATAACCGATCAGCGCTTTCTGGTAAATGCGTACAGTGTAGTACAAAGAAATTTAGATTTGTTTCTAAACCCAAGGAACCCAAGGAACCTTTAAAAAAAAACGAGGAGGTGATATCGCTGCCAAATTAGCAAAACTCCCTGGAACCCCATGGGCAAAATACCCCGGAGAAAAACACCTTCCAGGGTATAGTTATTGTGGACCGGGAACAAGACTTGATATCAGACTCAATGATCAAAATCAGCCCCGACCCGGTGAGGAACCAATAAACGCTATTGATAAGGCCTGTCACCTTCATGATGTTGCTTATAAAAGTAGCAATTTGCAACACAGGCATCTAGCAGATGTGAAATTAATTCATGCGTTGAGTTCTATCACTGATAAATCCTTCAAAGAAAAATTGGCTTCATTTTTGATAAAATCGGCTATGAAAAGTAAATTGATGTTAGGTGCTGGTAATTAATAACAACATGGAATCTATTTATTATTCCCCAAGAGGATACTGGAGGGGTAACGCTGCAATCAGTAAACTCGCTAGCGCCGCAAAAGTGAAAAAAACCACTGCGGCTCATTGGTTATCCAAACAGGCACTATGGCAAATTTATCTACCACAGCCTAAACAAATTCAATTCTCGCATTTTGATGTAACCGGACCCAATGAAGTTCATCAGGCTGATATATTATTTTTGCCACATGATCGTGGTTACAAATATGCGTTAACTGTAGTTGATATTGCAAGTCGATACAAAGAAGCAGAACCGTTAAAAACAAAATCGGCCACTGAAGTGGCTTCTGCATTTGAAAGGATTTATCGAAGGAGTCCTCTGCACTGGCCAAATCTGTTACAAGTTGACCCGGGCAAGGAATTTCAGGGTGCAGTGTTATCTACAATGAAATATCACAATGTCGCTATCAGACGAGGGCATACTGCACTGCATCGTGATCAGGCCATTGTAGAACGGTTTAATAAAACCCTTGCTGAGCGGTTATTTGGATATCAATATGCAAAAGAATTCATCCAAGAAAAAAGATCCCGTGAATGGGTTAAGAGATTACCAGGTGTAGTTACCGCACTGAATAACGAGATTACTAGAACCATCAACATGAAACCTATCAACGCGATTAAAAAGAAGTCGATACCTGAAAAACCACAAAAGGATTTTAGCGTTTCCCAACCAATTCTTGGTAGTAGTGTCATTGTGAGGTACTTATACGAACCAGGAGAGCTTGAAGGGGGTAGAAAAAGGGCTACTGATCCTATTTGGAGCGTCACTACGCATAAGATATCTAGTATAACACGATCTACGGGTAGACCTCCAATCTATAAACTGGATTCAACTGCCCCTCAACGGGGTTTTACTAGACAACAATTACAAGTGATACCCGAGGATACTCAATTGCCACCCCATGGTCTTAACTAGCACCCTTGCGTCTATTGCACTCAAGACAAGTCAACATCACATTATTTCTGACATGACCGAGATTGTTATTTTTTCTGTCTACGGTGAATTGGCGAGGATCCTTATCCGAATACTGCCAACGCATTATACAATTGCAACTCGCGCAGTGATTATTCTGTTGTTTCTTCAAAGTGATTATTAATTCAGCATCAATATCAAATTCTCGTTGTTTTTTTTTGTCTTGTTGTTTGTAACCGGAGAGTTTTTTTTATCAATAATATCATCTATTGTGGTGTCATTATCATCGCCAATGATTTCATCATCGCCAATGATTTCATCATCGAAGACAATTCTTCGAAGTTGATTTATTTTTCGTACTCTGGATACTGAAAGATAGACTAAATTCGACCATTCTATGCGATTATCTACCATCCAAACAATTGTATCCGATATAGTCAATCCCTGTGAAGAATGTATAGTCGCTGCGTATCCTAGCGTCCATGGGGATTTATTAGCACGCAATGCATCTTCAACGACATTGATATCAACCAGCACAATATCATTTAATACGAGAATCTGCTTTTCACTCTGTTCTGGAATATCAACTTCGATGTTCTGTTTTCGTGTATCCGATGGCCTATAACAAAGGGGCACTGGAAGTGTTGCAAATTTTTGTTTATGCAATTCAAATAACTTCATCTGAAGTGTGTCCCTGACTATTTTTCTACTTGCAATGATCAAATCGTTTGGTCTCCACATTTCCCAGAAATCATTCATGGGAGTTTCCGAAATTATTTCACGGGTTATTTCACACTGGATTCTATCCGGTTGTAATCTAATTAGTTTCTTCAATTCTTTTAATTCATTATCAAGTGATCTATGATCAGTATCAATTTCTTCATAATATTCTACAAAACCCTTTAGCCATTCATGTGGAGATGCACCGACAAATGGTGGTGGTTGGCCGTGATCACCGCACATGACGACTTTTGTATTCTTCAATAACAACCACTCAAGAAATATTTTTAAGACATCTTCTGACACTGTGTCTATTTCTTCCCAAATCATGATTTCAGGAATAAATTTCTCTCCCATGCGCTCAGGAGTCCATTTATCTCCCTTCCATCGGAAAAAGCTGTGATAAGTGCAGGCATTTACCCCTCTCTGTATCATTTCTCTTGCAAGTCTATGAGTTGGTGTTAGCACAATCATGTTTGGATTGGAAACACGAAATAACTCAATTGCCCGGGTTGTTTTTCCTGACCCGCCACAACCGTTTAAATAAACTGTTTTATACAGGCATATTGGATCAGAAATCGGTGGTGCACTAGAAAATTCTGAACACTGATTGCTTTCTAAGTAATTATTTTCAATGGTAACATCTGCTGATTGAATATAATCATGAATCATTTCTTTCTTAATTCTCCATGATCCCCATTTCTCGTTGCCAGTAGCCTTAAAATCAGCCATTTTGCTATTTATGTAAAATGAATCAGTAGCAACTCTAGCTGCGGTGGTAGGAAATCTATTGATCATTGAAAACAGATTGATAGAAGCATAACCGAGCATAGAAGCTCTTAAGTGTGTGTACTGCGGATGGTATCCATCATTGTAGGTAACAATTGTACCCAATTTGGTTCCATCGGACAGAAATGCGTCCTTACGATTGACATATAGGCCCCTATTCGTTAGATCCGCGATTACAAAATCGTATTCAGCATTGTCTATAATCAATCGTGAAGAATATTTCGTATTATCATCTTTGCCACCTTGGGTAAATTTACCGATTATTCTTCGTCCAAGATTTTTTGCTTCATTGTTTCTGATTTCAAATAACTGTTGGGACCAATCCATGATTTGTTGTTCATTAAAATCAGGAAACAGTTTTCGCTCTTCGCTAATTATTTTTTCTAGATCAGGTTGTGGTAACCAGACTGATTTCTGTGCTCGATAGGATATAATTGCTTCACTGACAATTAATGATTTTAACATCTTACAATCAAGCATATACCGTAATAACACTATTGGCATCCAGTGTTTTTCAGACATGTGTTTACCAATCCAAAGATAACTACACGGATGAAGTCCTTCAGCCATTTCAAATGATACCACACAAGCGAATCTGGTTAAATCAAAATCAGGCAGTGGTCCATTAATAGCAACACGGGTCATTTCGTGTGTGGGGTGTCCAAATCGTTTGAAATATTTCTCACACTCTCCATACCCAAGAAAACTTCCTGGATAACACGCAATCATATCAACTGAAATAACGGTATCAGCGGTGTATTTTGTGTTCCATAATCCGCCGTGGCCGTATTCAAGACAGGACAATTTGACATCTGATAAAAACTCACTTCGTGTTGGTTTCCACGCGTTTTTCTTTCTAGCAAAATGTGCTGCAATGGATGGTACTGTAAAACAGTTTGCTAATAATTGATCTTCGATTTCCCCCTCAGAAAACTCACTAGCTAGTTGTTTCATTTGATTCTGCAGCTCTTCAGTACGGTATAATTCTCCGTTAGGCCTTACAAACTGATCAAATTTGCATTCTTCGTCTGAATTACTATGAAATAGCCACATTGACACGGGATCGTTTTTACTCAAATGGTAAATAGCATCAAATAATTTCTGCTCTGAAAAAAACTCTTCGGTTTGGGGTAGATATTTTACGGTTCTATCCCGTGGGAATATTGTTACTGCAGATGACCACGCGTGTGTGTTATGATCAATAATTTCAATGGGGGTTCCCTGTGATTTATATTTCGATTCGTATAATACTTCTCCGGTGATTGTCGTTACTGATATTGGAAATCTTAATGATTTTTCTAATTTAATTATATCCTGAATTGTTGCCCCATGCTCTTTTACCGTGAACTCCCACTCGGTTATTTTTTTTCGTCTTAGATCAGTTAGTTTATTTCCCCGGGACGCATTTGTGAAGTGTTCTATTATTCGTTCTGCTACACAATTTAGCCCTGTCGAATATTTCATGGGTGTTAGTTTTGAAATATCAGGTTTTTCATTGAGCGGATAGATCCCGTAACCAACTGCTGTGACAGGATAAGATCTTTCGTAGTAGGGTTTATCAATTCCAGTCAAAATTCCCGGTTTTGAATCCTGATTCACGGTGACAGTTTTTTTGCCCCTGAGAATGGGTTCAAATTTATCCCTAATAATCCATTTGCCATCCTCATGGATAATGAATTTGATTCGGAAAAAATGACTTTTTTCCCCAACACGTGAAATGATCACTGCTGCTTTTTCATCATTCATGGTAGCGTCAACAACACCATCAATTTGAAATGTTGACCAACAATAAGATGCTCCATCACGCTTGAATTCATTAAAACAGTCTCTGATGGGTTTATCAAGAATTTTATTCTTGGGTGTATTAGAAACTATATCAAGATTGAATTGAGCATCCTTCCATGGTGATCTCATGTTTCCGTCTCTTGGACGTTTGTTACATTTTTTGGGTCTATCGCGATTAAATCTAGGATTGATTTTCAATAATCTCTTAAACTCCTTCATGTTTCCGTCTCTTGGACGTTTGTTACGTTTTTTGGGTTTATCGATATTAAATCTAGGATTGATTTTCAATAATCTCTTAAACTCCTTCATGTTTCCGTCTCTTGGACGTTTGTTACGTTTGTTTCCGTCTATTGGACGTTTTTTGGGTCTATCGAGATTAAATCTAGGATTGATTTTTAATAATCTCTTAAACTCCTTCATGTTTCCGTCTCTTGGACGTTTTTTGGGTCTATCGAGATTAAATCTAGGATTGATTTTTAATAATCTCTTAAACTCTCTATCGGTATTGATTTTAGCATTTTTCAAAGTCAATCTCTTGAACTCCTTCATGCTATATAAAAAACAAGCATTTAAATGAAAGATTTATGTATAATGAATCACTGCAAATGGCTCATGATGGGAAATGTAACCCCGTGTAACAAATCATGCAGAAAAAATGAATACTGTAGGTATCATATGCAAAGTTTTCGACGTGGAAGTCTTGGTCCGTTACCCTGTATTCGATGTGGGGTTGGGGTCAAGGGAAGATCACAATTATGTATTGATTGTGGTGGTAAGCGATATAGGGAATTGAAGCGTTATTATGATAAAAGAATAAAAAATGGACAATCCATCAGAAATTATAACCCTGAAAAAGTCTTTGACCCTGATAACGTCACTGACAAAATCATAAGAACTCCGCAAGACTACATCGAAAGATTTTCCAGTGATGTAATTATTGAACCAAACACTGAATTAGACAAACAATAGAATAGTATATATGAACCAAGAATTCAGACAGCATCCAGTGATTACAAATTATGAAGCATCCAGTGATGGTACTGTCAGAAACCGTAGACTAAAGAAACCAGTTGGTGTTGTGAATAATCAAGGGTACTTGATATTTACTGTTAGGGAGGGAAAAGAAACGAAAACTTATCTCAATCATCGTTTCGCATTTGAGTGTTTTTATGGATTGATCGAGGATGGTTTTGTTATTGATCACAAGGATTCTAATCAAAAGAATAATTCTGTATCAAATTTACGAGTTGTTACACAGAGTGAAAATAATTCATCTGGAAGGACTGGAAAATGCAAAACGGTTGGGAAGAGACTTGTGAAATCTTTGAATACGATAACTAACGAAGAAAAAATATTTCAATCAATGAATGAAGCCGGTAGGCACTTCGATATTTGTAGAGCCTCAGTACGAAGAGTTGCAGAGGGGATTTATCGATCGGCTATTTCAAAAAAGAGTGGACAAAATGTTCAATTTAGTTATATCTGATGCGTCATAATTTCCAATTAGAGATATGTCATTCTTATAGAATAATGAATTCTGAAAACATGAATAGCATCATAGTTGAAATAGCAAAATTGAAAAATCAGGATATCAAACTATCAGATGGGTTAAATCCTGATCAAATTGTGTCTGATTTTCAGGATATAGAATACGGGGTTAGCACTAACAAGTATATGCTACCCAAGAAGTATGCACTCATCAAAAGAATTCAGAATTCTATTAAAGACTCTCTTTCATTTTCCAGTGACATCAGTGTGTTCGTTCCGTTGTATACTATCGTAGAGGGAATACGAAAAGAATTAGGTAACGAATACGAATTGAAAAAAGAAGTCAACTCTAAAATTAGAAACCTACGAGCATTAATTCAGGAAAATTGATTACCCGACCATTGATTGCCCGACCATTGATTGCCCGATCATTTATCATTTTTTGATTGCCCGATCATTTATCATTTTTTTTGGCCGACCCTCAAAGGATATGTCAAAAATAGAATGAGGAAACTGTGGTATTAATTATTTTATATACAATTTCCACACTTTCCTCATCATTGATAGAAGCTGTTATAGGATGAAATAACACTTCCATGACTGTATCAAAAATCATCCGACATGTCAAAAAAGTGGAGAAACTGTGGTATTAATTATTTTATATACAATTTCCACACTTTCTGCATCAGTGATAGAAGGTGTCTCACGATGAAATAACACTTCCATGACCGTATCAAAAATCATCCGACATGTCAAGTGTTTTACAATTGAAAAATGGTTTCTGATTTCAAATAATGGTCAATGAAGCATTAACAACCCCATTGGCTCGTGAACGACTGGATGCAATTAAGAGATTTGTACCAATTCGTGACTCTGTACGGAATAAACTGCAACAACGACAGAGTTTACAAACTGATTTTGCTCTGGGGTCTGAAGAATTGTTTAAACCAGTAACCACAGCAACGAAGGGGGTAGAGCGTGCTATACTGGGAGATGATCCCGAGACGGGAAAATCTGTTATTGGTGAACTTGAAAAAATAGCAGCGAAAACTGAACAAACAAAACAAATGGGATCAAAAAGAACAGTAGATGATTTACGCATGAGATTTAACGAAGAAGGGTTAGCAGCAATTGATGAGACTGATTCAACAGAAATTCCTACGCTTGTTGTTACTTCTTATGAAAACAGAAAAAAAATGTTGAAACCAGAACATCATAAATATGTTAAGAATTTCACTCACTGGGCTGATATATTCTACAAAATCAAAACTGGAAAAAGTCAAAAAAAGACAGATAGTGCATCATACATCGAATATATCGATGCGGTGGATCTAGTGTATAATCAATACGAAGAGTTTAAACAACCAAAATTGCAAAGGCAGCGACAGCAACCTACAAAGAAAGTACACTCTCCTAAAAAACAACAACTACCACCTGATGATGATGATGATGATGATGATGATTTAGAAAAACTAGATGAAGCAGCTGGTTATAGCGGAAGTGGATTAGGGACATGTCCTGATAGTGTTATCAATGATATATCACGATTAGATGTTCTTGTAGGAGGATTCCGAGCTGGAAATAATTCACCAGAAATAATTAATGAAGCAGCTGATATCTGTAGACGGTTATTTGCCGGCGGTATGATGGATATCAAAACATATCGAGATTTCATTGACGAGTTAGCAAATGGGTATCATAGTGATTAAATAACAATTGAAAACACTATTGTTTTTATAATAATGATCGTACACTACAATCATGATAAACCAACCCTCGTCTATGTAGTTAATTCACGGTTTCCAGTTTATAAAGCATACTATGGAGATGGCCTCGGCAATACCATTTTAGGATTCTTTTCAAGAATGGCCCCAAAAGTGATGCCGTTAGCTAAACAATTATCAATGAAAGCCATTGATGTTATTCGTGATAAGGGTATTAGTACTGTTGGAGATCTTGCCGGGAAAGCGTTTTCAACTGCGAAGGATAAAATAACATCATTAGTAAAATCACGAAAAAAGAAACCGTTACCGTCTACAGAAGAAATGCCTGCAAGTGTTAGTAAAATAATAAATAACGCAGTAGATGAAAAACTAGCGTCGATGGTAAATCAAGGGGACCAAAGCAATATTGCAAACATGATAGCAGGAAGTGGCTTTAAAAAACTACGACGATGAAAATGGAAAAATCGTTTACGATTTCACTATTTAGACTCTGATAAATAGAATAAAATGTTCAAAAGGTCACCTGATCCAGCATTTGATATAGATGCCCCAGTCCCCAAGAATGATTCTGTACGCGATTATCAATATTACGCCTATCATGCCATAAACTCAAATAGTCGAGCAAGAATTGATCTTCAAGTCCATGATACCAGTAAATACTTTTTACCCTGTGAAGCATTTATTGAAGTAGAAGGAGAAATTGTAACAGCTGCTGATACTACTGCTGTACCAGCACCGTATCCAGCTGGTACTCAAGTCGGTTTTGTCAATAATGGTATTATGGCGCTATTTGAGAGTGCTAGATATCTCATTGATGGAAAAGAAATTGAGTCCATAGATCGTGATGTTGATGTGGCTACAACAATCATAGGGTTAGCGAGATATTCTGATGATTATTCAAGATCAGCAGGACCTTCTATGATGTTTGCAAAAGATGGTAAGAATACCGCTGGAGGAAATCCATTTGTTGTAAGACGACCAAAAAAACGTGATAATAGTGATTCTGATGTCGAGAATATGATTATAAACAACGATGCTAATTTCAATCTAGGAGCTGCAACACGAAACGCAATGTTGCAAGGAGAGCGTAAATCATTTTCATGCGCGATTCCACTGCATCACATATTTGGATTCTGTAGAAACGTCAGAAAAGTTATCTACGGGGCGAAGCATACAGTATCGCTTGTACGAAAAAGTGATGATAATGATGCAATTTGGAGGATTCCAGCAGATGCTGCAGCCCCCAATGCTGATGCCGGTAGAGTCGATTTAACAAAAATATCATTGTGGATGCCAGTGTTGACTCCAGCAATCACCGCAGAAGAACGATTACTATCATTTATGGATCAAGGAGGAAAGTCGTTGTTGAGTTGGCTAACCGTGAGTACAGATGTGAAGCAATCAAATATCAACGGGTTATTCACTTGGAACCTAGCATCAAAACAAGGCGTTGCTGCGCCACGTCATATATTCGTAGCGTTACAGGATAACACACGAGTTAGTAGTCAACAACAAAGTCATATGATATTTGATCAATTAGGTGTGAAAGACGTCTCACTGAGAATAAACGGCCAGCAGGAACCATCCGAGGATATACAACTTAATTACACAGAGTATCATATTGCACGAGTTTATCATCGTCTGTTGTCATTTATGGCACGCGATCAAAATGTGGATACTGGTTTGCAAATATCACAATATGATTTTAAAAATCTGTATCCGATCTATTACTTCTCACTGGAACATCTCGATTTGACAAGACAGTCAGTTGTTGATATACACTTTAGAGCTAATGTGACTCGTGGTGCTATTGCTGATTATAGAGCGGTTGCTGTCATTCTCAGTGATAAATCAATGATACTCGAAGGTGTTGGTAGAAGAATGAGAGTGGTAAATGCCCCAGTAGAAAATCTTTGAACGATTTTTCTCGATTTTTCATTGAATTAGAATCAATCTATTATGTATAATGTCATATAGTGTTATTAGTGTTGCGTTAACTCCTGCTCAAATAAAAAAATTGCAATCAGAATCGGCTAAAAAATGTGGAACCACAATCACGTTGAAACCCAATCAAATGACTGGTGGTGCAAATAAATTATCGCTGACAACTCGTCAAATAAAACATTTCAATGATGCACTTGCAGCCAAAAAAGGTGTTCAGATTACTCTTTCTGCGGCTGCTATCAAAAATATGATTAAAACAGGCGGTATATTCCCGTTGTTAGCTGCGATTCCAGCATTGATTGCAGCAGCAGCCCCAGCGGTGGCTAAAGCAGCGGCGTTAGGAGCCGTTGGTACTGCAGCAGGAATGGCACTTAAGAAGGCAACTGGGAAGGGATATAAAAAAAAGGGACGATCCGTTCACGGATTGGGTCTAAGACTACCAGGAACCCCGTATTCGTGGTACAGCGGAAAGGGTCTAAGACTACCAGGAACCCCGTATTCATGGTACAGCGGGAGATCCGTTCACGGATCAGGCCTGAGACTACCAGGAACGGTTTATTAATTGAAGAGTCTATGGTTCCAATGTCCAATTTTGATTTAATGGATGCGGCTAAAAAACTAGTGATTAAAAATTTCAGAGGTGTTTTTATGAAAGATCAATTACCACATCAACCAAACAAAACTGAAACAGGTATTATTAATCTCGATAACAGCACCGGACCTGGAACTCACTGGGTTGCATACGCTATTGATCCACGTGGGATTGTCTATTTTGATTCATATGGATTAGCCCCACCAAAAGAATTTATGCGTTACATAAAACAATTTCCAATGAAGACTTGGTATTCTACGCTACCAACACAACAAATCAATGACCCACCAATATGCGGCAGTGAAGTATTAAATGTCCTTCAGCATCTAGAAAACCACCTCATATTGTCGTAAATGACTACACCAGCAATCGCTTTTTAGAGAGAGAAAGAGTTTTACAATAACATGATTGATATTTGGGGGAGATCTTTGAAACCCAAACCCGATGACACTGCACCACCTGATTCTGTCAAGGATGTAAAAAAACTAATCAAAGATGAAATAGCTGAGACGTTGAACTTAACAAATGTTGATCCTAATGAAATAGTTGTATTTCAAGACAAACAGGGTAAATTGAAAAGCAGTGATGTGTCATTGGATGATATTTTAGTTAAACAACAAAACGCAATCGAGAACACCGTTGCGTTATTTTCCGATCAGGGTAAATTGAAAACCAGTAATATTTCTCTGGATAATATTTTAGTTAAACAACAAAACGCAATCGAGAACACCGTTGCGTTATTTTCTGATCAGGGTAAATTGAAAACCAGTAATATTTCTCTGGATGATATTTTAGTTAAACAACAAAACGCAATCGAGAACACCGTTGCGTTATTTTCCGATCAGGGTAAACTCAAACCGGGTGTACTCGTTTCGACGATTACAGATCGATTAAAAATTCTCAACGATGAGTTAAACAATTCTGTGGTTGTACTAACAACACTTGAATCTAGAATTGAAGAACACATAAAACAGTTTATATCATTTCGTAGAAATATCATTGATAAATTTATTGGAACCCCGTTAGATAAAATTGAAATAAAACTCCCGGATATTAAAAAATCCATCGATGAGACGAAAAACTTCATCGAAGCCGTCAAAGGTGATTTTTCGAGGATGATAACAATCATTGAAAAAACAAAAATTCCTCATGAGAAAACTAACAACATAGTATATACAATCCAACACGGATCATTTGAGTGGTCACCTACAAACAACAAATTAGATATCACTGCAACCGTCAAGGGTATTTATCGATTAACACTAGTAACACCATTAACTAAATTTAATATATCATCGTCGAGTTCATCCGGGGTCAATAATACGATTTTAACGATCATCGACAAGGATACAACTGAAAAGTTCACTATAACATATACTGATAAAAGTTTGACTAAGGCTTCAGTAACCTGGTATGTGGAATTCGTAGCAGATTTAAGTAAATAAATTGAAAGGATTTCACAATTAAAAACGCTAGCGTTGTTAAAATAAAAAATGATTTCATCATCGCAATATCGCTATGATCAGGTCAGAGAATATCAAACTAGACTCAAAACCCTGTCTGAGGAGTATGCAATGAAAATTAAAGAATATTGCAGGAGAATTACCGCAATTGATGTTACTGTGTATTCAGTGAGTGGTGTAATCACCGGAGCCAGTATTATACTGTCTTCAGTGACAATGATGGCCCCGATAGCTGTTCCAATTTGCATTTCTGCGGCAACAACAATCGCTGGAATTATTTCAATAATCACAAAAAAAATATCCTCATGCAGCCAACGGAAACTACAAGACTACATAATTCAATTTCATGTTGTGTCCACTGCATACTCGCAATTATCCTCATTGATATCGTCATCGCTCGATGATACAATTATATCAGAGAGTGAGTTTTCAGCGATGGTAGATATATATGATTCTGCGATGTCAAAATTAGAAATACAAAAACATGAGTATAATAACAATGACAACACAGATGGAATTACTTCAACAAATAGTGGAGAACACAAACCCAGTACAAACAAGCATGATCTCAATAACCTCAACGAATCCAGAATTCAGTGTGAATTTCCCCTCTCCGGTCCCAGTGAAGGAGATAGCGCTAGCAAAATTACGAGTATACCACAGTTGGCCAAATATTAGGTCAAAATCATTTGGTGGTCAACAACCCAATAATTCACTGGTATTTGCAAATAAGAATAAACCAGACGGTACCCCAGACTGGAATGTTGTTTCCATACCAACCGGATCATACCAAATCGAACAAATCAATAATGAATTCGCGCGTAGAATAAAATCGATTACTGGAGTAGAGTCAAAAATAGCTATAACAGTTCATGAACCAACACTATCATCTGCCATTGAAATAAGCACAGAGGGTTATGTCGTAGATATCTATCAAAGTTCTATTAGAACCGTACTGGGATGGCCTGAAATCCCACCCGGGGGAAAAACCGTTGATTTACCAAAACCACAAAAATCTGATTATATCACCGACAGAATAAAACCTGATAATCCAATAAAGAGTTATAAAGATCATAGATTTACTATAGAGTTTTTTGGTATCGGATACCAACTAACTGGGAGAGAGAAGGAAGGGAAGGAGGAAATAGAGGAATATCATTTTATTGACAAACCTAAAATCGTTGACAATTTCACAGCAATGAATAATGATTTTTCACTGTTGTTAATATCCCTTAAATCCGGCTCTCTCACCCGAGATGAATTTATCAGCGTCGTAGAAACATGCAATAAAATTATCGACGATATGGAAACATTTAATTTGAAAATTATTCAGGATATATTAGATGATAATAATCCCATATCGAGAACAACATTTGCAATAGACTATAAAATCCCCGTCAAGGATATTCCAACATTCAAACTACCAGGATATAACGTTCCAGAACTAAAAAAACTTCTCAGTGACACCATCGATATTGGTTTTAAAATAATTCATGATACGTGGAAAAAAACAACATCATCGGAAATAAAAATCCTGACCCATAATAATGACCCAGATGGTGGTGGCAGGCATATTGCTCCGTTCAATGTGAATATTTCAACGGTGATTGCGCTCAATTTAGTGTGTGATGTTATCGAAGGAAGCTATCAAATTAATCTAGAACGATCAAATCAAGCTCAGCAAGGATATATTTTGTATTCATTTGCACCAATAGCTCCTCCAGGGTTTTTAATAATTGAGTCCCCGGTGAATCCAGTCTATATGCGATGTCATAATAATTCATTAACCAGAATTAATTTCAAACTCACTGACCAGTCTAATAATCTGATTGATTTACAAGAGGAGGTTTTACAAATTAGTCTATTTGTGAAATCCTGAAAGGATTTTCGTCGTAAAGACTTTCATCCTAAGGGGATTTTCGTCCCCCAGACAAGGTCTGGAACACGATATCGTATCGGACTGGATCAAATATTCGGTTAACCCCAACTGAAAGTTCTAGCAGCAGAGAGGGTGAGTGACAACGACGTTGTAGTCCCTTTTTCCCAAAAAATCGATGGAGGATTTCATTAATTTCATTGATTTTTTTTTATCCTAATCCATGAAACGATATCAGATTCACACACACATTTGGGACCTGATGTCATTGGTTTCATTGTTTTTAAGCGTGATTTCAGTGAAAACTTGTCTAAAAATGTTGTCTGATTCACCCTCTCTGCTGCTCCTTAATAGCATACATCATGGATGTGTGCCCTTAATAGCATACATCATGGATATGTGCCCTTAATAGCATACATCGTGGGTGTGTGTCCTTAGTAGCATAGTATACTTCATGGGTGTGTGCCCTTAGTAGCATACATCATGGGTATGTGCCCTTAACAGCATACATCATGTGTGTGCCCTTAATAGCATACATGATGGGTGTGTGCCCTTAATAGCATACATCATGGATGTGTGCCCTTAGTAGCATACATCATGGGTGTGTGCCCTTAATAGCATACATCATGGGTGTGTGCCCTTAATAGCATACATCATGTATGTGCCCTTAAAAGCATACATCATGGGTGTGTGCCATTAGTAGCATACATCATGGATGTGTGCCCTTAGTAGCATACATCATGGGTGTGTGCCCTTAATAGCATGCATCATGTGTGTGTGCCCTTAATAGCATACATCATGAGTGTGTGCCCTTAGTAGCATACCGCATAAAACATTGGAATGTAATAATAATTTCTGAGTACAGACTTCAAGTGATATTTATCTTAGCAGTTCTTGTTTCTTGTTGATAATTGATTAGTTTGGGACAATATGTGTTATCTTGATAATCAACATTGGACTTTTGTTATTTCAGGGAAGTTTCAAATGCAGGTACTACCTCAGTGTGGTCATGCTGTACATGAAGATGTCCCAGATAGGGTAAGGATAGGGTAATAACAATATGTAGGTAAGGTTATATGCACATACTTTGGCCATGCATGTGCTTTCAAATAGCAAAATGTAGGTAAGGTTATATGCACACAACACATACTTTGGCCATGCATGTGCTTTATAATAGCAAAATGTAGGTAAGGTTATACGCACACAACACATACTTTGGCCATGCATGTCCTTTCAAATAGCAATATGTAGGTATCACTTTCTGTATGATCATAGAAAACACTTACAAGTACATGTTCTTATGCCTGTCATTGTGTATGTATATGCCTGACATTGTGTATGTCTGTGATTGTGTATGCCTGTCATTGTGTGTGTCTGTCCTTGTGTATGTCTGTCATTGAGTATGTCTGTCAGTATGACCATTGAGACCCTTAAAATTCTGGTCAGTGTTGATGTACAGATTGTTAAGGTTTGTTTACTGGTCATACTGATATATATATATATATATATATATATATATATATATATATATATATATATATATATATATATATATATATATATATATATATATATATATATATATATATATATATATATATATATATATATATATATATTGCTACCAAGGTTGCCAATAAAGTGATGTCTATTGATGTAATATTACCACCAAGGTTGCCAGTATGAGTGTGTGATTAGGATTTTTAACTTAGCTTTTACAATTTTCAATCATGCTGCTATGATGTCTGCAGTGAGGCAGTTTATAGTGATGTCTAGCATTGGGACATCATGCTGAAGACATGCAGCATGATATCCCAACCATTCACATTATCCTGACACCAGGCTGACCAGTCCTAACACTAACCTCTTAAAGTTGAGCGCCAAGCAAGGCAGCTGTTAGTAGTGATGGGATTCGGTCAGAATTCATAATCGATAATCGTTTCCCCATAACCAACTGATAATCAATTATAATTGATTACTAAGGGTACATTTTAATTTTGTTAAAGAGATCTTTGATCAAGAGTTCAATATGTTTATAAATGTACAGGAGTAATCTCTTTTAAATTAATTATGTGTATACATTAACCTGACAATAATATTATATTGTGTGTTATTTTTGTTCTACAACTTTGTTAAATGAATGCAACTTTTTATGGCTGATCAGTCATGTGTAACTGAAATATGCTACAATCCCCCAAAGTTCTTTTGTTCATATGTGATGTGTCTATAATATAAAGTATAGACTGACATGCTTTTCTTGTTTGTCATTGTTTATAAATACTACAAAAGATGTTGCAATTTAACTGAAACAAATCAACAAAATGTGTTTAAATTTATTAACTCAACATTGCTATTTAACAACTTGACCATGTAATAATGACTATATGTTCCTAATTATGAATCATAAGGTTTCATATCTGTAGTTGTGAAGGGAATTAATAAATTTCAGGTCATCTTTAGTGGCTGGCAGTTTTACTAGCCTTTGTGCTTTGCATACGCCTATAAAGTACTGTAGTATCATTTATTTTCGTTGGGCTCAATTTTCGTGGTTTTGTAAAAAAGGGCATTTTCGTGGGGACGTAAATTCGTGGTTTTGCCTGTCAAATTTTGCATATTATAAGGTAGTTAATTTCATGGTTTAACCTCTACAAGTACCCCAAATAAAGAATACAAAAGAGTAAAACGATGCCGACGCAAACGGCGGTCACATTAATGATTAAAACAATACTACCACCTGTATGAGTACATATCTAAGACCCGGCTAGTTCAATACTTACAACGTGTTTTTGACCAAGTGATTAACATCTGTCAAAGCAGACTCAGCCAACAACACTAAAACAATACTTCTACCTATGTGAGCACATATCAAACACCCATCAGGATTAATCAGTTTCGCCATGTTTTCGTTTGAGTGTTCAAGATCAAAGGAAACCGACGCTGCCATCAAAACCAGACCAATCAGTTATTAAAGTACATTTGAATGATCTCTTACTTAAACCACTGTCCATAAAGTTGCAATATCAGTACTTTATGACTATCATGGCGTTAATGCAGTGGCTTAAGAGTGGTAAAATTCAACTTAGATCACCCTCGGTTCCTGGACTTCCTAACCCATCAGAAGCTGAGAACCCGGCGCAGGCTCTCGCTTACTAGGCAGCTAATGACGCAGTAGAATCACTGCTTCAGTCTGTGTCCCGGAAAAGAAAGCGAGGAGAGTATAACTGTTATAGCGAGGAATTACGGGCAAAGATAGCCAGATATTCCATCGATAATGGTGTTGCCAAAGCAGCCCGCAAATTCAGTAGCGATCTGAGTTGTACTATCAGTGAGACCACTGTACGGAGTATGCGGGACCAATACATAAAGTTAAAAAAGCAAGATGGGCAAGAACAACAGCTGCACTAGATTGAAAGATCGACTTGAATAAGTATTAAATCTAATTTTCATATGCAGTTATTTTGTATTACTAGTATTTTTTCTTTCTTTCTTTCTGTTTAGTATTACTATTGTTTGAATATGTTATGCTTTTTCTATATTTTATATCTATCCTTACTTAAATGAAACACTGTAAAAAAAACGGGTCGGGAATTGGGGTGGGGGAATCATCAACCTATGTGGCTCATTTTTCGTTGGGGATTTAAATTCGTGGTTTGTGGTAACCACGAAAACCACGAAAATTGATCCCCCACGAATATTGATGATACTACAGTAGTCCCCCTTTACACACAATCCATTATGGAGTTCACAATCGATTATCTTATTGGTTTGCTCAACCAACTGATGATCGATTATAATCGATAATTGGAACAACACTAGCTGTTAGTACCATTTTTATAAGACCCCGGTATGAATCGGCCGGAGATTGAACCCATGACCTCCTGCATCAGAGGTAGATGCTCAAGCCACTAGGCCACTGTAGCGGTCAAGGTTGCCAGTAAACCAATATCTGTTTTTGTAATATTGCCACCAAGTAAAATGATGTCATTTATTTTGATATTGCCAATGCGGTTGTCAGTAAAGTGATGTCATTTATTTTGATATTACCAATGAGGTTGTCAGTAAATTAATGTCATTTATTTTGATATTGTCAATGAGGTTGTCAGTAAAGTGATGTCATTTATTTTGATATTGCCAATCAGGTTGTCAGTAAAGTGATGTCATTTATTTTGATATTGCCAATGCGGTTGTCAGTAAAGTGGTCCCTATTGGTTGTGATAATTTTTTTTTTTTTGGCAAGAGTCTTTAAAATCAGACTTGGTGGTTACCGTTAGCAGCAGAGAGGGTGAACCCTACAACGTTTTCAGACAAAATTTTGATTGAATCCTTAAAACGAGCCTTCCTACAATCTCATTTTAACCAAAAAAAAATGTCTCAGGGGCAAACCCTACAACGTTTTCAGACAAAAAATTGATTGAAATTTTAACGAGCCTTCCCTACAAAATCTCATTTTAACTAAAAAAATGAAAACGGAGACTTTTACGATTTTTTAATTAATTTTGGTCGCAACTTGTTGTCATCCACCCTCTCTGCTGCTACAGGTTAACAAAAAATAATAAATGATTTTAACAGAGTATTTGATCAAGTCCGATACGATATCGTGTCCGAGGATCATGCAAATTTATTGTTGCGAATCCGTATGGGGTCGACTGAGCATAACTAAAGAAGTTTTTAAATTGATTGAAGTCCATATCAGAACACCATGTCTGCCATATATTTCTAAGAGTATGAGTATCAACTCCGTTGAATACAGCAAGAATATTGCAGTTATCTCTGATGACTTTTGGAACCTGAGTGTAGCGTTGAGTGACATATATCACGTCAGTGTTTTTATGCCTGCCTCTGGAAAAGATCCTAGCAGGATTTTTTTGTTTATCCAACATTATACGACTAAATTGTTAATATCTCCATCAATATCATCAATGCTCGGTGCTTCATCGATATCGGTTATAAGCTCAATAATACCCTCTCCGGATTTTTCTACCGCGCTGTCGTTAAAATCTTTTAGCACTTCATAACATCGTTGATCATCTACGCTAGGGGCAATTAAATACAACTTATCCCACTTCATCCATCTCATTATTAAATTGAGTAACAATTGTATTTTACCGGATCCAGATGGCCCGATTATAATCATCCGGATAGAGTTTGGTAGCGCTCCATGATGCTTAACTGGTTCTCTTGTTTTAGTCGCTGAAAAATCAATTATATCCATATTTCTATACATAAATTATGGATCTATATTGTATGAAGTGTAAAACGCGTACTAGCACAAATGATGTGACGACGGTTACAACTAAAAATAACAGATCAGCACTTACTGGTAGATGTGCAACATGTGGTATTAAAAAGTTCAGATTTGTTTCTACAAAATCAAAGATTTTACAATTCGGAGATGTTTTAAAAAAAAACGAGGAGGTGATATCGCAGCCAAATTGGCAAAGCTCCCTGGAACCCCATGGGCAAAGTACCCCGGAGAAAAGCACCTTCCAGGATATAGCTACTGTGGACCGGGAACCAGACTTGATATCAGACTCAATGATCAAAATCAGTCCCGACCTGGTGAAGAACCAATAAACGCCATTGATAAGGCCTGTCACCTTCATGATGTTGCTTATAAAAGCAGCAATCTGCAAAACAGGCATCTCGCGGATGTGAAATTAATTTATGCGTTAAATGCTATTCCTGATAAATCCTTCAAAGAAAAATTGGCTTCCTTTTTAATAAAATCGGCTATGAAAAGTAAATTGATGTTAGGTGCCGGTAATTAATAATATGGAATCAATTTATTATTCCCCAAGAGGATACTGGAGGGGTAAATCAGCAGTCCATAAACTCGCTAGCGCTGCAAAAGTGAAAAAAACCACTGCGGCTAATTGGTTATCCAAACAGGCACTATGGCAAATTTATCTACCACCGCCTAAACAAATTCAATTCTCGCATTTTGATGTGACAGTTCCTAATGAAGTTCATCAGGCTGATATATTATTTCTGCCACATGATCGTGGTTACAAATACGCTTTAACCGTAGTTGATATTGCAAGTCGATACAAAGAAGCAGAACCGTTAAAAACAAAATCAGCCACTGAAGTTGCTTCTGCATTTGAGAGGATTTATCGACGAGGTCCTCTGCACTGGCCAAATCTATTGCAGGTTGATCCTGGCAAGGAATTTCAGGGTGCAGTATTATCTACAATGAAACATCATAATGTCACCATACGACGAGGGCATACTGCGCTACATCGCGATCAGGCCATTGTAGAACGATTTAATCGGACGATTGCTGAGCGGTTATTTGGATATCAATACGCAAAAGAATTCATTCAAGAAAAGCGATCCCGTGAATGGGTCAAAAGGTTACCAGCTGTGATTACCACACTGAATAATGAGATTACTAGAACAATCAACATGAAACCTAGCAACGCTATTAAAAAGAAGTCTATACCCGTACAACCACAAAAAGATTTCAAAGAACCAATTCTTGGTAGTAATGTCACTGTTAGGTACTTATACGAACCAGGAGAGCTTGAGGGTGGTAAAAAAAGGGCTACTGATCCTATTTGGAGTGTTACTGCACACAAGATATCTAGTATAACACGATCTACGGGTAGACCTCCAGTCTATAAACTGGATTCAACTGCCCCTCAACGAGGATTTACTCGACAACAACTACAGGTAATTCCCGAGGATACTCAATTGCCACCGCATGGTCTTAACTAGCGCCGTTGCGTCTATTGCACTCAAGACAAGTCAACATCACATTGTTTCTGACATGACCGAGACTGTTATTTTTTCTGTCTACGGTAAATTGGCGAGGATCTTTATCCGAATAATGCCAACACATTATACAATTGCAACTCTCGCAGTGATTATTCTGTTGTTGTTTCAGCGTAATTATTAATTTAACATCAATATCAAAATCTCGTTTTTTTTTGTCCTGTTGTTTGTAACCGGAGAGTTTTTTATCAATAATTTTAACATCAATATCACTTATTGTTGTGTCATTATCATCGAAAACAACTCTTCGAAGTTGATTTATTTTTCGTACTCTGGATACTGCGAGATAGACTAAATTCGACCATTCGATGCGATTATCTACGATCCAAACAATTGTATCCGATATAGTCAATCCCTGTGAAGAGTGTATTGTTGCTGCGTATCCTAGCGTCCACGGGGATTTATTAGCACGCAATGCATCTTCAACGACATTGATATCAACCAGCACAATATCATTTAATACGAGAATTTGTTTTTCACTCTGGCCTGGAATATCAACTTCAATGTTCTGTTTTCGTGTATCCGATGGCCTATAACAAAGGGGTACTGGAAGCGTTGCAAATTTTTCTTTATGCAATTCAAATAACTTCATCTGAAGTGTGTCCCTGACTATTTTTCTACTTGCAATTATCAAATCATTTGGTCTCCATGTTTCCCAGAAATCATTCATTGGAGTTTCTGAAATCACTTCACGCGCTATTTCGCATTGGATTCTATCCGGTTGTAATCTAATTAACGCTTTGAATTCTCATAATCGTTCATCAATTGATCTATAATCAGTGGTAATTTCTTCATAATAGTCTACAAAACCCCTTAGCCATTCATGTGGAGATGCACCGACAAATGGTGGTGGTTGGCCGTGATCACCGCACATGACGACTTTTGTGTTTTTGTTTAACAACCACTCGAGAAATGTTTGTAATACATCTAATGACACTGTGCATATTTCATCCCAAATTATGATTTCAGGAATGAATTTATTACCCATATGCTCAGGAGTCCATTCATCGCCTTTCCATCGAAAGAAACTCTGATAAGTACAGGCATTTACCCCTCGTTGTTTCATCTCTCTGGCGAGTCTGTGAGTCGGTGTTAGCACAATCATGTTTGTGAAATCCGTAGGATTTTTCCCACGGAATAATTCAATTGCACGAGTTGTCTTTCCTGACCCACCACAACCGTTTAAATAAACTGTCTTGTATCTACATACTGGATCAGATACCGGTGGTGCATTAGAAAATTCTGATTGAATTTCAATACGGTTACAACAAAGATATTTATCATCCATGGCAATGTCTGCCGATTCACAATACTCATGTAGCATCTCCTTTTTAAATCGCCAACGCCCCCAATTTTCTTCGGGATCTGTGAATGCCGCTACAGCTGATTTGTACTTATTGTGTATATACATCGAATCAGTGGCCACTCTAACCGCGGTATTAGGAAATCTATTTATCATCGAAAATAGATTAATAGAAGCATAGGCTAGCATTGAACTTCTCAAATGTGTATACTGGGAATTATATCCATCACAGTAGGTAACAACCGTACCCATTTTCTCACCATTGGATAGAAAAGCATCCTTACGGGATACAAGTTTTCCCTGTTTCATTAAATCCGTTACAATAAAATCGTATTCAGCGATATCTATGATCAACCGCGAAGAATATTTTGCATTGTCGTATTGTCCACCCTGGGTAAATTTACCGATTATTCTTCGTCCGAGATCCTTTGCTTGTTCTTTTTTAATTTCAAATAACTTCTTAGACCGATTCATGATTTGTTCTTCATTGAAATCAGGGAATTGTTTTCGCTGTTCGCTGATTATACGATCTAAATCGTGTTGTGGTAGCCAAACTTCTTTCTGAGCTCGAAAGCATATAATAGCCTCGGAAACAATCAACGATATTAGCATACCACAATCAATCATATATCTCAATAGCACTATTGGCATCCAGTGTTTTTCAGATAGGTGTCTACCGAGCCAAACATAACTACACGGATGTAACCCTGTAGCGAATTCGAATGATATCACACGAGCGAATCCGGTTAAATCAAAATCAGGCAATGGACCATTAATCGCAACACGAGTCATTTCATGCATGGGGTGTCCAAATCGTTTGAAGTACTCAGCACATTCCCCATACCCGAGAAAACTTCCGGGATAACACGCGGATATATCAATTGAAATCATACCATCACGTGAGTATTTCGTATTCCACAGTCCTCCATGACCAAATTCGACGCAACTCAATTTAACATCCTCGAGAAAATCACTTCGTGTTGGACGCCATGAGTTTTTTTCTCTTGCGAAGTGAGCTACCACTGATGGAATAGTAAAACTATCCGTGAGTAGTTTTTCATGAAAACTCTCCGGTGAAAAATCACTAGCGATTTTTCTCATTCTGTTATCTAATTCTTCAACGCGATATAATTCACCATTTGGTCTTACAAATTTATCAAATCCTATTTCGGGATCTTCATCACTTCTAAGTAACCACACTGACACAGGATCATCTTTACACAACGCATGAATAGCATCGAATAATTTCTCTTCATAGAAAACATCCCCGACGAACTCCTTAGGGATATATTTCACGGTTCGTTCTCGTGGAAATACTGTTACCGCAGGTGTCCACGCATGTTTGTTATGATCAATAATCTGTATTGGCGCTCCATTTTTGTTATATTTCGGTTCATATAAAACCTCTCCGGTTATCGTCATAACGGTTATTGGGAATCGTAATGATGTTTCTAATTTAGCTATATCAGAAATCTTTGCACCATGCTGTTTCACTGTCAGTTCCCATTCGGTTATTTTCCTACGTCGCAGATCAGTTAGTTTATTTCCTCGGGATGCATTTGTGAAGTGTTCCATTACCCGTGTTGCCATGCAATTCAGTGAACTAGAATATTTCATAGGAGCTAGTTTTGCGATATCGGGTTTATCATTTAACGGATATATCCCATAAACCATTGCTGTTACAGGATAAGATCTTTCGTAGTATGGTTTGTCAATGCCGGTTAGAATTCCTGGTTTGGAATCTCTACTCACAATGACAGCTTTTTTATTCTTGAGAATTGGTTCAAATTTATCCCTAATAATCCATTTGCCATCGACTTCAATAATGAATTTTATTCGGAAAAAATACTTTTTTTCCCCAACACGTGAAATTATCACTGCTGCTTTTTCATCAGTCATGGTAGCATCAACAACACCATCAATTCGAAATGTTGACCAACAATAAGATGCTCCATCACGCTTGAATTCATTAAAACAGTCTCTGATTTTACTAATCATGGCTTTATCAAGAATTGTATTCTTTGGTGTATTAGAAACTATATCGAGATTGAATTGAGCATCTTTCCAGGGTAATCTCTTGGACGTTTTTTTTGGTTTATCGAGATTAAATTTAGGATTAATTTTTAATAATCTCTTAAACTCTTTCATGTTTCCGTCTATTAAACGTTTTTTTGGTTTATCGAGATTAAATTTAGGATTAATTTTGTTACGTATTTTTGGTTTATCGAGATTAAATTTAGGATTAATTTTCAATAATCTTTTAAACTCTTTCATGTTTCCGTCTCTTGGACGTTTTTTGGGTTTATCGAGATTAAATTTAGGATTAATTTTTAATAATCTCTTAAACTCTTTCATGTTTCCGTCTCTTGGACGTTTGAGATTAATTTTTAATAATCTCTTGTTACGTTTTTTGGGTTTATCGAGATTAAATTTAGGATTAATCTTCAATAATCTCTTAAACTCTTTCATGTTTCCGTCTATTGGACGTTTTTTTGGTTTATCGAGATTAAATTTAGGATTAATTTTCAATAATCTTTTAAACTCCTTATCAGCATTGAATTCAGCATTTTTCGAAGGCGTTCTCCTTAATTCCCTCATGCTATAATTAAAACAAGCATTTAAATGAAGAATTTATATATAATGAATCACTGCAAGTGGCTTATGATTGGATCAGTAACCCCGTGTAACAAATCATGCAGAAATGAGTTCTGTGGGTATCATATGCAAAGCTTTCGTCGTGGAAGCCTTGGTCCGTTACCCTGTATTCGATGTGGGGTTGGGGTCAGGGGGAAATCACAATTATGTCTGAATTGCGGTGGTAAGCGATACAGGGAATTGAAGCGTTATTATGATAAAAGAATAAAAAATGGACAATCAATCAGAAATTTTGACCCTGAAAAAGTCCCTGACACTGACAACGTCCCTGACAAAATCATAAGAACTCCTCAAGACTACATCGAAAGATTCATCATTAAACCAAACAATGAATTAGACAAACAATAGTATTATGTATACGAATGAACCAAGAATTCAGACACCATCCCTTGATTACAAATTATGAAGCATCCAGTGATGGTGTTGTAAGACACTGTAGACTGAAGAAATCAGTTGGTGCTGTGAATAATCAAGGGTACTTGATGTTTACTGTTGGGAAGAAAACTTATCTCAATCATCGTTTCGCATTTGAATGTTTTTATGGATTGATCGAGGATGATTCTGTCATTGATCACAAGGATTCTAATCCGAAAAACAATTCTTTATCAAATCTGCAGGCTGTTACTCAAAGTGAGAATACCAAACGAGGAAAGACTGGAAAATGCAAAACGGTTGGGAAGAGACCTGTGAAATCTTTGAATACGATAACTAACGAAGAAAAAATATTTCAATCAATAACCAGCGCCGGTAGGCATTTCGATATTTGTTCACCCTCAGTACGAAAAGTTGCAGAGGGGATTTATCGATCGGCTATTTCAAAAAGGACGGGACAAAAAGTTCAATTTAGTTATGTCTAATGCGTCATATTTTTCATTTAGAAATATATCATTATTATAGAATAATGAATTCTGAAAACATGAATAGCATTTTATCCGAGATTTCAAAATTGAAAAGTTGGGATATTGAACTATCAGATGGGTTAAATCCTGATCAAATCATGTCTGATTTTCAGAATATAGAATACGGAGTTAGCACTAACAAGTATATGCTACCAAAGAAGTATGCGCTCATCAAGAGAATTCAGAATTCTATTCGGGACTCTCTCGCATTTTCCAGTGACGTAAGTGTGTTCGCTCCGTTGTATACCATCGTAGAACGAATACGAAAAGAATTGGGGTACGAATACGAATTGAAAAAGGAGGTTAATTCTAAAATTAGAAACCTACGGGCGTTAATTCAAGAAAATGAACAATTTTGATTGACCATTTATCATTATTTGATTGTGACCGTCCCTCATAGAGATTTTCATTTTTTTTAGCATTTTTTGATTGACAATGTCAAAATCAGTGAAAATATTTCACAGCAATAAAAAATATTTCACAGCAATAAAAATTGATACACGGTTAATGGCTGGTTGGTCCGGTATCAAATACACTAAAAAATTCAAAATGGAGAAACGGCACATTACATTTTATTTTATATATGAAAAGTGCCGTTTCTGCACCGATGGTAGAAGCTGTTATAGGATGAAATAACACTTCCACGAAGGTGTTAGGT
This sequence comes from Unio delphinus, assembly GCA_029339505.1. NCBI lineage: Eukaryota > Metazoa > Mollusca > Bivalvia > Unionida > Unionidae > Unio > Unio delphinus. The sequence goes on along the minus strand of JAQISU010000168.1, from coordinate 271,159 downwards.
CGGATTGAAAAATTGTTTTGCAATTGAAAAATTGTTTCTGATTTCAAATAATGGTCAATGAAGCATTAACAACCCGATTGGCTGATGAACGACTGGATGCAATCAGGAGATTTGTACCAATTCGTGACTCTGTACGGAATAAACTACAACAACGACAGAGTCTTCAGACTGATTTTGCTGCGGGATCTGAGGAATTGTTTAAACCAGTAACCACAGCAACGAAGGAGATAGAGCGTGCTATACGGGGAGATGTTCCCGAGACGGGGAAATCTGTTATTGGTGAACTTGAAAAAATAGCAGCGAAAACTGAACAAACAGAACAGGCTGTACAAAAAATGGAATCAAAAAGAACAGTAGATGATTTACGCGTGAGATTTAACGAGGAAGGGTTAGCAGCAATTGATAAGACTGATTCAACAGAAATTCCTGCGCTTGTTGTTACGACTTATGAAAACAGAAAAAAAATGTTGAAACCAGAACATCATAAATATGTTAGAAATATAACTCACTGGGCTGATATATTCTATAAAATCAAAACTAAAACAAGTCAAATTGATACCGATAATGCATCATACATTGTATATATCAATGCGGTGGGTAACGTGTATAAAAAATATGAAGAACAAAAACAACAACAAAAACCGCAAAAATTGCAAAGGCGGCGACAGCAACCTGCAAAGAAAATATCTTTTTCACCTAAAAAACAACAACTACCACCTGATGATGATGATATTCTTGATTATTTACAAAAAGCCGATTTAGACGAAATGGAAAAAATGGATGTAGCAATGGGTTATTGCGGAAGTGGATTAAGAGATTCCAGTGTTTCATGTCCTGGTAGTGTTCTCAGTGATATATCACGATTAGAGATTCTTGTAGGAGGGTTCCGAGCTGGAAATAACTCTCCAGAAATAATTAATGAAGCAGCTGATATCTGTAGACGATTATTTCTGGGTGGTATCATGGATATCAGCACATATCGAGATTTCATTGGCGAGTTAGTGGAAAGTGGGTATCATAGTGACTGAATTGAAAAGTCAATTGATTAGATAAATAACAATTGAAAAATTGTTTCTGATTTCAAATAATGATCATACACTACAATCATGATAAACCAACCCCCGTCTACGTAGTTAATTCACGGTTTCCGGTTTATAGAGCATACTACGGAGATGGTTTAGGTAATACCATTTTAGGGTTATTTGCGAGAATGGCTCCAAAAGTGATGCCGTTGGCTAAACAATTAGGAATGAAAGCAATTGATGTTATTCGTGATAAAGGTGTTGGTGCTGTTGGAGATCTTGCTGGAAAAGCGTTTTCAACTGCGAAGAATAAATTAACATCATTAGTGAAATCACGGATGAAATCCAAAGGATTTTCAAAACCGTTACCGTCTACAGCGGAAATGCCTGCAAGTGTTAGTAGAATTATAAATAACGCAGTAGATGAAAAATTAGCGTCGATGGTTTTAACCCCCGACCAAAGCAATATTGCAAATATGATAGCAGGGAGTGGCTTTAAAAAACTACGACGATGAAAATGGAAAATCGTGATTTAGACTCTGATAAATAGAATAAAATGTTCAAAAAGTCACATGATCCAGCGTTTGATATAGACGCCCCAGTTGGCAAGGATGATTCTGTACGCGATTATCAATATTACGCCTATCATGCAATAGACCCAAATAGTCGAGCAAGAATTGAACTTCAAGTCCATGATACCAGTAAATACTTTTTGCCCTGTGAAGCGTTTATTGAAGTAGAAGGAGAAATTGTAACAGCTGCTGATACTCCTGCTGTACCAGCACCGTATCCAGCTGGTACTCAAGTCGGTTTTGTCAATAATGGTATCATGGCGTTATTTGAGAGTGCAAAATATCTCATTGATGGAAAAGAAATTGAGGCGATAGATCGCGATGTTGATGTGGCTACAACAATAATCGGGTTAGCGAGATATTCCGATGATTATACAAGATCAGCAGGACCTTCTATGATGTTTGCAAAAGATGCTACAAATACCGCTGGAGGAAAACAATTTGTTGTAAGACGACCAAAGAATAATGCTGGCACCGCTAATATTGATGCCGAAGATATGATTATAAACAACGATGTTAATTTCAATCTAGGAGCTGCAACACATATTTCAATGTTGCAAGGAGCGCGTAAATCATTTTCATGCGCGATTCCACTGCATCATATATTTGGATTCTGTAGAAACGTCCGAAAAGTTATTTATGGAGCGAAGCATACAGTATCGCTTGTACGAAAGAGTGATGATAGTGACGCAATCTGGAGGATTCCAGCAGACAATGCAAATCCAAATGCTGATGCCGGTAAAGTCAATTTAACAAAAATATCATTGTGGATGCCAGTGTTGACTCCAGCAATCACCGCAGAAGAACGATTACTATCATTTATGGACCAAGGAAGAAAGTCGTTGTTGAGTTGGCTAACCGTGAGTACAGATGTGAAGCAATCAAATCTGAACGGGTTATTCACTTGGAACCTAGCATCAAAACAAGGTGTTGCTGCGCCACGTCATATATTTATTACGTTACAAGATAACGCACGAGTTGGCGATCAACATTTCAGTCATATGATATTTGATCAATTAGGTGTGAAAGACGTCTCACTGAGAATAAACGGCCAACAGGAACCATCCGAGGATATACAACTTAATTACACAGAAAATCATATTGCACGAGTTTATCATCGTCTGTTGTCATTTATGGCACGCGATCAAAATGTGGATACTGGTTTGCAAATATCACAATATGATTTTAAAAATCTGTATCTGATCTATTACTTCTCACTGGAACATCTCGATTTGATGAGACAATCTGTTGTTGATATACATTTTAGAGCTAATGTGACTTGTGGTGCTATTGCTGATTATAGAGCGGTTGCTGTCATTCTCAGCGACAAATTAATGCTACTTGAAGGTGTTGGTGGAAGAATGAGAGTGGTAGATGCACCAGTGGAAAACATGTAATTGAAATTGTAAACGATTTAGAATCAATCAATTATGTATAATGTCATTTAGTAATATTAGTGTTGCGTTAACTCCCGGTCAATTAAAAAAATTGCAATCGGAATCAGCTAAAAAATGTGGAACCACAATCACGTTGAAACCCAACCAAATGACTGGTGGTGCAAATAAACTATCGCTGACAACTCGTCAGGTGAAACATTTCAATGATGCACTAGTAGCAAAAAAGGGTGTTCAGATTACTCTTTCTGCGGCTGCTATCAAAAATATGATTAAAACAGGCGGTATATTCTCGTTGTTAGCTGCGATACCAGCATTGATTGCAGCAGCAGCCCCAGCGGTGGCTTAAGCGGCAGCGTTAGGAGCCGTTGGTACTGCAGCAGGAATGGCACTAAAGAAGGCAACTGGGAAAGGATATAAAAAAAAGGGAAAGGGTCTAAGACTACCAGGAACCCCGTATTCGTGGTACAGCGGAAAGGGTCTAAGACTAGGACCGGTTTATTAATTGGAGAGTCTATGACTCAGGAACCTATGGTTCCCATGTCCAATTTTGATTTACTCGATGCTGCTAAAAAACTCGCGATTAAAAACTTCAGAGGTGTCTTTATGAAAGATCAATTACCACATGACAATTACCCGATGACACTGCAACCGGTGATGTAAAAAAACTAATCAAAGATGAAATAGCTGAGACGTTAAATTTAGCAAGTGTTGACCCGAACGAAATAGTTGTATTTCAGGACAAACAGGGTAAATTGAAAAGCAGTGATGTGTCATTGAATGACATTTTGATACGGCAGCGCGACGCCGCTGAAAACTCTATTGCGCTGTATTCCAACGACGGACGACTTAAAGCCAGTAATATATCCGCGGATGACATTTTAAAACGGCAGCAAGACGCCACTGAAAACTCTATTGCGTTGTATTCCAGCGACGGACGACTTAAACCAGGTGCACTTGTGTCTAAGATCACCGACGCGATTGACGCCCACAAACGTGATCTGGAGGATTATATACGAGGTTATAGTACTTTTCGCAAAAATGTCGTACATAAATTCTTTGGAACCCCGCTTGTGGTTGGCATGACTCTCGCTGAAATTAAAGACTTGTTGAATTCATTCTTCGCTAACAAGGAAGCTGGAAGGATGATGACTGCTTCAGAAATCAAGGCAAATTATCTCGAGATTTCTAAACTAATAGAAGATCAAAAACCTACTAATGACATTGTTGGTAGGTTCTTTGGAAACCCGCTTGTGGCAGGAATGACTCTCGCTGAAATCAGTGAGTTTATCGGCAAGCACACTCACAATGCCTACATCGCTAATAGTTTCTTTGGTGTCCCGGCTACATCTACGATGACTCTAAAAGATATTAATATGTTTATGGTGAGACAAACAACACTTAATACCATCGTTGATAGATTTCTAGGGAAAACACCTGTGTCTGAAACCACATCGTTGACAGACCCGACCCTCGCTGAAGTTAAAAGCGCTATTGACGAACAAAAGCTCACCAGCGAAATTGTTAATAAGTTCTTTGAGGGCAGTAAACCCCAAGATATCATGACAAAATTTTCTAAAATCGACTGGTATATTAAAGACCAAGCAGAGCATGGAATCAGAGACCTTCTGATTTCATTCTTTTCTGACAGGAGGGGGATGATAGATTCTAGCAGAATCAGGGGAAATTATATCGAGATTTACAATGATGTTTTTAGACTAAAAGAAAATCAAAAACCAGTCAATGACATTGTTGATAAGTTCTTTGGATTCCCACTTGTGGCAGTCATGACTCTCGTTGAAATTATCGCGGCTATCAATAAGGTAAAAATTCCACATAGTGTAAGCGCCGTTAATAACATCGTGTACACGGTTGATAGTGGAACCTTTGATTGGATCCGAGGAAACAGAAATTATCTTTATGTTGGCCACAGACATACTGGTGTACCAGGTTGCTACCGACTTACAATAATACATCACCGTAAATTTGATTTGGAATTCAGCAACACAGGTATCAGAGGTGTTAACACATTGATGTATATACTAGAGAAAGTACCACCACCTCCACCCTCTATACCAGTCCCATTTCCGATTGTTATAAGCAATTCCGACGAGTCTGTGATTAGGGAGCCACTACCCTGGATAATAGAATTTGTATCCGGTGTCCCCTCATCCGATCCTAAAACCACTTCGTTGGTGGGATAATTGAAAACACTAGTTGGTTTAAAATAACAACAATGATTCCATCATCGTCGTAATATCGATTCGACACCGTGAAAGAGTTTTCCGCGAATTTGAAATTACTTTCTGCGAACTTGAAAACACAATTGAAAACACTAGTATTTTTAAAATAAAAATGATTTCATCAACGCAATGTCGCTATGATCAGGTCAGAGAATTTCAGACTAGACTCAAAACCCTCACTGAGGAGTATCAAATAAAAATAAAAAAATACCGACGAAGAATCACCGCAATTGATATTACTATGTACTCCATGTCGAGCGTTCTCGCTGGCGCCGGAATAATACTTGCATCGGTTACAATGATTGCCCCGGTCGTAGTTCCAATTTGCATTTCTGCGGTGGCTACAATCGGGGGTATATCAACCGGGATAGCAAAAAAGATATCATCATGCAGCCAGAGTAAACTGCAGAATTACTTAATTCAATTTCATATTGCATCAACCGCATATTCGCAGTTATCCCTGATGATATCGTCGTCACTCGATAATACAATTATATCAGATAGTGAATTCTCAGCGATGGTCAGTATTTTTGATTCCGCGATATCGAAATTAGAGCGACAACATGAATATAATAATAATGACAACACCGATGGAATCGGAAAACACGAACCCAAAAACCAAAATGATCTCAATAATCTCAACCATACCAGATTGTGAGTTCTCAATGATGGTCAGTATTTATGATTCCGCGGTGTCAAAATTAGAAATACAACATGAGTATAATAACAATGACGACACCGATGGAATTACTTCAACAAATAGTGGAGAACACGAACCCAGTACAAACAAGCATGATATCAATAACATCAACGGAACCCGAGTTTAGTGTGAATTTCCTTAGCCCAGTCCCCGTGAAGGAGATAGCGCTAGCAAAACTACGAGTGTATCACAGTTGGCCTAATATCAGATCAAAATCATTTGGTGGTCAACAACCCAATAATTCTTTAGTGTTTGCAAATAAGAATAAACCCGACGGAACCCCAGACTGGAAAGTTGTTTCGATACCAACAGGGTCATACCAAATCGAACAAATCAATAATGAATTCGCGCGTAGAATAAAATCGATTACTGGAACAGAATCGAAAATCGCTATAACAGTTCATGAGCCGACGCTATCATCCGCAATTGAGATAAGCACAGAAGGATACGTCGTAGATATCTATCAGAGTTCTATTAGAACCGTACTAGGATGGCCTGAAAAACCACCAGAAAAATCCACCACCGACTTAACCACGGACGTAGAATCATATCATGAAATCAATCCCAGTTATCGAGATAATTTATCTGATATAAGAAAAGGAAAAATCGCCGATAGATTTATATTCACCAACAAAGACACATTGCAATGGGATTTTATCATTAAAAGAACAACTGACTCATCTGTTACTATTTCATTTACGCTAACTGACGTCCGTGGTTATTTTAATGAGATTAAACAATTATATGACACACAACTAGAACAACTACGGAAAACAAGATCGCAAAAACACGTTGAAATAATAAATCAGCTTATATCGGACATGGAATATATCTATGAACTAATTATTCAAACAATAATTAATGACAACAGCGACAATAAACAACGATTCCTAACCGATTACAATATCACAGAAGACAATCTGCGTAATTTCAAGTTTCCGAAATACAACGCTGATGAATTAGCAAGAATTGTTAAAACCGATATCAAAGCGCTACAAAAATCAGATTCAACTGTCCTCCTCAAATATAATAATGATCCAGATGGTGGCGGTAGGCATATCGCTCCGTTCAACGTGAATATTTCATCGGTGATTGCGCTCAATTTAGTATGTGATGTTATCGAAGGAAGCTATCAGATTAATCTAGAGCAATCAAATCAAGCTCAGCAGGGATATATTCTTTATTCGTTTGCACCAACAGCTCCTCCAGGATTCCTGATTATTGAAAACCCAATTAATCCTGTCTACATGCAATGCCATAATAATTCGTTAACGAGAATTAATTTCCGACTTACCGACCAGTCAAATAATCTGATTGATTTACAAGAAGAGGTGTTAGCGATTAGTTTGTTTGTAAAGTCCTAAAGACTGGATCAAATATTCGGTTAAAATCATTTATTATTTTTTGTTAACCTGTAGCAGCAGAGAGGGTGGATGACAACAAGTTGCGACCAAAATTAATTAAAAAATCGTAAAAGTTTCCGTTTTCATTTTTTTAGTTAAAATGAGATTTCGTAGGGAAGGCTCGTTAAAATTTCAATCAATTTTTTGTCTGAAAACGTTGTAGGGTTTGCCCCTGAGACATTTTTTTTTGGTTAAAATGAGATCGTAGGAAGGCTCGTTTTAAGGATTCAATCAAAATTTTGTCTGAAAACGTTGTAGGGTTCACCCTCTCTGCTGCTCCGTTGAATAATTGACATTTTAGTTTCTTCATGCAAATGCATTTATTTTTGCAAACACCTTTCACCTTCTATGCACTCATGAATGTTTAGTTTTGGAACTCTTTAGCCAAGTATGTTTCTTTTAATTTTACTGGGGACTTAATTAAAAATTAAGTACATTGAAATCAGTCTTTTGGCTGTCATAAACTACTTACCTGAATTTATTAATAAAACAATTGCCTTTTGGCTGTAATGAATTATGTACTAGTATTAATTAAATAATTGCATTTTGGCTGTAATGAACAAATCAATAAGTAAAACAATTAAGAGTTTTTAATAGCTTTATTTTGATCATTTTACATAATATTGTATTGTAGAGAGAAAACCTGTATACCTAATGTATTTTCACAACTTTTAACCTCTCACAGTACCCTTAATCTCATCCATAATAATGTGAGAGAAAGCCTGTATACCTAATGTATTTTCACAACTTTTAACCTTACAGTAACCTTAATCTCATCCATAATAATGTGAGAGAAAGCCTGTATACCTAATGTATTTTCACAACTTTCAATCTCTTACACTAACCTTAATCTCATCCATAATATGGTATAGAGAAAGCCTGTGTACATAAGGTAATTTCACCTCTTTCAACCTCTGAGTAACCTTAATCTCATCCATAATAATGTGAGAGAAAGCCTGTATACTTAATGTATTTTCATAACTTTCAATCTCTCACAGTAACCTTAATCTCATCCATAACAATGTGAGAGAAAGCCTGTATACTTAATGTTTTCTCACCACTTTCAACCTCTCAGTAACCTTAATCTTATCCATGTATGCTGGTTTCTGTTTCAAATGCCAACATTCCAATAACCATTTTGAAATATTGACAACACTGCACTATTGTGTTCTGTTCATGAAATGTACAAATTTGATATAAGAATAGTTCAAGGCCATCAGACTGAAACATTGATATATCTTATGAAATGAGTTCTTTCTAAGACTCAGAACAAAACATGCATTTTTGTATTTATCTCATTCACCCTCTTGTACCTTTTCCAAATATTTTCCAGCATACAGTGTGAATGGAAATCAAAACTTATGAAATTTATACAAGTTTTGATTTGGTATATCGATGCACAGACTTCATGGAAAACCCCTAAATGGTTTGTTCCAGTCATGGAGTGCGATATTGAACTACAGAGTGAATCAGATCAGCCATATAAGCTTGAAAAATGGGTATGTAGTAAATTGATTTACCTATCTACACGATGGCTGGTCTGTGTCTCAATGATTCATCAGAAACCTTATGTAGTCTGAATAATTTAAAGCTGATAGTACAATGTATGTACAGTTTAAACTGATAGTACAATATATGTACAATTTAATGCTGATAGTACAGTTTATGTACCTTTAAAGCTGATTGTACTGTGTGTACAATTTAAAGCTGATGGTACATTGCATGTACAGTTACTGTATTTACCACCTTGGCTCATATAAAACACTTGTACAATGCAAACTCATAGATCCAGACCTGCTGGGACATTGTAATTCAGTCTGTGAATATCAAATAATCAGAGTATTACAAGCTTACCATTTGCATTTGGGTGTATGTTACACATGGTAATTTATTCAACAGTAATATACTGGCACATGATGGAGTTTAACATTTGCAAATGGGTGTATTTTATACATGGACATTATTACACTTCCATACACTGGCACTTGATGCTGCTCTACTCTTTGCAATTATTTGTATGTTAAACAGGATTATTTATTACCACCACAATACACTGGCACATGATGGGGCAGTACTGTTTGCAAAGTAGACAAGTACAGTCGACTCCGGTTAACTGCACACCCTCGGGCCCATCACGAGACTGTGCAGTTAACCGGAGTGTGCAGTTAACCGAAGTACGGTACAGTACAGCTTTAAATCGGCATGGCACGAATATATTTGAAGAATAAATTTAAACAATGATTAGAATCAACTCTTTTAACTTTTACTTAAATGTTATGCTTGTTTTCCTTCCTCCACAACACAATTTCACTGATTCAACCAATGAATCAAGGAATTATAGCGAATTTCAAGAAATTCTATAGATCGCTTGTTATTCAAAAACTGCTGTCAGACATTGATGGGTCATCTCTGACAGGAAAAGCGTTCAGCTCCAAAGTCGTCTGCATACTGTTTTTCGCCGTGTTGTCGTTTAAATTGAATTCCGTTGCGCATTTTCCATCTTTCCCACCATCCGTTTTTTGGTTTGAAATTATTCAAACTCGAACAGTTTAGAGCATTGTTTCATGTGCTGTACTATGATTTTTCCCACGCTATTGCTCCCTAGTGGTAGCGGATATACATGTATATATATATATATACCACCTAAGGTGTCCTTTACACGTCAATCATTTACAATGTCCGATTTACCATCTTAATTGTCGGATTATTTGAAGTGCTACAGCAGTGGACTGGCAATAACTGATCATGACTATACATTGTGCAGTTAACCGGGGTAAAATTGTATTGAATAATGTGCCACGGGGAGAAATTTATCGTTCTATTATCCAGAGTGTGCATTTAAGCGAAGTGCAATTATCCAAAGTTTGTTCCCATTGAAAAGCATGGGGGAAAAATGGGACCGGCATGACTACGTGCAGTTATCCAGTGTGTGCAGTTAACCGATGTGCAGTTAAGTGGAGTCGACTGTATAAATGAACCATGTCATCATTGATGAATTGTCAAAGCACACAAATTTTGACATTGTACACTAATGTTTAACTACCGGAGCTGAGATTAATAAACGGTCCACTCTCATGTCTCAGCTAGTTCCAAGATGGAAATTCTTTGTGATGACAGCTGTCACAGACATGCATCCAGAGCACATCATCACATGATTTTTACAAAATGTTTGTTAATTTACTCATTTGGAAAGCAGTGATGCATAAAAACTCCTCCATATTGCATTCTGTTGTCATTGGGCCCTTTATTATGCATTCTGTTATCATTGGGCTTTTATTATGCATTCTGTTGTCATTCACCCTTTATTATGCATTCTGTTGTCATTGGGCCTTTATTATGCATTCTGTTGTTATTGGGCCTTTATTATGCATTCTGTTGTCATTGAGCCTTTATTATGCATTCTGTTGTTATTGGGCCTTTATTATGCATTCTGTTGTCATAGGGCCCTTTATTATGCATTCTGTTGTCATTGGGCCCTTTAATATGCATTCTGTTGTCATTGGGCCCTTTATTATGCATTCTGTTATCATTGGGCCTTTATTATGCATTCTGTTGTCATTGGGTCTTTATTATGCATTCTGTTGTCATTGGGCCTTTACTATGCATTCTGTTGTCATTGGGCCTTTATTATGCATTCTGTTGTTATTGGGCCTTTATTATGCATTCTGTTGTCATTGGGCCTTTATTATGCATTCTGTTGTCATAGGGCCTTTATTATGCATTCTGTTGTCATTGGCCCTTTATTATGCATTCTGTTGTCATTGGGCCTTTATTATGCATTCTGTTGTCATTGGCCCTTTATTATGCATTGTGTTGTCATTGGGCCTTTATTATGCATTCTGTTGTTATTGGGCCTTTATTATGCATTCTGTTGTCATTGGGCCCTTTATTATGCATTCTGTTGTCATTGGGTCCTTTAATATGCATTCTGTTGTCATTGGGCCCTTTATTATGCATTCTGTTATCATTGGGCTTTTATTATGCATTCTGTTGTCATTGGACCTTTATTATGCATTCTGTTATCATTGGGCCTTTATTATGCATTCTGTTGTCATTGGGCCTTTATTATGCATTCTGTTGTCATTGGGCCTTTATTATGCATTCTGTTGTCATTGTCATTGGGCCTTTATTATGCATTCTGTTGTCATTGGGCCATTATTATGCATTTTGTTGTCATTGGGCCTTTATTATGCATTCAGTTGTCATTGGCCCTTTATTATGCATTGTGTTGTCATTGGGCCTTTATTATGCATTCTGTTGTCATTCACCCTTTATTATGCATTCTGTTGTCATTGGGCCTTTATTATGCATTCTGTTGTTATTGGGCCTTTATTATGCATTCTGTTGTCATTGAGCCTTTATTATGCATTCTGTTGTTATTGGGCCTTTATTATGCATTCTGTTGTCATAGGGCCCTTTATTATGCATTCTGTTGTCATTGGGCCCTTTAATATGCATTCTGTTGTCATTGGGCCCTTTATTATGCATTCTGTTATCATTGGGCCTTTATTATGCATTCTGTTGTCATTGGGTCTTTATTATGCATTCTGTTGTCATTGGGCCTTTATTATGCATTCTGTTGTCATTGGGCCTTTATTATGCATTCTGTCGTTATTGGGCCTTTATTATGCATTCTGTTGTCATTGGGCCTTTATTATGCATTCTGTTGTCATAGGGCCTTTATTATGCATTCTGTTGTCATTGGCCCTTTATTATGCATTCTGTTGTCATTGGGCCTTTATTATGCATTCTGTTGTCACTGGCCCTTTATTATGCATTCTGTTGTCATTGGGCCTTTATTATGCATTCTGTTGTTATTGGGCCTTTATTATGCATTCTGTTGTCATTGGGCCCTTTATTATGCATTCTGTTGTCATTGGGTCCTTTAATATGCATTCTGTTGTCATTGGGCCCTTTATTATGCATTCTGTTATCATTGGGCTTTTATTATGCATTCTGTTGTCATTGGACCTTTATTATGCATTCTGTTGTCATTGGGCCTTTATTATGCATTCTGTTGTCATTGGGCCTTTATTATGCATTCTGTTGTTATTGGGCCTTTATTATGCATTCTGTTGTCATTGGGCCTTTATTATGCATTATGTTGTCATTGTCCCTTTATTATGCATTCTGTTGTCATTGGGCCTTTATTATGCATTCTGTTGTTATTGGGCCCTTTATTATGCATTTTGTTGTTGTTTGAACTATGCATAATTGAAGTTTTACAAATGTATGTTTATAGTACATACTATCTAGATTACAGAAATGACTGATTCCCAGCGTGCTCCATTTTTGGCTGATTATTTAGAATACTGAAATGACTGATTCCCAGCATGCTTCATTTTTGGATGATTATCTAGAATACAGAAATGACTGATTCCCAGCATGCTTCATTTTGGGATGATAATTTTGATTGGCAAATACTGGCTGACCATAAGGATGAAGGCAATTTACTTTTAAAGTTGGGAATTTTATCAGATTATTGGAGCTGAGAAAGTGTTAATGAAGATACCAGTAAGTGATTTGGAACCAAAGTATGGTGCTCACAGTGAATGCAATGTACATGATGGATCAACAAAAACAGACAACATTATGATCACACACACACCCTTTCTGTGCTATTTTCAAAGTAAATATAGAAAAGGCAAACAATCCAAATTAAAATATAATTAAGTTTATTTTTAAAAAATGTAGAATACACTTTTAATTTCTTTTCTTTTAAATGTAGAACACACTTTTAATTTCTTTTCTTTTAAATGTAGAATAAACTTTTAATTTCTTTTCTTTTAAATGTAAAATGCATATTTAATTTCTTTTCTTTTAAATGTTGAATACACTTTTAATTTCCTTTCTGTTAAATGTAGAATACACTTTTAATTTCTGTTTTTTTAAATATAGAATACACTTTTAATTTCATTTTTGGTCATAACTTGGAGAACCTTGTGTTACAAGACCATATAGCCCAAGCATACATGTTATGATAATTCTGAATAATAAGAATGTAAAAATGAAATTAACTGAAAAGTAGACTATGATATTAATTGACTTTAAATCTGATTATGGAAACATAAACCTGCCATTGTAGCTAGTAGAGTGCAAATTCAAGAAAGATAAACTTTGGAAAAGCTCATGTTAGTGAAAAGTCTTTTTTTCAAACTTGTTCCAGCTGGCTAAGCTAGTTGAGGAAAAGGGGTTCTCAGTACAGAACAAGATTCATGCATAGATAAGGAAGACAGTAAGCTCAGAAACAATCAATGGATTAACATTTATACAACTAGAGGCAACATCTTTTAAAGATTTTATTTCAGTAGGATTATACCAGTGGAGCTGGAAGAAAGAAAGATGGATATTGAAGTAAATATTGAACTTTAGCCATTCCCCACTCCCCCTCAATTTTGTTTTACCCCCCCCCCCCCCTTTCTGTTTGGCAAGTGGGAGGGATCTGTCACCAGCCCATGTCATTAAATTATTGTCGGTAATTCAGGAAAGTTGTTTGATGGATGAGACTGGCCACACAGATGGATTTATTTGCCATTCAGCAAATAAAATTAAACCTTTAATTAGATATCAAGTGATTATGCTATGAACAAGACTAAGCATTAAAACTAATCCTCTTACAATGTAACCAATATAATTTGAGTTCATTGTTTATCTATGTCCTGTCAATTCACAATTTATATCCGTGTCATGTCAATTCACTATTTATATCCATGTCATGTCAATTCACTATTTATATCCATGTCATGTCAATTCACTATTTATATCTATGTCATGTCAATTCACTATTTATATCTATGTCATGTCAATTCGCTAAATATATCCATGTCCTGTCAATTCACTATTTATATCCATGTCCTGTCAATTCACTATTTATATCCATGTCCTGTCAATTCACTATTTATATTTATGTCATGTCAATTCACTATTTATATCTACATGTATGTCATGTCAATTCACTATTTATATCTACATGTATGTCCTGTCAGTTCAATATTTATATCCATGTCTTATCAATTCACTATTTATTTCCATGTGGGGCCCCGAGTGGCTGAGTAGTCTAAAGCGCCATCCTTTACGGATCACTGCCATCTCATCTCTGTCTGCGTGGGTTTGAATCTCAGATTCGGCCAATGTGGTCATGTGAGAAAGCTTGCCAGTAGCTTCTCGTGTGTCAGTGGTTCTTTCTGTTTTTTTTCCAGCTTCTTCCTCCACCATTAAGACTGGCCTACATGTTTAGCCTATCGTGTGCTGAAAAATGGCGTTAAACCCCACAACAACAACAAAAAACAACATTTATTCCCATGTCCTGTCAATTCACTATTTATATTATTTATTCCCATGTCCTGTCAATTCACTATTTATATTATTTATATCTTATGTCCTGTCAATTCACTATTTATATTATTTATATCTTATGTTCTCTCAATTCACTATTTATATTATTTATATCATATGTCCTCTCAATTCACTATTTATATTATTTATATCATATGTTCTCTCAATTCACTATTTATATTATTTATATCATATGTCCTCTCAATTCACTATTTGTCTGATGTCCTGTCAGTTCACTAATTTGCTTAGTTTTTGTGGATCTTGTGGATACTGCAAAATTTAAACTTAAAGATCCCATAATCAAAGAATCAGTGTTGGTAGCAATAGGACCATTTCTTCAATTATACATCTTTGGTACCACCAGTATGTTTCATCAGGAATACAATCAGACTTTTCTTCAATATATATGTGGTACATCTGGTATGTTTCATCTGTGGTATAATAGGACTCTTCTCCAATAAATGTTTGCTAGCACTGGTATGTTTCATTAGTGGTACAAGATGATTCTTCCCAAATACATATTTGGTACTACTAGAATGTTTCATTAATGGCACAGTTGGTCTCTTCCCCAATACATCTTTTGTACCACTAGGACATTTCATCAGTGATAATCTAGTACCTCATCCCAAATAAAAAAAATTAAGTACCAAAGAACAATTAATTCAGAAAGCACAAAATTTAACACCACAAAATTGTGAAACAATTTCACTTTTTTTACCTCACTTCATTACAGGTAGCTGACTGTTTGGCTTCATTTATGGTTCGGTACAAAGTGGCAACTCCAACAGCAGACTTTCAAAGGTATTTGGATGCATTCTTTTTGTTATTGCTAATTTGCTTGTCAAAATTGTTTAATATGCTGTAAGATTTTTATAAATTCTGAAACTATAGTTTCCAAAGATGTTGTAAATGAAACTTGATTGGTGCATTTGTTAGCAAGGATTTTAAGCCATGTTTTTTAAGTGTTCAGAAAGATTGTATGATAAGAAAAAAATACAGCAGATCATTGTCTTAGCAGGTAAAGTTTGGATGTGCAGCTTAAGAAAATGCAAAATAATTACCATGTCAGAAGTTTAGCAACTGATCACTTAGGCATATATATACATGTTCATATGCCTATTCATTAGAATGCCTCTGCAATTCTCTTTACATCCATGCACACCCTATAGTAACTTCAGTGTTGAAAATTTTAATGTGGTCAAGTTTTCAAGAATAGTTGGTTGCTAAGCCATGTTAATTGATAATTATGTGGCTAGCTCTTGATGTCTACAGTTGTCCATGTAGTTATGTTACTTGGAATATGGATACATCTTTATGGTTACAGTTGGCCATGGAGTCATGTTACTTGGAATGTGGATACATCTTTATGGTTACATTTGGCCATGAAGTCATGTTACTTGAAATGTATATACATCTTTATGGTTACATTTGGCATGTAATGTTACTTGGAATGTGGATACATCTCGATGTCTACAGTTGGCCACAGAGTCATGTTACTTGGAATGTGGATACATCTTTATGGTTAAAATTGGCCATGGAGTTATGTTACTTGAAATGTGGATACATCTAATATGGCAACAATTGGCTATGGAGTCTTGTTACTTGGAATGTGGATACATCTTGATGGCTTCAGTTGGCATGTAGTTATGTTACTTGGTATGTGGCTATCTTTTGATGTTATCAGCTGACCACAGAGTCATGCTAATTGGCATATGGATGTATATTGATGTCTA
Organism: Unio delphinus; assembly: GCA_029339505.1. NCBI lineage: Eukaryota > Metazoa > Mollusca > Bivalvia > Unionida > Unionidae > Unio > Unio delphinus. The sequence continues at coordinate 254,757 of JAQISU010000168.1, read as the reverse complement.
CAAAAACTTGGGGGTGGGTTCAACCTAGATTCTATGGCTTACATCTTGTATTCACTTCAGATTTATATGACATTTTAGTAAGTGATTCTACAGATACCTAACTAGCATCAAAATAATACAAAATGTTCAGGAAATATAAAAAAAATTGATTAGTCCGTTGTAAAGTGTTCTTTAATCCAGTATTTTAATCTAATAATCAGTAATGTGATAACACATATGTATCTAATAGGTTAGAGTTCTTAGTAATTACAATCACTAATGTGATAAATCATATGTATCTAATAGGTTAGAGTTATCAGTAATAACAATCACTAATGTGATAACTCATATGTATCTAATAGGTCTGAGTTATTAGTAATTACAGTCACTAATGTGATAAATCATATGCATCTAATAGGTTAGAGTTATTAGTAATTACAATCACTAATGTGATAATTCATATGTATCTGATAGGTTAGAGTTATTAGTAATTACAGTCACTAATATGATAAATCATATGTATCTAATAGGTTAGAGTTATTAGTAATTACAATCACTAATGTAATAACTCATATGTATCTAATAGGTCTGAGTTATTAGTAATAACAATCACTAATGTGATAAATCATATGTATCTAATAGGTTAGAGTTATTAGTAATAACAATCACTAATGTGATAAATCATATGTATCTAATAGGTTAGAGTTATTAGTAATTACAATCACTAATGTTATAATTCATATGTATCTAATAGGTTAGAGTTATTAGTAATTACAATCACTGGTGTGAGAAATCATATGTATCTAATAGGTTAGAGTTATTAGTAATAACAATCACTAATGTGATAAATCATATGTATCTAATAGTTTAGAGTTATTAGTAATTACAGTCACTAATGTGATAAATCATATGTATCTAATACGTTAGAGTTATTAGTAATTACAGTCACTAATGTGATAATTCATATGTATCTAATAGGTTAGAGTTATTAGTAATTACAATCACTGGTGTGAGAAATCATATGTATCTAATAGGTTAGAGTTATTAGTAATTACAATCACTAATGTGAGAAATCATATGTAGCTAATAGGTTAGAGTTATTAGTAATTACGATCACTAATGTGATAAATCATATGTATCTAATAGGTTAGAGTTATTAGTAATTACAATCACTAATGTGATAACTCATATGTATCTAATAGGTTAGAGTTATTAGTAATTACAGTCACTAATGTGATAAATCATATGTATCTAATAGGTTAGAGTTATTAGTAATTACAATCACTGGTGTGAGAAATCATATGTATCTAATAGGTTAGAGTTATTAGTAATTACAATCACTAATGTGAGAAATCATATGTAGCTAATAGGTTAGAGTTATTAGTAATTACAGTCACTAATGTGATAAATCATATGTATCTAATAGGTTAGTTATTAGTAATAACAATCACTAATGTGAGAAATCATATGTATCTAATAGGTTAGAGTTATTAGTAATTACAATCACTAATGTGATAACTCATATGTATCTAATAGGTTAGAGTTATTAGTAATTACAATCACTAATGTGATAAATCATATGTACCTAATAGGTTAGAGTTATTAGTAATAACAATCACTAATGTGATAACTCATATGTATCTAATAGGTTAGAGTTATTAGTAATTACAATCACTAATGTGATAAATCATATGTATCTAATAGGTTAGAGTTATTAGTAATTACAATCACTAATGTGATAACTCATATGTATCTAATAGGTTAGTTATTAGTAATTACAATCACTAATGTGATAAATCATATGTATCTAATAGGTTAGAGTTATTAGTAATAACAATCACTAATGTGATAAATCATATGTATCTAATAGGTTAGAGTTATTAGTAATAACAATCACTAATGTGATAACACATATGTATCGAATAGGTTAGTTATTAGTAATAACAATCACTAATATGATAAATCATATGTATCTAATAGGTCTGAGTTATTAGTAATTACAATCACTAATGTGATAACTCATATGTATCTAATAGGTTAGAGTTATTAGTAATTACAATCACTAATGTGATAAATCATATGTATCTAATAGGTTAGAGTTATTAGTAATAACAATCACTAATGTGATAAATCATATGTATCTAATAGGTTAGTGTTATTAGTAATAACAATCACTAATGTGATAAATCATATGTATCTAATAGGTTAGTTATTAGTAATAACAATCACTAATGTGATAAATCATATGTATCTAATAGGTTAGTTATTAGTAATTACAGTCACTAATGTGACAACTCATATGTATCGAATAGGTTATTAGTAGGCTTTTCAGTTTTTAGTTTAACATGGAATAAGATAAAGCATTTTAATAACACATTCATAAAGGTACATGTCTGTGCTTAACATTATTTTTCTTGCAACTTGTTTTTTTTTTTTACAGAATTTTTAAAGATTGAAGAAAAGATAATTTATTGTTTTATGGGTCTATATGTGTTAAAAGAAAATATACATTCATATGTATAATAAAGTAAAAATTTGTGTTTGTTTATTTTAAGAAAAGGACTATATATAAAATAAGTAGGAAACATGGACTGCATACAAAACATTCATTATATGGCATGCATTGTTCTCTTGTTATTTGCAGGATTTTCCCCGGTTGTTGATGGCACTTTTGCAGTGACTGTTCATCAATATTAATAGACATGTGCTGACAATAATTAGATGCTCATTGACTGAACTGTTCATCAACATTAATAGATGTGCGTTGATTCTAATTATACGTTCGGTGATTGAAGTGTTTATTATTATCAGCCAGATGGTGTAATATGTGTTGGCTCCTATTATATTAAAGAGCATTATGTATATAACATTTTAAGGATTATTTAAATAGGACTGAAATAAAATGTTTTTTTTTACGTTCATGGAGATCTTCTTTGTATATTTCATAATCAATTACATGGTTCGTCCCATGCCATTAAGGCAAAGAGACATAACATCCATCTACACATAACTGTACAAATTTCAATTTGTTTTTAAAACTTTTATTTTATAAGCTTCATATTTAAAGGTGAGGTGGAGAAGATTTTTCAAGCTGGCTATGAAATAGGCATTTAAATGGTCCTTGCACACTCAAGAATCAACAGTATTTTGTTTGATTTGAAAAAATGAATTTTATAACTTGTTGCAATAATTTGATGATTACCAAACTGTTACTATATATGAATTACATTATTGACTTAAAACATTAGGCACCTCTATGACTGGTATACATTCTAACTTTTCAACCACATTGGCTGCAAAGCTTCATCTTAACAAGGTTTTTGTTTATGGTCCAGTAACACAAATAGGTAGTTTAGTGCCAAGGCAGTGGGCGTCAATAACACCTACCCTTTATAACACCAGACTGGGCCACACACATTATTCACTGATGATTTTGATGATAACTATATAATACGCAGTTACAACCTGCTAGCAACCTGTAATACACATCCAGTGTCTGGTCCGCAGCTTAGCATCAACCTTTTTATGCTCTAAAATAGCACATTTAGAGTGTTTGTGTATATGTGTGTTTATGTATGTGTTGTCTGCTTTTATCTTTGTTGATGTGGTTAAATTTTTTAAAAATATTAATAATAACAGTAATAATGGGACTTAATACTGTGCCTAATCTTTTAAAGCTCTAAGTACTTTACAATATTAGCATATAATAATAATAATAATAATAATAATAATATTAACTGTGCCTAATCTTTTAAAGCTCTAAGTACTTTACAATATTAGCATATAATAATGATAATAATAATAATAATAACTGTGCCTAATCTTTTAAAACTCTAAGTACTTTACAATATTAGCATATAAAGACAGACACAGCAACAAAATTACAAAACAAACACCAGGAACTTTTATAACAAAAAATTGCTGAGAATAATTCAAGAAGTAAACATTATTTAGTCTTTAAGTCTGTTCTTGTAGTTGAAATAGGTGAGTTTTAAGAGCACTTTTGAATGAGAAAACAATGTCCATGTGTCTAAAATCTGGGGGCAATTCATTCCACATAGCTGGCCCTTGATAAGCAAAAAGAATGATGTCGTTATGACTTCATCTTAACACAACACACATGCTGCTGAGCAATGAGAATTTAATGTGAGTGTTGGAAGAGGAGTAAGTTTCTAGATGGGGTTTACATATGGGTGAGGTCTAATAGGTATATTGGACTGGAGGCAGTCAACAAAATGTAGCATTATTACAGGGCTCTTTTCTTCATACTCTAAAGATGATCCATGTTTTGAACTAATTTAAGTTTCTACAGTAGATACTGAGATGAAGCAGATAAATGTGAATTACAATGTTCCAGTCCTTAAAATAATAAGGAACAAATAATTGATTTAAAGGTATCAACCAAAAAGAAAATTGCAAACGGAGCTGATGCATCTCAGCTCCAGATATGCAACCTTGCATTTGTTCATTACATGGTGATGTAACGAGTGCATACTGTTGAGAGTGACACCATGGTTTTGGACTGGCTGTGTAAATATAATGTGGGTATTGCTGATATTTACTGTTTGAGGTTATGGGTGTAAATGAAACAGTCTTTGTGTTGTGATCAGAATGGCCTCAGTTTTATCATCATTTATCTGCAGCTTGTTATACGGTATCCAAGTCTTCATGCCCAATATGCATCTCTCTATGTCATGGATGGTAGCATCAGCTTCAGTTTGGTAGCTAGACTTGTATATTGGAATGTCATGAGATATGAATTGCATCCCTTTTCATTTGGGTCAAGGACCATTCAATATTTATGCAAACTTTCTGATTCAGAAACATGTGAACAGCTGTTTCCACGCCTAACATATAAAAGTTTGCCAACCAAAGATTTGGTCCTTTACAGTCATATGTAACATGTCAATCAGTAATGAAATTATTGAACTAAAATTAGTGATGATCTAGGTCATAGGATGGATTAACGTGTACAGGATAGAGTAATCTTATGTGGTATATAAATTTAGAAGATGGAGTAATCTTGTGTGGTACATATATTAAGAAGATGGAGTAATCTTGTGTGGTACATAAATTTAGAAGATAGAGTAATCTTGTGTGGTACATATATTTAGAAGATAGAGTAATCTTGTGTGGTACATAAATTTGGAAGATGGGGTAATCTTGTGTGGTACATAAATTTGGAAGATGGAGTAATCTTGTGTGGTATATAAATTTAGAAGATGGAGTAATCTTGTGTGGTATATAAATTTGGGAGCTAGAGTAATCTTGTGTGGTACATATATTTAGAAGATAGAGTAATCTTATGTGGTACATATATTTAGAAGATAAGAGTAATCTTATGTGGTACATACATTTGGAACATACAGTAATTTTGTGTGGTACATACATGTAGAAGATGGAGTTATCTTGTGTGGTACATAAATTAGAAGATGGAGTAATCTTATGTTGTATATAAATTTAGAAGTTGGAGCAATCTTGTTTGGTACATAAAATTGGAAGATGGAGTAATCTCGTTTGGTACATAAATTTAGACTTTAGAGTAATCTTGTGTGGTATATACATTTAGAAGATAGAGTAATCTTGTGTGGTACATAAATTTAAAAGATGGAGTAATCTTGTGTGGTACATAAATTAGGAACATAGAGTAATCTTGTGTGGTACATACATTTGGAAGATGGAGTAATCTTATGTGGTACATATATTTAGAAGATAGAGTAATCTTGTGTGGTACATACATTTGGAAGATGGAGTAATCTTATGTGGTACATATATTTAGAAGATGGAGTAATCTTGTGTGGTACATACATCTAGACTATACATTAATCTTGTGTGGTACATAAATTTAGAAGATGGAGTAATCTTGTGTGGTACATACATTTAGAAGATAGAGTAATCTTATGTGGTACATATATTAAGAAGATGGAGTAATCTTGTGTGGTACATATATTTAGAAGATGGAGTAATCTTGTGTGGTACATACATTTAGACTATACAGTAATCTTGTGTGGTACATAAATTTAGAAGATGGAGTAGTTTTGTGTGATACATACATTTAGACTATATAGTAATCTTGTGTTGTATATAAATTTGGAAGATAGAGTAATCTTGTGTGGTACATAAGTTTGGAAGATGGATTAGTCAGGTGTGGTACATAAATTTGGAAGATGGAGTAATCTTCTGTGGTACATATATATAGAAGATGGAGTAATCTTGTGTGGTACTTATATTTAGAAGATAGAGTTATCCTGTGTGGTACATACATTTGGAAGATAGAGTAAGCTTCTGTGGTTTTTTATATTTTGGAAATGGAGTAATCTTGTGTATTAAATACATTTGGAAGATGGAGCAATCTCTTGTAGTACATAAATTTGGATGAAAGAGTACTCTTGTGTGTTGCATACATTTGGAAGATGGAGTAATCTTGTGTGGTACATCAATTTGGAAGATGAATAATCTTGTGTGGTACACAAAATTTGGAAGATGGAGTAATCTTGAGTGGTACATACATTTGGAGGATAGAGTAATCTTGTGTGGTGCATACATTTGGAAGATAGAGTAATCTTGTGTGGTACATAAATTTAGAAGATGGAGTAATCTTGTGTGGTATATAAATTTAAAAGATGGAGTAATCTTGTGTGGTACATTTGGAAGATAGAGTAATCTTGTGTGGTACATAAATTTAGAAGATGGAGTAATCTTGTGTGGTACATATATTTAGCAGATAGAGTAATCTTGTGTGGTACTTATATTTAGAAGATGGAGTAATCTTGTGTGGTACATACAATTGGAAGATGAAGCAATCTCGTGTAGCACATAAATTTGGAAGATAGAGTAATCTTGTGTGGAAGATGAGTAATCTTGTGTGGTACATAAATTTGGAAGATGGCGTAATCTTGTTTATTACATACACTTAGACTATATAGTAAACTTGTGTGGTACATACATTTGGAAGATAGAGTAATCTTGTGTGGTATATAAATTTGGAAGATGGAGTAATATTGTGTGGTACATACATTTGTAAGATAGAGTAAACTTGTGTGGTACATACATTTGGAAGATGGAGTAATCTTATGTGGTACATATATTTAGAAGATAGAGTAATCTTGTGTGATACATACATTTGGAAGATGGCGTAATCTTGTTTATTACATACACTTTGACTATATAATAAACTTATGTGGTACATACATTTGGAAGATAGAGTAATCTTGTGTGGTATATAAATTTGGAAGATGGAGTAATCTTGTGTGGTATATAAATTTGGGAGCTAGAGTAATCTTGTGTGGTACATAAATTTTGAAGATGGAGTAATCTTGTGTGGTACATATATTTAGAAGATGGAGTAATCTTGTGTGGTACATTTGGAAGATAGAGTAATCTTGTGTGGTACATACAATTGGAAGATGAAGCAATCTCGTGTAGCACATAAATTTGGAAGATGGAGTAATCTTGTGTGGTACATAAATTTGGAAGATAGGGTACTCATGTGGTACATAAATTTGGAAGATGAAGTAATCTTGTATGGTACATACATTTGGGAGATAGAGTAATCTTGTTTGGTACTTATATTTAGAAGATGGAGTAATCTTGTGTGGTACTTATATTTAGAAGATGGAGTAATATTGTGTGGTACATACATTTGTAAGATAGAGTAAACTTGTGTGGTACATACATTTGGAAGATAGAGTAATCTTGTGTGGTATATAAATTTAGAAGATGGAGTAATCTTGTGTGGTATATAAATTTGGGAGCTAGAGTAATCTTGTGTGGTACATAAATTTGGAAGATGGAGTAATCTTGTGTGGTACATATATTTAGAAGATGGAGTAATCTTGTGTGGTACATTTGGGAGATAGAGTAATCTTGTGTGGTACATACATTCAGAAGATGGTGTAATCTTGTGTGGTTCATAAATTTGGAAGATGGAGTAATCTTATTTGGTACATAAATTTGGAAGATGGAGTAATATTGTGTGGTACATTTGGAAGATAGAGTAAGATTGTATGGTACATAACTTTAGCAGATGGATTTATCTTTTAAGGTACATAAATTTAGCAGATGTAGTAATTTTATGTGATACATAAGTTTAGCAGATGGAGTAATCTTGTATGGTACATACATTTGAAAGATCGTGTAATCTTGTTTGGTACATACATTTGGAAGATAGAGTGATCTTTTGTGGTAGATACATTTGGAAGATAGAGTAATCTTGTGTGCTGGAAGACATAGTGATCTTTGTGTGTTGGAAGATGGAGTAATCTTGTGTGGTGATATGCTCTAAGTAGATGATGAAAAGCGTGGGTAACAGGAGACAGCCTTGACGTACTCCAATTGTTATCTGGAACCAGTCCCCCACAGAACCTTGAGCAATTACTGCACTGGTAGCCTTGGCTATAGCGGCTTGATGGTATTGGTCAACTTTTGAACCATTTTGTACTTCTTCATTGTGGCCCACAATGCCTCATGTCACACTCTTTCAAAAGCCTTTTTTTAAATCTATCAACACATGATAGATGTCTTGTTGATGTTGCGAGTACATTTTACACAAAACCCCAAGATTGAATATTTGTTCAGTTGTGTTTCTTACACTCCGGAACCCAAACTGTTCCTGACATCAGTGATTATTTCTTCTGCTTGTGGGTTCAGTCTGTTCAAGATGATCTTCAGCATCACCTTTCTGGCATGGCTGATCAAACTAATCGTTCTGTAATTTGGCACAGCTGGAGATTGCCTTTTTGGGGGAGTGTTATAATTAGTGACTGAGTCCACTGTGTTGGCCATTCGCCTGTCTGCCAGATCTTGTTGCAGATGTTTGTTAGTAGCTCTATCACTGATTCCCCACCATTCTTGACAAGTTCAGTTTTAGTTTTCAGCAACATAGTGAAACAAAACAATACATAAAACCTAATATTTTGGCAATTAGGTTTGGTATCTTTCTTTTCTACAAATCCATCAGTCTATGAATGTATAAAGCTTCAAACGGGAATGCTAATGTAAAAATATTTAGATTATATCCAAACACAAACCTTGCACTGCAACTCCAACAGATATTTTAGTGCTTTATCCTAGCGACATCTATATGATTTCAAACGTTGCCTCCCTTAGTTTGTAACAGCGGTTCATTGTATTTCGATCGGAAATGGTGAGGCAACCGACTTAAAAAGGATATTTTGTAAATAACTTAAATATGACTATGTACCCGGGGTCATTATAGGTGTATTTGAGTGAAAGATATTTGTACAAACACGGATCGGCTGTGGAAAATTGCTTATGTATCAGCCCATTCAAGTTGTATTCTCTACTTGTCTAGATCATGTAGTAACAGTGTTCAAATTTCAACAAATGAAATTTAATTGGATGCGGTGTATATTACATCCCCCACATCCAATGAAATTCACAGACCTGAAGTACTGAACTATCTGTTTCATACACCAAGGGGTAGATACGGTTATAATATCGGAACCTAAAAGTCCATATTTAGCTTCATCCTGACTCTTGAAATATATTGTCCTACTGAGAGCAAATTGTACAGAAAGTAGCATCACTTAAACATTCTTCGCAATAACATTTTAGAAAATTAATTTCAATACAATTAAAAGCGAGTAGTGGCTAAGTGTACTGTCACTCGTAAAGGTAGTTTTAACCTGCTACATGGATTGCCTTTTAAACTACAGTGAGCAAAGTGGAAATAATGTTAAGATCATTCCACGATCTATAATTTGAGTAAAAAGATACGATCTTTCTCTTAGTTTCTTAAGTTAGCTACAGACCATACAATTATTCTTATTATTATTTTCAAAAGAGAAATATAATCAAATTTTTTTGTCGGGAGACAGGAAATTAACATTACGTACGTGCGTAAGAGAGAGAGAGAGAGAGAGAGAGAGAGAGAGAGAGAATAATGTGTGTATACTTTTATAAAATATCAAAGCATTTACCTTTTATTGTATGTTTTCCCCACGAGTTTCAAATACATGCATGTCATTTAGCAGATTACGTAAATTGGTTGACAAAATCATAACATATTTTGCCCCTATGTGGCATTTTTTGTGTTCATGAACTAGCCCTTCTTGAGGGCAACAACATATTTTGCTACTCCTCCGAAAAAAGACTGATTCCATTACTGCTGACCCAAACTCACCTAATACACAAGAATAGTGTACTTTCATAATTGTTATGGCTACTTTTTGTGTATTTGTTGGTTAAACTGTGGATATTTCCTAATGGCACGATTCAATTTCACCTCTCATTATAATTTGTTTGACTGCAACATATATTGGGTGCTTTTCTGTTCACGGAATTTCACAGTCTGAATTCACCTGGACTACAGTAATTTCACTACAAAAGAATTCACCTTAAATACAGTAATTTCACTACGAAAGAATTCACCTTAAATACAGTAATTTCACTACAAAATAATTCACCTGGACTACAGTAATTTCACTACAAAAGAATTCACCTGGAATACAGTAATTTCACTACGAAAGAATTCACCTTAAATACAGTAATTTCACTACAAAAGAATTCACCTGGAATACAGTAATTTCACTACAAAGTAAAACTATACTATCTTGACAATCTTTGGGTCTTACTGTCTAAAATCACCGAAAATGACGTCGAAATTACTGTAATACCTTGTGTTTTTCATTTAAATTGTTCTCTGTTGCAGAGGTTCTAAATCCAAGTATAAGAAATTAATAAAATTATTTTTCTTATGCAAAATCATAGAATTGTATCCAATTGAAAATGTTCTACACAAGTCTTGACTCAATCGGAGGTAGTAAATTAGCCTTTCCAATGGGTGAATCAGTTTCAAAAAGAAGTTTTCGGGTTTGCTCAAACGGCAGGCGTTTGTTTTCACCTGCATCTGGGACATAAGAAGTAGTTGCGTCATCGTGAATCGCCTTCTGGTTGGCCTCAAAACTTGAAGGACGGACATCATGTACAGAATGCGGTCTTTGTTTCTGAACGTGGACTGTGCTTACTTTCTTGTAATGTTGATAGCAGAAAAAGATGATGGTAATAATTACGCTTAGTAAGATTAGTCCGGACACGCACGCGGCCATAATGTACTTCCAGTTCTCGTTCAACGATGAACCTGACAATGAAAATATAGAGGGTTACAAACACACGTGTAATAGCTTTATCTGTTAGTGAGATGTACATTTTGCATTGCCTGTTGCCCGATCTCGTAAAAAATCTATAAACGTCTGTTTAACATAATCTAACATTTTACCACTTTGTTAACTTCAAAGCTATCACAAATAATTTATATATAAATGACTTTCACCCATTTCACATTATTTGACAGAGGGTTGGATGATGTTGTTTCTTCTTTCTTTAAAGCTATATACCTGTAGATTGTTTCATTTCTTTCCTTTCTTTCTATTTGAAAATTTGTATTGTCTGTTTATTGTAGTATCCTTTTACTCAAAATCCAATGTCTAGCAAGCTTTACAAGCGGCTTTAATTTTCTTCTGTAATAAATAATATATTATAATTTTTAATTATCCATAAATCTTATTTTAAATTGCGCACTTTACTTTTTGAATGCTCCCTACAATAATGATGGTAAACTACATCCAGCAAGTTTCTCGCGTACTCTATTGACCATTTGCACAAATAAATGTTTATTACGATCAGAATTAGGCGAAGAAATTCCGCTAAAGAATGATTATATATATATATATATATATATATATATATATATATATATATATATATATATATATATATATATATATATATATAGTTGAATTAGTACCTGTCATTGAGTAGTAGGTTGTTTAGCTTGTACAAGAATTATAGCCTGTTGGTGTATTACTGGTTATAAAAACGTGTAATAGAACTAGTAGCTGTCGGTTTGTAGAATTAGCAACATAATTATAACCTGTCGGTGAGTTACTGGTTGTAAAACGTGTAGTAGAACTAGTTCCTGTCGGTTTGTAGAATTAGCAACATAATTATAACCTGTCGGTGAGTTACTGGTTATATAACTAGTAATTAGAATCAATACCTGTAAGCGAGTAGCTGGTTGCAGAGATTGTAGTAGAATTAATATCTGTTGGTAAGTTGTTGGTTGCTGAACTAGTAATATAATTAGTTCTTGCCGGTGAGTTATTGGTTGTAGGACTAGTAAAAGATTTAGTACTTGTCGGTGATTGGTTGGTTGTAGAACTTGTAGTAGAACTATCATATATCGGTGAGTTGTTGGTTGATGGACTAGTAAAATAATTAGTTCTTGTCGGTGAGTTATTGGTTGTAGGACTAGTAAAATAATTAGTACTTGTCGGTGATTGGTTGGTTGTAGAACTTGCAGTAGAACTAGCATATATCGGTGAGTTGTTGGTTACCGGAATAGCATTGTAATTGGTAGTTGCCGGTGAGTTGTTGGTTGTATAACTTGTAGTAGAATTTTCATTTGTCGGTGAGTTGTCAATTTCAGAACTAATACCAGAATTAGTACCTGTCGGTGAATTGATCGTTGTAGGACGTGTAGGAGAATTAGTACCTGCCGGTGAGTTGCTGGTTGTAGGGCTAGCAATAGAAATATCTGCCGTTGAGTTGTTGGTTGTAAAACTTGTAGTAGAATAAGTACCTGCCGGTGAGTTGCTGGTTGTAGGGCTAGCAATAGAAATATCTGCCGTTGAGTTGTTGGTTGTAAAACTTGTAGTAGAATAAGTACCTGCCGGTGAGTTGCTGGTTGTAAAACTTGTAGTTGTTATATCTGTGGAAAAGCCTGTGGCTTTTATTGTAGTCACTGACATCATTGTACCTGACTTGGTAGTTGGTGTTGTTGTCGACGTCGTTGAATCCGCAGATGAAGTTGTTGAGGTCAAAGGGAATGTTGTGGTTAATGTTGTATCTGTTGGGGTAGTTGACTGAAATGTCGTGGTCATAGATGGTATTGTTGTCAGAGTGGTAATGTTAGTAGAAAATGTTGTCACGGTCGCAGACGATGTTGTTGATGTTGTATCTGTTGTGAACGTAGAAGGGGTTGCTGTGGTAGATGAAGGTGTCCAGGTCACCACTGAAGTTGTGATAGGCATAGTCGTCGCTGTCGTTGTTGACGTCGTAGTGGTAGTTGTTGTAGTAGTTGTTTGTGTGGTGGTCGTTATCCCATCAGAGAAGTAGGATATGTTAAATCCCTTGTCCACAGTACTCTCATCGGTGAAAAAGCTGATGAAAATCTGTGACTTGGTACTACTGATTGTGTAAGGAACCGGGACACAGCAATAACCGTCGATGGGCGTCAGGGACGTACCGTTCGTGCCATTACCTGGAACATATCAACAGTGAAATCAAACGAGCTACATTGGACATTGAACTAGATTGGGATACAGTGGACAGTGAAACACAACGTGATGCATTGGACTATGAGATAAAACGTAATATACAGCACAGTAAAATAGAACTTAATACACTGGGCAGTGAAATATAACGTGGTGCAATAGACTGTGAGATAAAATGTAATACACTGGGCAGTGAAATATAACGTGGTGCAATGGACTGTGAGATAAAATGTAATACACTGGACAGTGAAATATAACGTGATGCATTGGACCAAGAGATAAAATGTAATACACTGGACAGTGAAATATAACGTGGTGCACTGGACTGTGAGATAAAATGTAATACACTGGACAGTGAAATATAACGTGGTGCACTGGACCGTGAGATAAAATGTAATACACTGGACAGTGAAATATAACGTGATGCAATGGAACAAGAGATAAAATGTAATAGACTGGACAGTGAAATATAACGTGGTGCACTGGACTGTGAGATAAAATGTAATACACTGGACAGTGAAATATAACGTGATGCACTGGATCGTGAGATAAAATGTAATACACTGGACAGTGAAATATAACGTGATGCAATGGACTGTGAGATAAAATGTAATACACTGGACAGTGAAATATAACGTGATGCAATGGACTGTGAGATAAAATGTAATACACTGGACAGTGAAATATAACGTGGTGCACTGGACCAAGAGATAAAATGTAATACAATGGACAGTGAAAGATAACATGGTGCACTGGACTGTGAGATAAAATGTAATACACTGGACAATGAAATATAACGTGGTGCACTGGACCGTGAGATAAAATGTAATACACTAGACAGTGAAATATAACGTGATGCACTGGATCGTGAGATAAAATGTAATACACTGGACAGTGAAATATAACGTGATGTAATGGACTGTGAGATAAAATGTAATACACTGGACAATAAAATATATTGTGGTGCACTGGACCTTGAGATAAAATGTAATACACTGGACAGTGAAATATAACGTGGTGCACTGAACCGTGAGATAAAATGTAATACACTGGACAGTGAAATATAACGTGGTGTACTGGACCGTGAGATAAAATTTAATACACTTGACAGTGAAACAAGTGATACATTGGACAGTGCAATATAACGTGATACATTGGACAGTGAAACAGATGTTATACATTGGACAGTGAAACAGATGTGATACATTGGACAGTGAAACAGATGTTATACATTGGACAGTGAAACAGATGTGATACATTGGACAGTGAAATATAACGTGATACATTGGACAGTGGAATATAACGTGATACATTGGACAGTGAAACAGATGTGATACATTGGACAGTGAAATATAACGTGATACATTGGACAGTGGAATATAACGTGATACATTGGACAGTGAAATATAACGTGATACATTGGACAGTGAAATATAACGTGATACATTGGACAGTGAAATATAATGTGATACATTGGACAATGAAATATAACGTGATACATTGGACAGTGAAATATAACGTGATACATTGGACAGTGAAACAGATGTGATACATTGAACAGTGAAATATAACGTGATACATTGGACAGTGAAATATAACGTGATACATTGGACTACATTTATAGTTATTGTTTAATGGCGCATCCTTATTGACTAAATACACGTATGCTAGGACACATCAGTACATTCGTTGAGAGAGAGAGAGAGAGAGACAGAGACAGAGACAGAGAGACAGAGACAGAGAGAGACATATATATGCTACCTAATTTGACAATTTCGAAAATATTTACTGAGATTTCTTTGTATGATTTTGCCACTCCTGGAAAACATGTTTTTTTTTTGTAGTGACTGGTTCCCTGACAATAGTGCAGTACAGTGTAAAGGGTAATAGTGCAGTACAGTGTAAAGGGTAATAGTGCAGTACAGTGTAAAGGTTAATAGTGCAGTATAGTGTAAAGGGTAATAGTGCAATACAGTGTAAAGGGTAATAGTATAGTACAGTGTAAAGGGTAATAGTGCAATACAGTGTAAAGGGTTCTGCAGACCAATAAATAAATAAATAAATAAATAAATAAATAAATAAATAAATAAATAAATAATTAAATAAATCAGTCCAAATTATTGACAAAATAAGTATTATGTAACAGCTAAGTTCACAGACTGCTCATACGCATGTAT
This sequence comes from Unio delphinus, assembly GCA_029339505.1. Taxonomy (NCBI): domain Eukaryota; kingdom Metazoa; phylum Mollusca; class Bivalvia; order Unionida; family Unionidae; genus Unio; species Unio delphinus. The sequence goes on along the minus strand of JAQISU010000168.1, from coordinate 239,306 downwards.
AAATTATGAGAGCAATGTAAAAGACTGCTTAATAATAACAACAACAATAATATTAATAATAATAATAATAATAATAATAATAATAATAATAATAATAATAATAATAAATAATAATGATAATAATAATAACAAAAATAATGATGATAATGATAATAATAATAATAAAAGCAACAACAACAATAATGATGATACTACTACTACTACTAATATTAATAATAATTATAATATCAATAATAATAATAATAATAATATTAATAATAATAATAATAACAATAATATGTTCTATTTACAAGTTTGATTCAATACATTAATACAACAAGGGAAGCGTATTTCATACTTATGAAACACGGCTATTCAGTCAGTTCTAAAGAATATTCACCTTTCATTTAAATGTACAAGATTATAAAAGCCTTTGAACCCTTTACACTGTACTGCACTATTACCCTTTACACTGTACTGCACTATTACCCTTTACACTGTACTGCACTATTAAAGCCTAAGAACCCTTTACACTGTACTGCACTATTACTCTTTACACTGTACTACACTATTACCGTTAACACTGTATTGCACTATTACCCTTTACACTGTATTGCGCTATTACCCTTTACACTAAACTGCACTATTACCCTTACACTGTACTGCACTATTATCCTTTACACTGTACTGCACTATTACACGGTACTGCACTATTATCCTTTACACTGTACTGCACTATTACCCTTTACACGGTACTGCACTATTACCCTTTACACTGTACTGCACTATTACCCTTTACACTGTACTGCATTATTACCCTTTACACTGTATTGCACTATTACCCTTTACACTGTACTACACTATTACCCTTTACACTGTACTGCACTATTACCCTTTACACTGTACTGCACTATTACCCTTTACACTGTACTGCACTATTACTCTTTACACTGTATTGCACTATTACCCTTTACACTGTACTATACTATTACCCTTTACACTGTACTGCACTATTACCCTTTACACTATATTGCACTATTACCCTTTACACTGTACTGCACTATTACACGGTACTGCACTATTACCCTTTACACTGTATCGCACTATTACCCTTTACACTGTATTGCACTATTATCCTTTACACTATACTGCACTATTACCCTTTACACTGTACTGCACTATTACCCTTTACACTGTACTGCACTATTACACGGTACTGCACTATTATCCTTTACACTGTACTGCACTATTACCCTTTACACTGTACTGCAATATTACCATTTACACTGTACTGCACTATTACCCTTTACACTATACTGCACTATTACCCTTTACACTGTACTGCACTATTACCCTTTACACTGTACTGCACTATTACACGGTACTGCACTATTATCCTTTACACTGTACTGCACTATTACCCTTTACACGGTACTGCAATATTACCATTTACACTGTACTGCACTATTACCCTTTACACTGTACTGCACTATTAAAGCACGTTACCACTCTGAATTTGAGTTGTCATCAAGACAGTTCTTCAAGTTTGACAAAGCAAACATGTCAGAAAATTGTATAAAGCACACTAATGCAAGTAAATTTCTATACGCAACTGAACACGTGGACACACACGGACACACGGATACATGGACACACACAGACACATGGACACACGGACAATACGTCCATGCGAATATTATATCAGAGAAATATTGACAACCAGGCAAAGAGGATGTGAGGGATGATCTGAAAACGTACCGTCATAAATGGCAATTTTTTCATACAGACAGCGGCTCTGCTTTTTTTCATATTCAACACTACAGTCTACTACGTCCAGCTTCACCGTGTGATTTACATAGTCAGTAGAAATGAGCCATTCAGACGTGTGGTTGCTGTAATAGAAAAGAAAAACGACGAGAAAGTGAATACCTGAGAAAACCTAATTATGTGTTAATATCGATTATAAACATCAGTTACTGATATAGGACATTGCCTTCTATCCCCCATTATTTTATGCTTATATAACAACTAATCAGACTCGTATACGTTAGAACTGTCTAATTGTAATCAGTGAAAGTTTGCAATATTTTACCATAATAGGAAACAAAGTCAGTTTTCAGTCAGACTGATGATATTGATTGTGGATATCCGACAAATTTCTGTGCTTTTTATTGATTGGCACTATACTGTGTGGACATGCTCTGTTGCAGATAATATATTGTTGGTAAAGCATATTTTATATCACCTGTGCCAGAAAATATTTAGTATTAATAATTAGTATGGTATATACAGATTGCAAAACAATTACACAGATAGATATGTACAGTATTTTGAAAGATATTATGAAGATAATTTGATGATGATATTATATCCAATTGGTCGAATGCTTCAAACGTTAAAGAAATTATTAAATAACTGTTGTGTTTGAATGTATCATTTAGATTTATCAGAGATGCCAAAATGTGTTATATGACTTTTCATCCGCATGTATCCTGGACATAATGATACATTAATTAACATGGGAATGATCGTGGAGCAGGAACTATGCAAATTTGGTCAATATTATCAGAAATATTACCCGAAGAAAGGAAAAAGTTATTATTTGATATACAAAAGGCGCTAACGATAAGTGCAGATTACGAAAGAGATTGTGTCAACATTGAAGTATAAATCGAAGATAGTTAAGATCACCAAGGGGGAATCAATTAGAGAGATGTTTGGATATTAATATGTCAACAACACTCACCAATACTCACAAAAGATATGAAATATGGGAAAAAGGACACAGAGGTAGAAACATTGCATGCATTAAAAAAGTCTCAAAAGCTATTGTCGAAAACAATAGAGTAAAAAAAATAATGTTGAGGAAATTTACAAACGCTTCAAAACTTTTGCCGTTAATGGTTACTCACGTACAAAGTGTTTTCGAATTCGAGTTGGCATATTACTCAGTGATGAGTAATTTGAGTTCATCTGGGCTAACATAATCTAATATATAAAACTGAATGTTTGTTTGTTTGTGTCGTATGCGTTCCTATACCGTTAATCTGATTGCGATAAAACTTTGGTGAGTTGTTCTGCACACGCCCGCGAAGGTTTTTGAATTAGTACAACCATTAAAATTGTAACAATTAACACATGTGTTTTTACGACATTTACCGTGTGTTCGCTGTGAACTGTAGGCGCCTTTAGATACGTCACGTGATCGAACAGTAGGTGCCTTTAGATACGTCACGTGATCGAACAGTAGGCGCCTTATATACGTCACGTGATCGAACAGTAGGAGCCTTAGATACGTCACGTGATCGAACAGTAGGCGCCTTAGATACGTCACGTGATCGAACACGGTCTGTAGCGATACCTAATTTCGCGTGTCATCGGTGTGAACTGTAGGCGCCTTAGATACGTCATGTTTACTTAGTTACGTTTGGTTCGCGCCTTGGTTACGTCAAACAATCGTGGTGTGAATTTGTACGTCACGTCATCGAACAGTAGGCGCCTTAAATACGTCACGTGATCGAACACGGTCTGGATTGGCTGAAACTATGATGACGTAAATCAACAGCTGTATGAAATTCATAATCGGTGTACGTCATGTTTACTTAGTTACGTTCGGTTCGCGCCTTGGTTACGTCAAACAATCGCGGTGTGAATTTGTAATAGTCGTTACAAAGCATTACTTTCGCTGTCTAATCAATTATGCCACCTAAACGAAAAGCTATTGGTCGATCTACACCTCAAGCACGAAAGATAAAGGCATCACGAGCTTCAGAAACAGACGAGCAACGGAAAGTAAGATTGGAAAGCGTTCGAGTTTGCACTGCTCAAGCCCGATCATCTGAAACAGACGAGCAACGGAAAGCAAGATTAGAAACCGTTCGAGTTCGCACTGCTCAAACCCGATCATCTGAAACAGACGAGCAACGGGAAGCAAGGTTGCAAACCGTTCGAGTTCGCACTGCTCAATCCAGACGAACAATGCACGCTGATTTAAGTCTTAGTGCATTCCATTATAATGCAAATTATGATTACAGTCTTCATCCAAGTGTGCTTATTGGAAAAATGGATAAATCATGCGTGTATTGCAATGCCCTCAAATTTAAGAATGAAACACCACGAATGTGCTGCGCGGGTGGAAAAGTGAAATTGCCAGAATTACATTCACCACCTGAACCATTATCAACGTTGGTATCAGGTGACACAAGCCAATCGAAACATTTCTTGGCAAACATACGGAAGTACAATTCATGTTTCCAAATGACATCGTTCGGTGCAACAAATATCGTGCGCGAGAATTACATGCCAACATTTAAAGTGCAAGGGCAAATTTACCATCGTGCAGGATCACTACTACCACTACCGAACGCAGATCACAAATTTCTTCAAATTTATTTCATGGGAAACACTCATGAACAAATCGATCAACGTTGTCAATTCAATACTGGCACTAAACGAGAAATAGTCGTTGCATTACAAACTTTATTCGATCAACACAACGAATTAATTCGATTGTTCAGAACTGCCCTTGAACAAATGCCAACTGATGACTACAAAGTCGTAGTTAGAGCAGACAAAACACCTGTCGGCCAACACGAAAGACAGTACAATGCACCAACAATTGATGAAGTGGCGATAGTTATAGTTGGCGAAGAATTTAACTCGCGTGATATAATTCTTCATCGCACAAATGGTGAGGTTCAGCGAGTCTCAGAAACTCATCGCTCATACGACGGATTGCAATATCCGATTTTATTTTGGCAAGGAGAAGATGGATATCATTTCAACATCTTAATGAGAAACCCACAAACAAATGAGGAAACGAATAAGAAAGTCAGTGCCATGAAATACTATTCATATCGATTGATGATTCGTGAAAACGCTGAAAATCATATCTTGAAATGTCGACAATTGTTCCATCAATACATTGTCGATATGTATGCGAAAATCGAAACCGAACGACTCCTCTACATTCGATTAAATCAAACCATGTTGCGTTCCGAAGAGTACATTCATTTGCGTGATGCAGTTGTTAATGATGGCAATGTGAATCTCAATGAATTCGGAAAAATGGTCATACTACCGGCCACATTTACAGGGAGTCCACGGCACATGCATGAATACGCACAAGATGCAATGACATATGTTCGCGCATATGGCCGTCCAGATTTGTTTATTACCTTCACATGCAATCCGACGTGGGATGAAATACAAGAACTTTTGTTACCTGGACAATCATCATTGGATCGTCATGATATTTCCGCGCGTGTGTTCAAACAAAAATTGAAATCTTTAATAGATTTTATTGTCAAGCATCATGTTTTTGGACAGACACGCTGTTGGATGTATTCCATTGAATGGCGAAAAAGAGGTTTGCCACATGCACACATTTTGATATGGTTCATCCAAAAAGTCACACCAGATCAAATTGATCAAGTCATCTCAGCAGAAATACCAGATGTCGATATTGATAAAGACTTATTTGAAGTCGTCACCAAAAACATGATTAATGGTCCATGTGGCATACTCAACAACAATTCACCATGCATGTCTGATGGGAAATGCACGAAACGATACCCAAGACACTTACTTGCCGAGACTATCACTGGTAATGACGGATATCCACTCTATCGTCGGCGATCAACTGAAGATGGTGGCAAATCCATAACTTTAAAAGTACGAAACAATGATGTTGAAGTCGATAATCGTTGGGTTGTGCCGTATTCACCGTTACTTTCGAAAACGTACAAAGCATACATCAATGTCGAGTATTGCAATTCGGTGAAATCTATCAAGTACATTTGCAAATATGTTAACAAAGGAAGCGATATGGCAGTTTTTGGTGTGGGAAATGCAAATGCATCCATTGATGAAATCTACCAATATCAAATGGGACGCTACATTAGTAGCAATGAAGCAGTATGGCGCATTTTCTCATTTCCAATCCATGAACGACATCCAACAGTTGTTCATTTGGCAGTGCACCTTGAAAATGGACAGCGCGTATACTTCACAGCAGAAAATGCACATGCAAGAGCATTGTCACCACCACCAACAACGTTAACTGCGTTTTTCTCATTGTGCGGGAATGATATGTTTGCAAAGACTCTACTTTACTCTGAAGTGCCAACATACTACACATGGAATGCATCAGTGAAAAAGTTTCAACGTCGCAAACAAGGTCAAGCATTTGAAGTACATCCCAATTTATATTCGACCGACACATTAGGCCGTCTATACACTGTTCACCCAAACAATGCAGAATGCTTTTACTTGCGATTACTGTTAATTAACGTACGTGGACCGACATCCTTCCAAGAACTGAGAACAGTAAACGGTCAAGTATGTGCCACTTATCGTGAAGCTTGCCAAGAATTAAATCTTTTGGAAAACGATGCACATTGGGACACTTCACTCGCTGATGCATGGAATACTGCTCAACCACAGCAAATACGCACGTTATTTGCAATCATATTGACACTGTGTTTCCCATCCAATCCAAAAGATCTTTGGGAAAAATACAAAGACTACATGAGTGAAGACATCTTACATCGTTTGCGTGCAACAAATCAAAATCCGGACCTTCAATTCACACAAAACGTGTATAATGAGGCACTGGTTTCGATTGAGGAGATATGTATGTCAATCGCTAACAAAGCATTGGTACAATTGGGAATGGCTGCTCCGAAACGATCTGCAAACGACCTTTTCGATCGTGATTTGCAACGAGAAACACACTTTGATGTCGACGAATTGGGTACATTTGTTCAAACAAATCTTCCGAAATTGGTTCCAGAACAACGCATAGCGTATGATAGAATTATGCATGCAATTACAAGCCAAAGCGGTGGATTGTATTTCCTAGATGCACCCGGAGGCACAGGAAAAACTTTTCTCATTTCACTTATTTTGGCAACTATACGATCACGACACAATATTGCACTGGCAATTGCATCATCTGGAATTTCAGCAACTCTTTTGGATGGTGGTCGAACAGCGCATTCAGCACTGAAATTGCCGTTGAATATGCAAATCACCGACAAACCAACATGCAATATCAACAAAAAATTCTGGAATGGGTAAAGTACTCCAATCATGTCAACTCATTATATGGGACGAATGTACTATGGCGCACAAAAAGGCTTTGGAAGCGCTTCACTGTACACTAAAAGATTTGAGAGGAAATGAACAGCTCTTCGGTGGCGCACTTATTTTATTGTCTGGTGATTTTCGTCAAACTCTACCAGTTATACCACGTTCAACAGCTGCTGATGAATTAAATGCATGTCTCAAATCATCAGTTTTATGGCGACACGTGCAGAAATTGACTTTGAAGACCAATATGCGTGTAGAACTACAATACGATGCATCCGCTGAACATTTCGCAAAACAATTGTTGGATATTGGGAATGGGAAAATGGAAATCGATGAATCTACACAATGTATCACGTTGCCAACAAGCTTCTGTAAAATTACAGGAACCACAGACGAATTGATTCACAAAGTTTTCCCAAATATCGCACAGAATTACAAAAATCATCAGTGGCTCAGTGAACGTGCTATATTAGCAGCCAAAAACAACGATGTTAATGCCATCAACTTCAGCATTCAAAAACAAATACCAGGTGAAGCGACAACGTATAAGTCCATAGATACTGTAATGAATCAAGACGAAGTTGTCAATTATCCAACTGAATTCTTAAATTCACTTGATTTGCCAGGCATGCCGCCGCACGTTTTAACATTGAAAATTGGCGTACCTATCATTCTTCTCCGAAACATAAATCCACCACGACTTTGCAATGGTACCAGGCTTTCAGTGAAAAAGTTAATGAACAATATCATCGAAGCTATAATTTTAAATGGAAAATTTAAAGGAGAAGATGTACTCTTGCCACGCATCCCTATGATTCCGACAGATATGCCATTCGAATTCAAACGTTTGCAGTTTCCGGTGCGACTCGCATTTGCAATTACCATAAACAAAGCACAGGGACAATCGCTACAAGTGTGTGGACTAAATTTGGAAAATCCATGTTTCTCACATGGACAGCTGTATGTGGCCTGCTCACGCGTTGGAAAACCTTCTGATTTATTCATATACGCACCAGACAGAAAAACAAAAAATATTGTGTATCCAAAAGCACTTCAATAAACAGAATAGGCTATTTGACAGTAGGAACAAAATGTATGTTTGTTTGTTTCTTTTTTTGTGTCGTATGCGTTACTATACCGTTCATCCGATTGCGATAAAACTTTGGTGAGTATCAACAGCTGTATGAAATTCATAATCGGTAGCGATACCTAAAATCACGTGTGTTCGGTGTGAACTGTAGGCGCCTTAGATACTTCACGTGATCGAACACGGTCTGGATTGGCTGAAACTATGATGACGTAAATCAAAAGCTGTATGAATTCATAATCGGTAGCGATACCTAAAATCACGTGTGTTCGGTGTGAACTGTAGGCGCCTTAGATACTTCACGTGATCGAACACGGTCTGGATTGGCTGAAACTATGATGACGTAAATCAAAAGCTGTATGAATTCATAATTGGTAGCGATACCTAAAACGACTTCGGTAAGGTAACCACTTATTGTGGGCTCGATAAATACCACTAAATAATCTGATATGCTTTCCAGAAACCACTCAAATAGTCTATCAAAACACAAACACTTTCTTTCTTTCAGTAGCATTGCAACGCATGCCAGGATTAAAACACAAACACTTTCTTTCTTTGAGTGGCATTGCAACGCATGCCGGGTACTTGCTAGTGTTAAATAATTTGTATCCAGCCTTCCAATGGAATTGTATGATGCCAGGAAAGAATGAGCCTGTTGATGTGCAAAAGCATGAATTGCAATTTTGAATTACTCTAATGAAAACAATTAAGTTCCGTGAAATTCTATGGTAGTGGTTCCCCAAATTGTTCGGGCAACTGCCCTCTTGGTTATTTTCAGCACCCCCATCTTCTCCAGTAAAACGAATTATATTGCACAACAGCCTTCGTCGGTATTCCGACCGCCCTTCGGGATTCTTGGGTGGTACATCCTACTTTGATAACCACTGTTCCAATTATGTGTCAGAACACGCAATTACGTGTTGGTCTAGGTGCTCAATCATGTTTTAAATATCGTATCAGGACCAATCACATATTCAGGTATTCGCGAATGTTGTCGCGCTCATCAATGAAGATTTGATTAACGTATGATTGTGGAAACAACACCTGATACATTTGAGGAAACCGACACAGACTATTATGAAAGAATAATTACAATATAATAAATAAATAAATAAATAAATAAATAAATATATATATATATATATATATATATATATATATATATATATATATATATATATATATATATATAAGATGAAATAAACATATCTAGCATAATTTTAACCATTTTACGTCATTAGTTACTTGTCCGGCCTTTGTAATTAGGATTTCACTGATCTCCGGGTTTAGTAATACTTTTACTGATCCCCATCATTGCTAACACTTTAATTGATCCCCAGGATTGCTAATATTTTAATAGATCCCCAGGATTGCTAATACTTTAATTGATCCCCAGGATTGCTAAATCTTTAATTGATCCCCAGGATTGCTAATACTTTAACTGATCCACAGGATTGCTAATACTTTAATTGATCCATAGTATTGCTAATATTTTAATGGATCCCCAGGATTGCTAATACTTTAATTAATCCCTCGGATTGCTAGTACTTTAATTGATCCCCAGGATTACTAATACTTTAATTGATCCCCAGGATTGCTAGTATTTTAATAGATCCCCAGGATTGCTAATACTTTAATAGATCCCCAGGATTCCTAATACTTTAGTTGATCCATAGTATTGCTAATATTTTAATGGATCCCCAGGATTGCTAATACTTTAATTAATCCCTCGGATTGCTAGTACTTTAATTGATCCCCAGGATTGCCAGTATTTTAATAGATCCCCAGGATTGCTAATACTTTAACTGATCCCCAGGATTGCTAATACTTTAATTGATCCATAGTATTGCTAATATTTTAATGGATCCCCAGGATTGCCAATACTTTAATTAATCCCTCGGATTGCTAGTACTTTAATTGATCCCCAGGATTACTGATACTTTAATTGATCCCCAGGATTGCTAGTATTTTAATAGATCCCCAGGATTGCTAATACTTTAATAGATCTCCAGGATTCCTAATACTTTAGTTGATCCATAGTATTGCTAATATTTTAATGGATCCCCAGGATTGGTAATACTTTAATTGATCCCCAGGATTGCTAGTACTTTAATTGATCCTCAGGATTACTAATACTTTAATTGATCCCATGATTGCTAGTATTTTAATAGATCCCCAGGATTGCTAATACTTTAATTAATGCCCGGGTTGATAGTACTTTAGTTTTACAGATACCCAGGGTTAAAAACAGTTTTACAGATACCCAGGGTTAAAAATAGTTTAACAGATACCCAGGGTTAAAAATAGTTTTACAGATACCCAGGGTTACAAATAGTTTTACTGATCCCCAGGGTTACAAATATTTTAGTGATACCCAGGATTAAAAATAGTTCTACATATACTCAGGGTTACAAATAGTTTTACAGATACCCAGGGTTAAAATAGTTTGACAGATACCCAGGGTTAAAAGTAGTTTTACAGATACCCAGGGTTAAAAATATTTCCACTGATTACCAGGATTGTTCTTAAATTTACAGATTCCCAGGGTTACAAATAGTTTTACTGATCCCCAGGGTTACAAATATTTTATATATAGATACCCAGGATTAAAAATAGTTTCACAGATCCCCAGAGTTGCAAAAAGTTTTACAGATACGCAGGGTTACAAATGTTTTTAATGATTCACTTATTTACTAATATTATTTCGAGGATTATCAATCGTTTGAATGATAAATAAATGTTAGCATTTGACATTAATTTCAATTTGTAACAATAATCAATCAACGGCTGTACTTAAAGATTCGAGCAGGAGATCGATAAGACAACTCTTTACCTTGGATACGAAGCTGGGTAGCCTGGTGAGGTAATATATTGAATGGACGTAGTTGCTACCAGGTTCTGAAATTCGTAGGTCCGGTTACCTGGAGCAAAGAAATTAAATAATATGTTTGTAAACTTTAAGTATGTATGTATGTATGTATGTATGTATGTATGTATGTATGTATGTATGTATGTATGTATGTATGTATGTATGTAGGTATGTATGTAGGTATGTAGGTATGTATGTAGGTAGGTAGGTACGTACGTACGTAGGTACGTACGTACGTAGGTACGTACGTACGTAGGTACGTAGGTAGGTAGGTAAGTAATTAGGTGGGTAGGTAGGTGGGTAGGTAGGTATGTCTGTTTATGCACGAATTACACTATCTATGTACTTATAGCACATGTGCATGCATCATACAGTTAACAAGTGACAAATAATAATCATAAGCTATTCCGTTTTCAAAGAGAATTTAAAATCAAGCATTTATAAAAGTAAAATATGTTCGTTTTGTAGAGTATGTGTGTATGTGTACGTGAGAGAGAGAGAGAGAGAGAGAGAGAGAGAGAGAGAGAGAGAGAGAGAGAGAGAGAATATATACCTTCACATAATGGTATAGTCATTAATAATACTATCAAAAGCATTATCTGCGATAGGATGGCTCTAAAGTCAAAGCCCTAAAAGTTCTCTGAAAGGATAAAATATTTATTACATTTATGAAAGATTTTAATGGGAACAAGCTGTTTGCAATTCAGAAAATGGTTATTTTAGAATTTGATAAAATTGGAAGAAACCGAAACAATGAATATACGATTCTTTATAATTACAAAAAATACATTTCTCTGAGATGCACATTTGTCGTGTTGTTATATTTCATATGTGTTTCCCGGTGACCATCTTCTGAGTAGCCTATTAAAGGATATAACAAATAAGAACACACAAACCAAGATGATGTGGATTATTCATATTAATATACCATGTTCTATTAGTCAGGTTGAAAATGTCAATTTTTGACCTGTATCAATTTAAATATATTAAAGTTTGCAGAAACATCATTTCTAATAGGATCTGTTAGATTATACTGAATATGTAATAGTAGTGTCATTATGGAGGTTTTGCCTTTTGAGGTCTGCACATGTCACAGTCTCTATCCCCATGACGTTTGCCAAATTTGGCAAGCAAGCCAAGCACTCGGTGCAACTGTGGATTGTCATCTTTAATAATTAACGAAAATGAATTGCCCCATGGTAGCATCTAGAGTCATACAGTGGCGCAGAACAATGACCTAATTGAACACTACTCTTTGCAAAAACAATCACATATTTTTAAATCAACGTTATCGTGGTAATAATGCAAATGCTATAGTATACACTGGCATGTGATGAAAACTAGATTTTCATTTGACCTAAAACCTGTTTATCTTTATCTCCTTTTTGTATTATGTAAGTTTCATTACAAATTATCCGGTTACTGCTAAATATATGCAAGCGTTAATGACTGAAAAAACGTTTTGATATATTTTTGTACACATTCTAGATTCTTACATGTGTCACTAGACACTGATTTTTCAACTGTCATGACTCATAGTTGGTATAGTTTCTTGTTCGAGGGCCCACAAACCATTACTTTTAAGCTGTACTTCTTTATGATTGACATAAGATATTTTTAAATCAAGGCTGTATTTGAGATCACTCGATGCCTGGCATAATCTAGATGAACTTATTCCAGATTGTTCTTGGAGTACTTTTCAGGAACAGAATCATGCATGCATTGCATTTATTTAATATATAATGGTTGAGGGTCTGCATACTATCTCGAATTCGACTATGCTGATTATTTTATCATCGATTGCCACTGAATAAAGTATACTAATCGTGTTGAGACTATTTGGTGCCTCTGAGAATAGTTCTGAATATACACGTATTCGTGAATACATATCAACAATAATTTGCTAGCATCATTACAGACACCGCTTACTAAAGATATAGCCCCAATAATAATGCCGATTGGTGCACCTACGATTATTGCGATTGCGATTTCAGCCACATCAAGACCAGTTGGAGCGGCATGTCCATTAATAGTATCTGCTCCCAAACATGCGAGTTTGTAATTTACTAGTAGTGTGGTTGTCTTGGTCATTTCCTTTCGCAGCTATTGCTTCGAGTGTTCTATTATATTCACGTCGGTAACTTTGACGGTCTATCTTAGTTTTTCTAATAATAATACTATCGCGTAGTGCAATTAAACGACTGGCAGACTTGTCCACGTACATCTTGCCAATTATCTTTTTTTAATGAGACAACTCTCATGCACTTATATAACATATGTCTAGAAAATATATACATTTTCAATAATTTTTCATTTTGAAGGTCTATCAAAAATTGCATTTACAATATATTATTCACACATGTACATGGTGTACTAAATGATAGTTAAATATGAGCATGTACACGAGTCTGGTAACACCAATCTGCTATTCGTCAAAATTACCAGCATTGTTTGCATGTAAATTGGTTTAACACCCCATCGGTTAGTTACGTACTTTTGTCACATTTGTCAGAATCCATTAACTATATGTAATGATAATTCTAATCTTAAACACAAATACCAAAACATTTCATTAAAATTTATTGAAATTTATATTGTCTGTTATTTGCATGCAAAGATACATCTTTGATAAACATCGTCGTTGTATCCAGCTAGTCAATATATCGTCGTTGAATCTAGCTAGTCAATATATCGTCGTTGAATCTATCTAGTCAATATATCGTCGTTGAATCTAGCTAGTCAATATATCGTCGTTGAGTTTAGCTAGTCAATATATCGTCGTTATATCTAGCTAGTCACTATATCGTCGTTATATCTAGCTAGTCAATATATCGTCGTTGAATCTAGCTAGTCAATATATCGTCGTGGAACGATCTACATTGTCAAGAATTGATTCGTTTCCTTTTCCCTCGATGGAATAACGTGCAATGTTCAGCAAGGCTACCGTTTTATTGGTTAAAAAGTAATATTTGAGCATTGGCATCGTATTTAGCATTGTCGTTCTGAGCGGGTTTACAACAATGCCTCAAATAGAAGGAAAATCCTGGTCATGTCCTGTTCTTGTAATTATATTTGTAATTAATAGGGATCTTGAATTATGAATAATAATGAGATTTCACTTTTTCTTCCTTCCACCAGCATAGATGCTGTAATAAGTAATAATAAAGTGTGAAAAGCAACCAGCTTTATAAAATTCTACAAATATTTTCCCTAGAATAACCCAAAAAACTGAAAGCGATGATTTGTCTGTAGTAGCTTATTGCGTGTTGATGTATTTTGTTGAATCACAGTAATATAAGTTTTGGTTTGAATTCGCTTTAGATTCTAGTGAATGTCTGCATACAAGAAGTTTATCAGACCTCCTTTGCATTTCCAGAGAAAAAAATGACTTGAACTCAATAAATTGGAAAAGTAAATTTCCAGAGAAAAAATGACTTGAACTCAATAATTCGGAAAAGTAAATATCCATGACTTGAACTCAATAATTTGGAAAAGTAAATTTCCATGACTTGATCTCAATAATTTGGAAAAGTAAATTTCCATGACTTGAACTCAATAATTTGGAAAAGTAAATTTCCATGACTTGAACTCAATAATTTGGAAAAGTAAATTTCCATAACTTGAACTCAATAATTTAGAAAAGTAAATTTCCATAACTTGAACTCAATAATTTGGAAAAGTAAATTTCCATGACTTGAACTCAATAATTTGGAAAAGTAAATTTCCATGACTTGAACTCAATAATTTGTAAAAGTAAATTTCCAGCCCAACGATGAAATATTGGACACAACAAATTCTATAATTTGATAAAGCTAGATCTTGATGCACGACTAGAAAATCCTCTCATCTACAAAATTCATTTCATCAATGTGTCTAATGCTCTCTTAACCTGTAGTTCGATGTAACATTATTACATATAATTCACATAAAATTATTAGGAGCAAGGATATTCAGAGAAGTAAAAGTTTTGAAACGAACAAACTTTGGCATATGCTCGAGACAAGTGGAGGGAATTGGTCAGATGTTCAGCAGCACAGTGCCTCAACGACCACACTATGTCAAGAGATTGATGGTGATGAAGAATTATGTGTGAAATTGATCAGAAGGAGCTTATTTCATCACAGTCACATATTTATAAATATTGAACAGATATGCAAATCAGCATTGTATTTTTAATATAGTGTTCTGCAAAATCGTCATCACTTCAGCTTCCTTTTCATTTTTGTAATTATTATTATTATTATTATTATTATTATTATTATTATTATTATTATATTTTTATATTTTATCTCTTTGCATAGCCTGATTAATACGACTAACACCACAGCCAGTAAAAATGCCCAGCACTGAAGTAATGCCTGCAGATGTCAGTAAAGTGATAACTTGGCCTGAAAATAAAAACTAAGCAGAGTTGCCTAGTGAAGCGGAACAAATATAAACACATGTCTGATAGCAGGTGGTGGTATTCGTATTAGACGATAATAATAACAATAAAATGTTTATACGTATATCCGATGCAGCATTTAACATGGTCGTACCGATTCTCAAAGATGAATCGATATGCGATTATCAATATTATTCCTATGAAGCACGACAACCAATCAGCTAAGTCGAATTGAATTACAAGTTCAGAATACAAATACATATTTCTTTCCTGCTGAAGCGTATTTTTGAAGTTGAATGAGAACTTGTAACAGACGTCGTCGCTAATACCGAATACGCAGTTGAAGTCAGAGTTGGTTTTGTTAATACCGTCATCATGGCATTATTCAAAAGGGCTGTATTTATAATTGATGGGAGAAAAATTGAAACAATTTAAGATAATGTTGACATTGCCACAACGATATTGGGTCTAGAAAGATACTCAGCTTGATCAGCAGGTCAGTCAATGATGTTTACCAAGAACAATTCTGACTTTCCCGATGGCAGACCGTAAAATATAAGGGAACCAAAAGACAATGGTGTTCCTGTTGCTGATGCTGATATAGAATACATGATTATTAATGTTAATTCAGATTATAATTTAGGCTTTTGAGAGCGAGAGTTAATTTTCAAAGGTAATCATAAAAAGTTTTCATGTGCAATTCCACTGTCACATATTTTTGGATTTTAAATGTCAGAAAAGTTAATTCCAGAGCCAAGCATACAGTTGTACTATAAGAAAAGATGAAGATGATAATGCTATCTGGCGCGTAAGTGGCGCTGATGCTGGTAAAGTAATATTATTTAAAGTTTCTTTGTGGATGCTGGTAATGACTCTGACAGTCGCTGAAGAACAACACCTGCTTGCTTTTATGGATTTAGTGTTGTAAATCATTGTTATCATGCTTAACAGTAACTGTAGAAAGTGTTCAAAGTGCTGTCGATGATGTATTCACGTGGCATTTCGCATTACATCAATGTGTTTCTGCACCAAGGCATATTTTCATTGCTTTACAAAATATTGCACGATTAAACTCTCAAGAACATAGAAGAATGATATTTGACAATAATGGTGTTTCTGATTTTGTTTTTAAGAATAAACTGACATCAAGAACCATCTAAAGATATATCAATAAATATTGATTAAAATTATGTAGCACGCGTATAGAATTATTTAGTGATATTTATAGGACGTGATCCAAATGTAGAATCTGGTTTACAAATATTACAATTAAATTTGTCGTATAATATATACAACATTATATCCAATCTATTATGTTTCGTTGGAACATCTTGATTTAGTACGTCAATCTGTCGTTGATATGCATTTTAGAGCGCATGTAAGCCCAGGAGGTAGTGTTAATTACAGATCAATCGCAATTATTCTTTCAGATAAAACAATGCTACTTGAAGATGTTGGTAGAAGAATGAGAGTCATTGATGCCCTAGTAGAGAACATGTAATTAAATCGCTCGTGATAAAAATGTCACATAGTCACGTTAAGGTCACCTTGACTCCTAGTCAGGTAACAAAATTACAGTTAAATAATGCAAACAAATGCAAAACAAAACAAACATCGAATTAAGCTCACATTACTAGCGGACGTCCCAATCATTATCATTAATCAACACTCAGCTCACACATTTTAACAAAGTCTTTGAATCAAATATAGGAGTTTAAGTCCATCTTTCTCCGCGTTTCTGTAAAGATTTAACAAAAACAGGTGGTATATTTCCACAAATCGAAGCTTTACCAGCGTTAATAACTTCTGCAGCTCCAACCGATACAGTAACAGCTGTACTTGGTGTTTTAAACGGTACTGCCGGAAACGTTGGTAATATGCTTGTTGATAAAATAACTGGAAAAGAAAGAAGAAGAAAACGACTAACATTAACTGGAACTCATCGATATGGAAACGGTCTGAGATTTCTTATAACAGTTCGTGGATACTTCCAATGTCTAAATTTTATTAATGCTGCTGAAAATTAACATTAAGAAACTTTAGATTTTTTTGTATGCGTGGTCAATTACCTTACCAACACAATGATGTTGAAACCGGTATCATTAATCTCGATAATAGTTCTGGCCATGGAACTCATTGGGTTGCATACGCAATTGATACACTTGGATGTATGTATTTTGATTGGTACAGACTTCCATAGTTGACAGAATTTATGTTATATACAAATTGAGATTTGGTATTCAGCATTACTTACACAGGTAATAGCCGCTCCGCCAATATGTGGCCGTGAAGTTATTGCTGTACTTAACACTATTTCAAAATAAATCAAACCATTTCATAAATCCATGCACGAGTCTACGAGTAACCGCTATCGTTTTAAACAGATCTTAAAACCATCTTATAAACCCATGCATGAGTATACAAGTAACCGCTATCGTTTTAAACAGATCTTAAAAATATAATGGTAGACATTTACGGAAGATCTTCCTTTAAGCAAAAACATATAACTAATGGAATATCGCAAGAAAATGTAATAATAATAATAATAATAATAATAATAATAATAATAATAATAGTAAAAATAATAATAATAACAATAATAATCACAATAATAATAATAATAATAATAATAATAATAATAATAATAATAATAATAATAAAGAAAATGAAAAGGAAGCTGAAGTGATGGCGATTTTGCAGAACACTATATTAAAAATACAGTGCTGATTTGCATATCTGTTCAATATTTATAAATATATAACTGTGATGAAATAAGCTCCTTCTGATCAATTTCACACATATTCTTCATCATCATCAATCTCTTGACATAGTGTGGTCATTGAGGCACTGTGCTGCTGAACATCTGACCAATTCCCTCCACTTGTCTCGATCATGTGCCAATGCCTGTGTCCATGCTTGTGTTTTGACAAAATTCTTGGATAATGATATTAATTAGAATTTATACTGAATTAAAACCTGGAATAATATGTATGTGATTCAAAAAGAGACTGACGACAGATCAGCACTTCGCTGACCATAACATACATGTCATCGCCTACAATTTTTAATCTCTTCGGTATCTGAACTGAATTTGATTCAGGACGTTTTATTACTAGTACTTGTGTCTTGAAGTCTTTGATTAGTGTTAGATTTAATTAGCAATACCGTAAGTTATTTTTGCTCATTTCCACAGTGTATGCTAGAGATATGAATTAGTTGCTAATTGTTACAAACCTTGTTGTCTTCACTCTCGTCTGTTATTCTTTTATTAGCATAGACGTGTAACACATAGCTACGTGACATTAGGGGAAAAACCCGATGACAAACTTCGTTTCAAAACTTTTACTTCTCTGAATATCCTTGTTCCTAATAATTTTATGTGAATTCTATGTAATAATGTTACATTGAACTACAGGTTAAGAAAGCGTTAGACACTTTGATGAAATGAAGATTATATGAAATAAATTTACCACATATTTGACCTTTATATTTTTATACGTATTTTCCAGAATGTTATCATTGTTACAAAGGTAGGTTTGTAATACGTCATGCTAACATTAATTTTGGAAGAATAAGCTTACTTATGTTGTAATAAAATCCTTACCATAGTGTGGAATGACTTGTGTTTATACCTAGGATTTATTCAGACTATTAAAATCCTTACCATAGTGTGGAATGACTTGTGTTTATACCTAGGATTAATTCAGACTATTAAAATCCTTACCATAGTGTGGAATGACTTGTGTTTATACCTAGGATTAATTCAGACTATTAAAATCCTTACCATAGTGTGGAATGACTTGTGTTTATACCTAGGATTAATTCAGACTATTAAAATCCTTACCATAGTGTGGAATGACTTGTGTTTATACCTAGGATTAATTCAGACTATTAAAATCCTTACCATAGTGTGGAATGACTTGTGTTTATACCTAGGATTTATTCAGACTATTAAAATCCTTACCATAGTGTGGAATGACTTGTGTTTATACCTAGGATTTATTCAGACTATTAAAATCCTTACCATAGTGTGGAATGACTTGTGTTTATACCTAGGATTAATTCAGACTATTAAAATCCTTACCATAGTGTGGAATGACTTGTGTTTATACCTAGGATTTATTCAGACTATTAAAATCCTTACCATAGTATGGAATGACTTGTGTTTATACCTAGAACTTATTCACAATGCTAAAGTTCTTACTATAGTGTGGAATGAGATTTAATGACAATACGAAAGTACTCATTGATAGAGTATTGTTTACATATGACACTTTTAATATATGGGTAAAACAATTATTATATAGCTCAATTCTTTTTATAGATTCGTGATTGTTTTCCTACTTATGCTATGATGTAATGTTTTTTAATTATATTATATTGGTATCCACAACTAAATGATTGCCACAAAGTCATTTCCCTCTTTACCATAATGCTTCAGGCACTATTCCAAATATGTCAAGAATTTATCTTCACTTTTGTGGGTAATGTTTGTTTTATTGGATGCAAATTGTATATTTCATTATGCTATTTATTTAATCATAGATGGATTGTCCCTGACCTAGATATGTGGTCAGTAGTGACCACTCTGTAAGTTATTTCACTTAGATTCATTGACATATTACTCCTCACCCCAAGTCCTTCTGCAATTTTCTTTATTTGCAGTTTGCATCTATTCCTCAAAAGGCTGCCATCAGCTCTTTTAAACGCAGATGTCGATCTGAAAATTGACGAAACATTGCACAATTACTCATAGATCGATACGAAGTCATAATTGTTGATGCATGAGAGCTTTTTATTTCATCGAATAGATGATAACGTATAATTTGTTATGCATATTGATGAAAACGGCGTAACTCGTATCCATGGCAGTTTAGGGTAAAAAGAGGACTGGTGGATCATCTAGTGGCCTGATACAATAGGAGACTTCGTGCACTCAGTTGAAGCAAACTAACAAAACTCTTCCAATTGATTTACAAATTTTCCAACAAGAACTTGCGATGTTTGTTCAACTTTGCTGGCAATGGTCAAGTGATAATCCGGTTGAGACACTGACCGGCTACCATTTTATGCTGATGCAGATATTGTTATAGACTTTCCCTAGCTGACGCTGCATTATGCATAAAAAAAACAACATTAATTGCATAAAACGACCGTAATTGCATATTGCATATAAAGGACATTAATTGCATAAAAAAGATATTAATTGCATATAAACGACATCAATTGCATATAAACGACATGAATTGCATATAAGCAACATTATTTGCATAAAAAGGACATTAATTGCATATAAAAGACATTAATTGCATAAAAAACGATATTACTTGCATATAACGACATTAATTGCAAACAAAAACGATATTAATTGCATAAAAAAGATATTATTTGCATAAAAACGACATTCCATAAAAAGGACAATAATTGCATATAAACGACATATAACAGCATATACGGCTTGTACAAAAATAAAGTCTCGGTAATCTTGGATACTGATTATATAGTTGTCCTGTTTCAATATTTATACACCTCTTGCAATATTGCTAATCTATTTGGTAATGATAACAACAACGGCAACGTTAAATCGATTGAGTTACAAATTGTAATCTTATTTCATTTCAGTTTTTTGCGGTCTTGTGTATTTTTAATAAGAGTCTTCAAGAAAATCGAAATAGTTACCTTATGTTTTCATTGGCATATTTGAATGATTGCAAACTGGTTATTGAACATCATTGAAAACTGTTTTATTAACATAGTAACTAAGAAATTTACTGCCACAGCAATGTTAAAATTCGATTGATAATAAAATATTTCCAATAGTTAACAAACTATTTATTAAACTAATGGAATATTACTTTAGAATATTATTCTAGTAGATATATAACTCCTTAACAAGGAATTGCCACAAGTTTGTCATACAACTGTTGTTAATAATGCTGCTTTAAATGGCATGATGGTATGTGCAATTAAAACGTAAAACAAGTATTAAATAATAATTACTTTTTAGTAAAATGGATACTTAAAAAATTGGACTGAGTTGCACCATTTAAGTCATGTAAAGGTAAAAACTTTAAATCAAATTACCTCTGTATGCTAGGTGTATTATATTTCATTTTATTTTAAACCCTATTGTGAAATAAATGAGGTCAAAGGTTAGTTACCACTATGCCCCATCAGTATGTACAAGTATGTAAAGTCAGCATCACTAGTTCAAAGCTATTACATCATGTATTAACCTTAGACAGGAAAGAATTTCTTTTAAAAAAATAACAAAAACTTAAACAAACACGTTATAAATTTCAAATCTAAATAATGTGCATTTGTCTTTTATACAATATTTAATATCTGCACATTTCCGATCTGGAGATCTATAGATGGTAATGTTTTTTTCTTCCAATTTTGGTAACAAGCAATGCGGAATCCAGATATCGAAGTTAAATTTTGTAACAAGCAATGCGGAATCCAAATATCGATAGCAATGCGGAATCCAGATATCGAAGCTGGTTTATGTTATTGAGAACAAAAAAGAGATTTGAAACGCTATTGAAGTGGAATAGTTAAGTTATTTTGTAAAATGAATTCTTGTGATTTAGGTTAAACAATGAAAATAAAAATAGAATATATATATATATATATATATATATATATATATATATATATATATATATATATATATATATATATATATATATATATATATATAATTCATGTCTACATAATCCAATAAAAATGAATATAGATTCCTGTGTACATAACCCAATAAAAATGAATACAGATTCCAATGTACGTAACACGATAAAAATGAATACAGATTCCTATGTACTTAACACAAACAATAAATATATATATTCCTGTGTACGTAACAAAATAATTTAGTAGTATTATTAATTTTAATACAAACTTTAAAGTACATGTTCTAATATTTAATTTTATTACAAACTTTAAAGTAACTCTTCTAATATTTAATTTTAATACAAACTTTAAAGTACCTGTTCTAATATTTAATTTAATTACAAACTTTAAAGTACATGTTCTAATATTTAATTTTGATAAAAACTTTAAAGTACCTGTTCTAATATTTAATTTAATTACAAACTTTAAAGTACATGTTCTAATATTTAATTTTAATACAAACTTTAAAGTACCTGTTCTAATATTTAATTTTAATACAAACATTAAAGTACCTGTTCTAATATTTAATTTTAATACAAACTTTAAAGTACATGTTCTAATATTTAATTTTAATACATATGGAAGTATTTGCAGTCATAAGTAAATGTTTAGCCAATCAACGTTTTCTACACTAAATTGCTATGAATTCTGGGAAGCAATATATAGCTTTTCTTCTTTCTTGTGCATATTTTAATAAATAATCTTCTAGTAACCAGTATGTGGGTAATGTGACTGGCCGAGGAAGCATTATCACTAAGCTTTGACTTTGACCTCTACCGTAGTTGTTCGAAACGTAAAACAGATGTCTTGAAATTCATTTTTTCAATTAGGAGACGGAGAATGGTTAGAAACGTTTCATACATTATTTAGCCACAATTCTCTGCTTAGTTATCTATTGTGAAAATAGTCTTCCTGCTAGGCAGAGATGTACAACTGCCATCTACATCGTTCTGTCAAATAATATCTCTTTGTAAAGTCTGATTATAGTAATCATTTCCAAGTTAGAAGACTGACGAGTAGCATCTGCTTTTGATTAACTGTAATATTCATTTAAAGCAAACAAGAGACATTTGAAATCATATATTAATAGTGATAAAGAAATGGATACAATACAATATCACAGACAAAGTTAAAACTAAAAATGTAAAAATTTTGTGGAAACGTTTCATTGAAACAAAACCTTTCCTGGGAACCCCTTTATTGAAAAACTTCACATAACAAGTTAAAAATGATGTTATTTGTCTGTGCACGTTAGTTAAATAGAGAAATCATGAAATGTATCCCCGACTCAGTTATAAAAATACTATTGTCCTTAATAAAAGTAAATCGTTCATAATATTTATCAAAATACTGTTGTCTTAACTGGAAGTAAACCCTAGCGCTGTTATCGAAATGTCATTGTCCTGAATAAAAGTAAACCGTCAGCGCTGGTATCGAAATACCATTGTCCTGATTAAAAGTAAAGAGTTAGCGCTGTTATCGAAATGTCATTGTCCTGAATAAAAGTAAACCGTCAGTGCTGTTATCGACATACCAATGTCCTGATTAGAGGTAAATCGTCAGATCTATTATTGAATAAAGGTAAACTCCCAGCTCAGTTATCTAAATACTGCTGTCTGACTCAAAGCACAACATTATAGATGGCAGTGAATAAGTTTTGATCAGCTCTTTCAGCTATAAAACATAATGATAATATATTCCTTGAAATATGCGATAGTTAATTTGAAAGAAAGCTCATTAGCAGGGAAGAAATAGTTCATCTTAATCAGTCACCGACATGTTAAGGAAATGAACCATAATCTTATGATAAGCTTGAATTGTTGCAAATTATGACAAAATGCATTATCATATCATGCATGACGAAATGCATTATTATATCGTACATGACAAAATGCATTATCATATCATGCATGACGAAATGCATTATTATATCGTACATGACAAAATGCATTATCATATCATGCATGACGAAATGCATTATCATATCATACATGACTGTCACGGAATGTTGTAGTTTTTATTTAGGAAAGACATGTACTCGGGTTTTGTTTATCGTGTGCAACGATACCCGAGGGTGATTGTTTTTATTTATATATATATGGGCAGTTGTACTTCGGAATCGTGAGTACAATTCGCTATATGCCGCTCGTGCAAAGTGTTCTTGATACGGAGCACGAATCCGTTTAAATACTTTGCTATATGTAAAGGGTCTTTACATTACTACGGGTTTTGTCAACAAGCGGCTGGTTTCAGGGACTGTAGCTATAGGGTTATAGATCCGAGGGAGGGAGGATTGCACAACTTTAGCTGTAGGGCTATTTGTACGAGGGTGTTAAACGTCCGGGGTGCCCGGAGCTGTCAAACGTCGGGAGCTGTGATTAAATGCACTGGTGTGTCCAGAGCTGTTTAATGTGCCGGAGTGTCTAATGTCTAGCGTCCGGAGTGTCTAATGTCAAGGGTGACAAGGGTGACTCAGCTGTGGAGCTGTCTAAATGACCAGAGTGTCTGGAGGGTCTAATGTTTCGTAGTATTCCGAGGGTCCGGAGTCTGTAGAAACTGTGAAGTTCTATTGTACCAGCGGTGGAGCTGTATACTAATAGTTGATTATATATATTTATTCGTAAATTGTTAGCCGTTGGCTAATGCGGGTTTGCGGAACCCAGTATATGGTTTGAGACTGGAAAGATAAGTTATCTGTCCTGTTATTATTTTTCAAATATAGTTCCGCTACTTGAGCGTATACATTTTTACTATATGAGTAATCCTGCATTGTTTACTACGTGAGTAAACTGTATTCATATTTTTTTTGTATAATTTTTTTCGCTGGGGTTTTGTATCAGTTTTTGTACCATTGTATCATTTATTTGTATCATTATATGATTCGTTTGCATCTTCTAGTCTGTGCGTAATTATGTATAATTAAATCCAATATTTGGATTACAATACGCACGTATTACATTGTTTTGTTTATATATATATATCGCCACATTAAATCATAATTTTTATATCTGTATCATCAAAGCGTGTTTTGTTGTTAATCCGAAGTGGTCCGTCCCGGTTATCTTGTTACAAATGGTGTCAGAAGTGGGATGATTTCGGATTTAACAGAGCACTGAAATTGGTTTGTAGGTTTTTGTCTTTCAGACTCGCTTGATAAAGTATAGAGGGGTTAGGTAGGTATCTAATGTTATTTTATTTCTTTGTATTTATTTAATAGTGTTGCAATTCTGAGAAGGGAAATACGGTTTACTGGTAATTGCGTGTTTTGTTAAGCCTGGACTTTAAGGTTGGTCACTGCCAAACTTCTGAAATGTCTTCTATGAAAGAACTGGTAGAATTGGGAAAACAGTTCGGTTATGATGGGGAGTCCCTTAGAAATTTCGTTCGTGAGGAACAGGCTAGGGAGAGGGACCAAAGATTATAGGAGAGGGAATTAGAAAGGGAAACCAAGAGGGAAATGCTAGAATTAGAAGAAAGGAGAATGGCTTTTAAAAAAGAAAAGATAGAACTAGAAAAACAGGCAGAAAAGGAAAAGATAGAACTAGAAAAACAGGCAGAAAAGGAAAGGATAGAACTAGAGAAAGGGAAGATAGAATTAGAAAAACAGGCAGAAAAGGAAAGGATAGAATGGGAAAGGGAAGCAGAGAGGGAGAAGATAGAAAGGGAAAAACAGGTAAGGTTAGAAACTTTGGAGATAGAAGATAGGAATAGGCAGAGGGAGCATCAAAGGAATTCTGAGTTATTGCAAGCTAAAAAAGAGGGGGAACATGATGTTAAACTGAGGGGTCCGAAATTGCCCCCATTTGAAGACGATAAAGATAATATGGATAGTTATCTAAATAGATTCGAGAGGTATGCTACACTACAAAAATGGAAGAAAGACGATTGGCCGTTTCACCTTAGCGCGTTACTGAAAGGTAAAGCGTTAGACGTGTATTCGCGTTTATCCACGGCCGATTCGCTCAATTACCCCATGTTGAAAGAGGCACTTCTCAAGAAATATGAACTAACTGAGCAAGGGTTTCGCAAGAAATTTAAATATAGCAAACCAGAGAGAGGCGAAACATTCACCCAGTTCGTCAGTAGGACTTATAATTACTTGCAGCGATGGGTGGAATGTGGTAAAGTCGTCAAGACATTTGAGGGTCTTGTTGATTTCTTGCTTCGTGACCAATTGTTAACAACATGTGGTAAGGAGCTATATTTATTTTTGAAGGAAAGATCCTTCACAAATATACATGATATGGCCACACAGGCGGATTTGTTCGCTGAAGCCCGGGGAGGTTCGCAGAATGTCGTCACGCGAGATATCCAAGGGGGGAATCAGGTCAAAGACAGAAAACCCAGGGAACCTGATAAATCAGGTGGGCGTAACCAGGGGAAGCAGAGTGACGCGAAATGTTTCATTTGCAAGGAAGTGGGTCATATCTCCCATTATTGTCCTAAGCGGAAGGGACCAGTCCAGAAAGTCGCGGTAGCCATTAGAGGCAGAAGGTCGGTAAACAGAAAACTAGATGTTTCCCAGCAAGCTAAGCGGGAAGCAGTACGCGAACCGGTGACGCGTTTAGAGACCAATTGCGATGCAATCCAATCAATTGGTACATGTATTTTTCCAGAGGCACGGGTGCCGATCGCAAACGGCACTGTCAACGGACAAGAGGTCACAGTTCTACGAGACACAGGATGCACTACTGTAGTCGTGAAACGGAGCTTAGTCCGCGATGATCAATTGCTTGGGTTTAAATCACCTTGCATGTTACTTGACCAGACAATCGGCCATGTTCCAGTCGCCAGGATAATGGTAGAAACACCTTTTTTGACAGGGACCGTGGAAGCTTTGTGCATAGCCAACCCGATATATGAACTTACTATTGGCAATGTACCGGGTTCGAGACTTCCAACCATAGAAGATTTCAGATTTCCTATCATCCAAGCGGTACAAACTAGAGCTCAAATTAAGGAGCAAAATAAACCATTACGTAAATTGAAAGTACCAGAAGCCATTACTGATATCTCCCGCGAAGAATTTCGAAATGAGCAAAAACGTGACGAGTCTTTACGTGCAATTTCAGAGAAAATATTAACGGGTACAGTGAAAAAGTGTAAGAACGGGGGTTCCTCTAAATTCCTTACTCGAAAGGGTTTAATGTACAGGGAATATTCTACATCAGACAGGAAGTTCCTGCAACTAGTGGTTCCCCAGAATTTGAGGTCACATGTACTCAAGGTCGCGCACGAGTCGAGTATGGCGGGTCATTTAGGCGTAAAGAAAACAACAGATTGGGTATTAAGAGAATTTTATTGGCCTGGTGTCAACAGCGATGTAGCGCGGTTCTGTCGCTCGTGCGACATTTGCCAGAAGACTACCCCTAAAGGTAGGGTAACTAGAGTACCGTTGGGTCAGATGCCGTTGATAGATACTCCGTTCAAAAGAGTAGCCATCGACATTGTAGGACCAATATTTCCACATACAGATCGAAAAAACCGATACATTTTGACGCTGGTAGATTACGCTACCAGATATCCCGAAGCCACAGCTCTGCCATCAATTGAAACCGAACGTGTAGCTGAAGCGCTCGTAGACATGTTCAGCAGGGTCGGAATGCCCGAGGAAGTTCTTACAGATTGTGGAGTACAATTTACCTCAGATCTCATGGCAGAAATTAGTAGGTTGCTATCCCTTAAACAATTACGTACAACACCCTACCATCCTATGTGCAACGGGTTGGTCGAGAAATTCAACGGGACACTGAAGCAAATGTTGCGGAGGATGTGTGCGGAAAGACCGAAGGATTGGGATAGATATCTGAATGCCCTTCTGTTCGCATATCGTGAGGTTCCTCAGGAAAGCTTAGGTTTCTCCCCGTTTGAACTATTGTACGGAAGGACAGTCCGTGGTCCTATGCGTATACTTCGCGAACTGTGGTCGGACGAGGTCGTGGGCGAAGAGGTTAAGACAACTTACCAATATGTGGTTGATTTGCGCGAAAGATTAGAAAGTACATGTCGGCTGGCTCAAGAAGAACTCGTGAAATCAAGTCGTAGATACGCAAAGTATTACAACCGAGGAACGCGGGGGAAAAATTTTGACGTAGGAAATCAAGTGTTGGTGCTTCTTCCAACGAATAACAACAAGCTGCTAGTTCAATAGAAGGGGCCATATGAAGTCAAACAGGTAAAGGGCGAAATGGATTATATCGTTGAAGTAGAGGGAAAATCGAAAACGTTTCATGCCAATATGCTTAAACTCTACATAGCGAGACCTGGACAAACAATTGATAAAGGGATCTTGAATGTAGTATGCGTAGCGGTGATAGAAGATGGGTCTAATGATGAAGGGGAATTAGTCTCCAGTAAAGGATTACCATTTGAATACCCTATTGACGTAGGCAAAGAAAGTATTGACCAGATAAATATATGCCCTGATTTATCGGAAGGTCAGCGTACACAGATCATGGAGGTTTTTTCTACATACCCAGAGGTGTTTACGGACAGACCAGGCCGTACGAATCTAATTCGACACGAGATAAAATTGAATACATCTGAGCCTATCAGGATTAAAGGATATAAGATACCCTTTAATGCACGAGAGACTATCAACGAAGAAGTGACCAAAATGTTAGATCAGGATGTGATCGAACCGTCAAATTCCCCATACTCGTCCCCTGTGGTGTTAGTCAAAAAGAAAGATGGTACCAACCGGTTTTGCATCGATTTTCGACAATTAAACAAGATCACCGTATTTGACGCAGAACCAATGCCTGATATGGAAGATGTACTTTCGAAATTGGCAGGCCACAAATACATTTCCAAATTGGATTTAAGCAAAGGATATTGGCAGATACCAATCTCTGATAATGCCCGCATTACTACGGGTTTTGTCAACAAGCGGCTGGTTTCAAGGACTGTAGCTATAGGGTTATAGATCCGAGGGAGGGAGGATTGCACAACTTTAGCTGTAGGGCTATTTGTGCGTACATTTATAACATTTATAACATTTGTAACAAGATAACCGGGACGGACCACTTCGGATTAACAACAAAACACGCTTTGATGATACAGATATAAAAATTATGGTTTAATGTGGCGATATATATGTATAAGCAAAACAATGAAATGCGTGCGTAGTGTATCCAAATATTGGATTTAATTAAACATAATTACGCACAGACTAGAAGATGCAATAAATCATACAATGATACAAATCAATGATACAATGATACAAAACAATGATACGAATCAATGATACAATGATACAAAAACAATGATACAAAACCCCAGCGAAAAAATTATACAAAAAAAAAAAATGAATACAGTTTACTCACGTAGTAAACAATGCAGGATTACTCATATAGTAAAAATGTATATGCTCAAATAGCGAAACTATATTGGAAAAATAATAACAGGACAGATAACAACTTATCTTTCCAGTCCCAAACCATATACTGGGTTCCGCAAACCCACATTAGCCAACGGCTAACAATTTACGAATAAATATATATAATCAACTATTAGTATACAGCTCCACAGCTGGTACAATAGAACTTCACAATTTCTACAGACTCCGGACCCTCGGAATACAGCGAAACATTAGACCCTCCAGACACTCTGGTCATTTAGACAGCTCCACAGCTGAGTCACCCTTGTCACCCTTGACATTAGACACTCCGGACGCTAGACATTAGACACTCCGGCACATTAAACAGCTCTGGACACACCAGTGCATTTAATCACAGCTCCCGACGTTTGACAGCTCCGGGCACCCCGGACGTTTAACACCCTCGTACAAAATGCATTATCATATCATACATGACAAAATGCATTATCATATCATACATGACAAAATGCATTATCATATCATACATGACAAAATGCATTATCATATCATACATGACAAAATGCATTATCATATCATACATGACAAAATGCATTATCA
Organism: Unio delphinus; assembly: GCA_029339505.1. Classification (NCBI taxonomy): domain Eukaryota; kingdom Metazoa; phylum Mollusca; class Bivalvia; order Unionida; family Unionidae; genus Unio; species Unio delphinus. Next base: position 209,287 of record JAQISU010000168.1, on the reverse strand, counting down.
TATCATACGTGACAAAATGCATTATCATATCATACATGACAAAATGCATTATCATATCATACATGACAAAATGCATTATCATATCATACGTGACAAAATGCATTATCATATCAATTTTAATGCAAGTAAATTTATATTCTTTTCTTCCCAGTAATTTAGTCTTCCGTCTTGTAGTATATGCCAAAGAAGTCACTAATATTGGACGTCTGATAGTAATAAAGTTAAATATAGGTTTTCTTCTAACCAATAAATAATATATCAACGGTGGAATTTGAGACCTAATCAAGCAATGGAATCAGATTAAACAATGGAATCGGATTAAACAATGGAATCGGATTATGATGGAATGGTACACAACCGTTTATTTTAACATTGTTCTTATTGAATATATGGTAAATTCTGTTTTTAAAAGAGCTTATTGTTCGTCATCAATTATTTCTGGAACATAAGTTACAAAGAGAACCCCGCTCTGAAGCAATGCCACCTCCATATCGAACTATAGCAATGTTAAGTTTATGGCTGGAACATATGAACATAGAAAAGTACAGAATAACGTAAAGATGTATTCCTCTTCATATATATTTCGAAACATTCCACAATAACTTATATTCTTTGTAATAAAAATAAATGCTAATTTGGACACATTTTTTATGTCGCGAAATGGACATTAAACATTATTGAAATCATCAATGGAAATAAAATAATTAAAAGTACGACAAGGAGCGGAGGGGAGTATTGCTGTTGGTATTAGACTGAACAATTAGACAATTACCTTCCTAGCCAATAAATCACTTATCTCTCCCAATTCGCAGACTGAAAGCATATTAACCAATTCTTTATTTACTTAAGTGCAAAATCTAGCTAATGTTTTATATTTGAGAATTATTTTGTACACAATAATATCGATTGACTAACATAGTTGAATATACGGTATAGGTCACCGCAAGCATCACATTGTGTACATTCCATCTTTGTTATGGACTATGCGCGCCATGTTCCGTATGTAAATAACATCTATTATAGCAACAAGGTGAATAAGCATCAAGCCCCAATCAACTGAGTGATACAGAATACTGATATATTTGGTCATTCTGTTTTAAATGAATGATCAATGAGAACACCCATATCTTGAATTTCAGTATATACAACCAGAGTGACTAGCGATATGTCCCTGGCATAATTTCATCTTCTCTGTGTGTGAATATCTATCGAATGATTCAAAATAGTTCTTTCAATTACTGTTTATTTGGTTGCCCGTCCGGTCGCCTATCACCTATGTTATAAACCAATCTCAAGGTCTCATTGTGCGTACGCATCAGAATGTATTGATAATTGGATAAACGTATTAATGGGGTCTTGTATTAACTCTGCTTTACTTCTCACCCTACATTTGTTTAAATTCAATCAGTTATTCATAGAGCTCTCTCTCTCTCTCTCTCTCTCTCTCTCTCTCTCTCTCTCTCTCTCTCTTGAAACTCTGCACATACAAATAATATATGATATCGTCGCACATGATCTGAATGACGTCTTAGTCTTTCTGGGGATATATTAACGTCTAATCTATATGAACATTGCAATACCATAATACTGGCTGCATTTTAATATCAATAGGAAACTAATCTTTAATCTTGAATGGTACGGGACTCTTCAGGCCACGAGTTTCATCTGTCAATCAATTATGGTTGAAGAGAGATTCCAATAGACTGCAAGCCAATCCGATCTAGAGCTAGGCGAGCACTGTTTTGTAATCTAATGATATTATTACAGTTTTTCCCATTAAATAGTTTGGATAACCCGTCCATTCTGTAACAAACTCTTTGGATTCAGGAGGCAACCAGAATCGCATGAACTTACATTTTGTCGAAGCGTTTACTTTCCATCTTACTATCTACAGTGTTCATCCTACCACTGTTTGATTGTCATGGTCAAGGGCACTAACCTCGTTTATCCTTCTGTTTCTTTTACATTGACTACTGATTTCACCTACCCACTATTTAATATGCGGTGTCTACTGTGTTCAGAACCATTTTTAAGTTACTACATTGTCTACTGTGTTCTATTTAAGTTACTACATTGTCTACTGTGTTCTTTTTAAGTTACTACATTGTCTGCTGTGTTCTATTTAAGTTACTACATTGTCTACTGTGTTCTATTTAAGTTACTACATTGTCTACTGTGTTCTATTTAAGTTACTACATTGTCTACTGTGTTCACATATCCCACTAATTAATTTATATTTTTTTCTGTGCTCATATCCACTTCATTTAATTAACATTGTCTGCTGCTTCCACCTCTCCACTCTTTAGGTACACTGTTTACTGCGTCCACCCCACCCCTACTTAATTACATTATCTACTGCGTTCACACTCCCCTATTTAATTACATTATCTACTGCGTTCACACTCCCCTATTTAATTACATTATCTACTGCGTTCACACTCCCTTATTTAATTACATTATCTACTGCGTTGTCTCCCCTATCTAATTACATTATCTACTACGCCCACCCCTCCATTATTTAATTACATTATCTATTGCCTCCACCCCTCCCCAATTTAACTACATTATCTGCGGTGTCCACCCCTTCCCTATTTAATTACATTATCTACTGCGTTCACACTCACCTATTTAATTATATTATCTACTACGTTCACCCCTCCCCTATTTAATTAAATTATCTATTGCCTCCACCCCTCCCGAATTTAACTACATTATCTGCGGTGTCCACCCCTCCCCTATTTAATTACATTATCTACTACGTCCACCCCTCCCCTATTTAATTAAATTATCTATTGCGTCCACCCCTCCCCTATTGAATTACATTATCTACTGCCTTCACCCCTCCATAATTTAATTTACATTTACTACTTCATTCATACCCTTATATAATTTATACTGCCAACTACGTTTGCACTCTGTTTAATTATACTGTCTACTACTTTCACACACACACACACACACACACACACACACACACACACACACACACATCTCTGCAGTTAAATATGACCTCGTAATGTACCGTAGACAACAAATATCGAACGAAGGAAAGCAATTTAAATGTTGAGAAAAACAAAACTAAATCTATGTTATAACAAAGGAAAAAAAAAAAACCATTGCAGACAGTGATGAATCAAGAGAGGTATTAGGAATAACTACCGAGGCGTCTTCTAAACAACGAAATTTTCATCTTCCCTCCTGATCCTGGTTACAAAAAGCAAACAAGAAAACAAGCAAACAATCCAGGATGCAAGCATAGAAACAAACAAACATGTGACTTAAAAAGCTAAATCCTTTTCCGCTGCTATGTGCAATAATTTAAAAAGAATGTAATGGAGTTTAATCCTTATTTAAGCTCTTTTTGGTATTGGTTGGTGGTCTAATGAGAGGTCATGCTATTGAAAGTCCAAAGTCAGAATGAATGCAAGCAATGGTGGACAAAAATATTAATTGGAAGCTACGTTAGACCTTGTGTGTCTCTTTCATTTATGATAAATTATCTGAACACGTACAAGGACCTCTTGGTACACCAGATAAAATTAATATAAAGGTTTTAAGCAACTTTGTGAAATATAAACTGAGATAAATAACTTACCTTTAAGTTCCAATGCCAATGTCTTCTAATCAGTGCTATCGGCAGACACTATGCATTTTTATTTCAGCATGGAAATGACATAGGAACATTGGTTTAACGAGGTGATATGTTAATAAGAAATGACGTAAACCCTATTCCTAACGTACATAGGAGCACACCTTTATTATAATGCTCATCGATTTAGAATTCAATAAACCATTGTATCTATCAGTATTGTTTTTGCAGTCAGTCTAATAGCTAATGGAATAGTTGAGCAAGTCTTTGTTTCTTGTAAATGCCACAGTGGATAGAGAGTGTTGAAATTGTTGTCATATATTGTGAAATATGATCAATTTTTTTATGAACATACACGGTTAATGTTGACACAATTATACACACAAATTTAAGATACTTGATGTAGGCCTAGCAGAAATTTAAATTCGTCATAGCCAGAAGGTCTAACAATTGGAGATTCCATAACTGTATTAAAGTGCCATAACAGTGTATCTACATTTATTCAGTTTATTTCTTGGTTAATGAGAATATATATTCAAAATACGAATGTAAAAAAATCCGATTGAAAAATGTTCAGTAATAACTACATGGGAGCCGATCTAATATCGTGTTTGCACCTGTTCACGATGATAACCGAATGAAAATGACAACCACTTCCGGTATTTAGTGAAACCAAAGCGTGAATTCCTATTATGAACACTTGTTGTAAACAAAGGCGGAGTCACATTATGGCAAAGTTTAGAGAAACTCAACATGAAAGCTGCGATTATAAAGGAAGTGAATTATCACTGTCTTGCGAGTCTTCGCCATTCAAAGATGGTGATTTAATAAGCTCGGAAGATTATGATAATGGTGTAGAAGCGGCTGCTGGCACCCAAATTTATCCGTACCAGTTTGAACCCTATATTTCCAATACTGATGAAACCGAAGTTGCAGATGAAGATTTCAACCATTTTTGTATTACCTGGTTTAAGCCACTTCTTTTGTCTCTCTCTTCCCTCTAAAGTACCATGTTCACATGATGCAAATAAATCACCATGATCAGAATGTACATTACTGATGTGGTTTATAACAGACTGCCACTTTTCCAGCATTAATTCTTTGTTTTGGTCAGACGATGATGCTGCAGTCCAATACAGGTGGTTGACCAAACTCTTTATCCATGGAGTTATATGTGAATAATCTTTTTCTTTTGATAAGGCGAAGAGTTTTTTTTTCAGTCCTGTATATAGAAACAGACATTAAGAGCATTATGAAAAGTTTGTTTCAACAATACCTTTTGCAAGTCAACTTGAAATTTTTTAAAAAAAATCCTTTTTTACCAACTGATTGAACAAGATATTATGTTATGAATATCTAAAACTTCTACACTAACCTACATTGGGTATGATTATCAGTGTCACATTAAAAACTTTAATACTTGTTGCATTAACATTTATTTTACTCCGGTTCTTCTTCATTTCATAAATTCATGCTAACAATGAAGATCAATGCAAAAACATTAAGAATTGTATTTTTCTTACCTTTAGCAACATGCCAGACATGAAAACAATGTTGAGTGTCTGTCATATTTTCCCTCACCCATTTCACTACTTAAAGAATTCTACACTTCTTACAAAACCTTCCTTTTCCATGTGGCAGCTGCTGTTTACCTCATTGCTCTGTAACATAATATTGGCACAATGTTAAATCACGTCAGTCAGTTTTATTAGTAACTTTTAAGCATTTAATGCCACTTTTAACAATAATTCAGTTGTTTTGTGTTGGCCGGTTTACTTTATGGAGGAACCTATAGTATTTTTACAAAATCTCAAACCATGCACAAGCAACTGACAAACTTTTTGATGTGATTCAAACCTATATTTTATATATATATATATATATATATATATATATATATATATATATATATATATATATATATATATATATATATATATATATATATATATATATAAGCAGCAGAGGGGGCGAATCCTACATCTCTAATTGGGTTATATTTTTAAACAAAATATTTTAAGTCTACTTTTGCCAAATGGAGCCTTAACTATTTTAGAGCTCTCTTTGTCAAATTAGGGGTTTCTCAAAACCTCTTGGGTTTAAGCAAAATATTTTAAGTCTCCTTTACCAAATGGAGCCTTCCTCGAAAAGCGTAAAAAAAGCGTCGATTCGGTTAATTCCTCGAAGACGCCATTGTCACCACCCCCTCTGCTGCTATGGGTTAACCAAATATTTTATCAAGTCCGACACGATATCGCGTCCGAGGGTCTGATAAATTTATCGTTACAAATCCGTGTGGGATTGACTGAGCGTGACTAAAGAAATTTCTAAATCGATTAAAATCCATATCGCTGCACCAAGTTAACCAAATATTTCGTAGTGTATGGTTGTCAACTCCGTTAAACATGCATACCAAATTGCAGTTATCTCTGATCACTTTTGGTATTTGTGTGTATCGTCGAGTGACATATATCACTTCAGTGCTTTTATGCCTACCTCTGGAAAATATCCTAGCGGGATTCTTTTGATTATCTAACATGATATCATCATATACGACTAAATTGTTAATATCTCAGTCAATAACATCAATGCTCGGTGCTTCATCGATATCGGTTATAAACTCAATTATACCCTCGCCGGATTTTTCTATTGCTTTGTCGTTAAAATCTTTTACCACATTGTAACATCGTTGATCGTCTACACTTGGAGCTATCAAATACAACCTGTCCCATTTCATCCATCTCGTTATCCAATTAAGTAGTAGTTGTGCTTTGCCGTTTCCAGATGGTCCGATTATAATCGCGCGAATAGAATTCGGCAACATCGCATGGTGTTTAATAGGTTCTCGTCGTCGGGTAGCTGAATAATCAATTACATTCATTTTATTATATATAAATTATGGATCTATATTGTGTGAAGTGTAAGGCGCGTACTGGCACAGATGACTTGATGACGATTACAACTAAAAAAAAACGATCAGCACTTTCTGGTAAGTGTGTACAATGCAGTACAAAGAAATTTAGATTTGTTTCCCTTGATAAATCAAAGGATTTAAAAAAAAAAACGAGGAGGTGATATTGCAGCCAAGCTAACTAAACTACCGGGAACACCGTGAGCGAAGTATCCAGGAGAGAAACACTTTCCAGGATATAATTATTGTGGACCCGGCACCAGACTCGATATCCGACTTGATGATCAAAACCAACCCCGACCGGGTGAAGAACCAATAAACGCCATTGATAAAGCGTGTCATGTTCATGATGTCGCTTATAAAAGCAGTAATCTGAAACACAAACATCTCGCAGATGTGAAATTGATTCACGCATTGAATTCTATCACTGATAAATCCTTCAAAGAAAAGTTGGCTTCATGGTTAGTAAAATCGGCAATGAAAGGTAAATTGATGTTAGGTGCTGGTAATTAATAAGAACATGGAATCTATTTACTATTCTCCAAAAGGATACTGGCGGGGTAAGGTAGCAATTGGTAAACTCGCTAGCGCCGCGAAGGTGAAATATACCACTGCAGCGGATTGGTTATTCAAACAGGCGATATGGCAAATTTATCTACCACCACCTAAACAAATTAACTACTCGCATTTTGATGTGACCGTTCCTAATGAAGTTCATCAAGCTGATATATTATTTCTGTCACATGATGGTGGTTACAAATACTCGTTAACCGTAGTTGATGTTGCGAGTCGATACAAACAAGCAGAACCATTAAAAACAAAATCATCAACTGAAGTGGCTTCTGCATTTGAAAGGATTTATCGAAGGGGTCCTCTGCGCTTGCCAAATCTGTTACAAGTTTGATCCTGACAAGGAATTTCAGGGTGTGGTTCTATCAACGATGAAGAATCATAATGTCACTATCAGACGGGGGCATACTGCACTACATCGCGATCAGGCGATTGTTGAACGATTTAATCGGACGCTTGCTGAGCGGTTATTCGGATATCAATACGCGAAGGAATTCATTCAGGATAAACGATCTCGTGAATGGGTCAAGAGGTTACCAGCTGTGATTACCGCGCTGAATAACGAGATTACTAGAACAATCAACATGAAACCTAACAACGCGATTAAAAAGAAGTCTATACCAGTAAAACCGCAAAAAGATTTTTCAAAACAACCAATACTCGGTAATGTCACTGTCAGGTATTTATACGAACCAGGAGAGCTTGAAGGTGTTAAAAAAATGGCTACTGATCCTATTTGGAGTGTCACCGCGCAAAAAATATCTAACATAACACGATCTACGGGAAAGACCAGCAATCTATAGATTGGATTCAACTGCTCCTCAGCGAGGATTTACTCGATAACAGCTGCAAGTGATATCCAAGGACACTCAATTACCACCGCGTGGTCTTAACTAGCACCTCTGCGTCTATTGCATTCAAGACAAGTCAGCATCCCATTATCTCTAGTATGACCTACGCTACTATCTTTTCTGTCTACGGTAAATTTTCGAGAATCCTTATCCTACCAACACCAACTCATTTTACAATTGCAACTTACGCAGTGATTATTCTGTTGTTGTTTCAGTGTGATTATTAATTCAGCATCAATATCAAATTCTCTGTTATTTTTTTTATCCTGCTGTTTATAACCAGCGAGTTTTTTTCTGATTATATCATCGCGTATATCAGTTATTGTAGTGTCGTTATTATCTCCTGACTGTCAGGACAACTCTTCGAAGTTGATTTATTCTTCGTACTCTGGATACTGCGAGATAAACTAAATTTGACCACTCGATGTGATTATCCACTATCCAAACAATTGTGTCTGTGATAGTTAATCCCTGTGAAAAATGTATCGTCGCTGCGTAACCTAGCGTCCATGGGGATTTATCAACACGCAATGCATCTTCGACGACGCTGATATCAACCAACACAATATCATTTAACACTAAATTCTGCTTTTCACTCTGTCCTGGAATATCAACTTCAATATTCTGCTTTTGTGTATCCGAAGGCCTATAGCAGAGCGGCACTGGAAGTGTTGCAAATTTTTCTTTATGTAATTCAAATAACTTCATCTGAAGTGTGTCCCTGACTATCTTTCTACTTGCGATTATCAAATCGTTTGATCTCCACGTTTCCCAAAAATCATTCATGAGAGTTTCTGAAATTATTTCACGCGCTATCTCACATTGGATTTTATCAGGTTGTAATCTGATTAGTTGTTTGAACTCGCGTAATTGTTCATCAAGTACTCTATGATCGGTGTTAATTTCTTCATAATAGTCTACGAAATTCTTTAGCCAATCATGTGGGGATAAACCGACAAATGGTGGTGGTTGGCCATGATCTTCGCACATGACGACTTTTGTGTTCGCGTGCAATAACCAATCGAGAAATCTTTGTAATACATCTAATGACACCGTGCATATCTCATCCCAAATTATGACTTCAGGAATAAATTTCTCGCCCATTCGATCAGGAGTCCATTCGTCACCTTTCCATCGAAAGAAACCATGATCAGTACAAGCATTCACCTCTCGTTGTTTCATCTCTCTGGCAAGTCTGTGTGTTGGTCTTAGCACAATCATGTTTGATTTGCCACGAGATAATTCAATCGCGCGAGTCGTCTTTCCCGACCCACCACAACCGTTTAAATAAACTGTTTTATATCTACATATTGGATCAGATATCTGCGGTGCATTAGATAGTTCTGACATCTGATTATTTTTCAAATATTTATCTTGCTGCTGATTTTGAATAATCACACGGTATTTCCCGCTTATTTCTCCATGATCCCCAACTCTCGTCACCAGTAGCTTTGCTACCGCTAGTGAATTCAGCCACTGCGTTGCTGTGTTTCATGTCTATGTAAAATGAATCAGTGGCGACTCTAACTGCGGTGTCAGGAAATCTATTTATCATCGAAAATAAATTGGTAGAAGCATAAGCCAGCATAGATGCCCTTAAATGTGTATACTGAAGACTGTGTCCATCGCTGTAAGTAACAATTGTACCAAATTTGGTTCCATCGGACAAGAAATCGTCTTTACAATCGACATATATATCCTTAGATGTTATATCCGCGATTATAAAATCGTATTCGACGCTATCTATAATCAACTACGACGAATATCGTTTATTGTCGTATTTACCACCTTGAGTGAATTTACCGATTATTCTTCTACCGAGATCTTTTGCATCTTAGTTTCTGATTTCATATAACAGTTTGGATAAATTTATGATATATTCTTTGTCGAGGGACGGGAAATGTTTTCGTTGTTCGCTGATTATACTATCTAGATCAGGTTGTGGTGGTAACCAGACTTCAGTCTGTGCTCGATAAGATATAATCGCTTCACTGACAATCAGCGATATCAGCATGCTACAATCGGTCATATACCGTAACAGCACTATTGGCATCCAATGTTTCGTAGACATGTGTCTACCAATCCAAACATAACAGCACGGATGAAGTCCTGTAGCCAATTCAAATGATACCACACGAGCGAATCCGGTTAAATCAAAACCGGGTAGTGGTCCATTAATAGCAGCATGGGCCATCTCGTGTGTTGGATGTCCAAATCGCTTGAAGTATTCATCGCATTCTCCGTATCCAAGAAAAAACCCTGGATAACACGCGACTATATCAATTGAAATAATAGTTTCAGGGTTATATTTTGTATTCCAATATCCGCCGTGGTTGTATTCGATGCAGCTTGATTTGATGTCTGTGAGAAATTCAGCTCGCGTTGGTTTCCACGAGTTTCTCTTTCTCGCAAAATGAGCTGCAACCGACGGAATTGTAAAGCAATTTGTTAGTAATTGTTCGTCGTCGAAACTATCTGAGTTCACAGTTGAAATACTACTAGCTAGTTTTTCATATTGTTATGGAGGGCTTCGGTACGATATAATTCTCCATTGGGTTTTACAAACTGATCGAATCCACCCTCGGGGTTTTCAGCACTGTGAAGTAACCACACTGACACAGGATCGTTTTTACTCAACTGGTAAATAGCATCGAACAATTTTTCTCAGAGAATGCTGGAGTGGAAAATTCTTCGGGTATATACTTTATTGTTCTATTTCGCGGGAATTTGTTACCGCATTAAAACAATCGCTGATTTTACCCAACATGGTTTTATCACGAATTTTACATTTTGGTTTATCAGAGACTCTATCGAGATTGAATTTAACATTTTTTCTTGGCGTAATTTTCGACAATCTCTCGAATTCCTTCATGCTATAATTAAAACAAGTATTTAAAAAGAGAATTTATGTATAATGAATCATTGCAAATGGCTTATGATTGGATCAGTAACCCCGTGTAACAAATCATGCAAAAATGAGTTCTGTGGATATCATGTGCAAAGTTTTCGACGTGGAAGCCTTGGCCCGATCCCTTGTATACGATGTGGGGTAGGGTTGCGTGGTAAATCACAGTTGTGTCTCAGTTGCGGTGGTAAACGATACAGAGAGCTGAAGCGTTATTATGATAAGAAATCTAAAAACTCCATCAAAGATTCCACTAAGAACTCCATCAATGACTCTAGCTCTGATAACGTCCTTGACTCCGTCAACGACAAAGTCACGAGAACTCCTCATGTGCAAAGTTTTCGACGTGGAAGCCTTGGCCCGATCCCTTGTATACGATGTGGGGTAGGGTTGCGTGGTAAATCACAGTTGTGTCTCAGTTGCGGTGGTAAACGATACAGAGAGCTGAAGCGTTATTATGATAAGAAAGCTAAAAACTCCATCAAAGATTCCACTAAGAACTCCATCAATGACTCTACCTCTGATAACGTCCTTGACTCCGTCAACGACAAAGTCACCAGAACTCCTCAAGACTACATCGGAAGATTTCCAAATGTAATCATTAGACCAAACAATGAATTAGACAAATAGTATTATGTATACAAATGAACCAAGAATTCCAAACGCATCCCGTGATCAACAACTATGGATAGTATTATCAGAAACCGTAGATTGAAGTAACCAGTTGGTTTTGAGAGTAATCATGGGTATCTGAGGTTTCACGCTGGAGTGAAGAATTATTACTGCCATCGTTTCGTGTATGAATGTTTCTGTGGATTGATCAAGGATGGTTTTGTTATCGATCACATTGATTCCAATCCTAAGAGCAATTCTTTATCAAATCTGCAGACTGTTACACAAAGTGAAAATTTAAAACGAGGAAAGACTGGACAATACTCGAAAAAATCGAGACACGTAAGATCTTTTAACACAACAAATAACGAAGAAATAGTATTTCAATCAATAGCTAGCGCCGGTAAGTATTTCGATATTTGTCGACCTTCTGTTCAATTCGTCGCAGAGGGAATTTATCGATCTGCGATTTCAAAAAAGACCGGGCAAAGGATTCAATTCATTTATGCATAGACGCTCATCTCTGGAAATATATTTTTCATATTAGAAATATATAATTATCAGTAATATGAATTCTCAAAATATCAATGATGTCATAAACGAAATTTTAAATTTGAAATCTCATCGGGTTTACATATCAGATGGTTTAAACTGCGATCAAATTATATCCGACTTCCAGGACATTGAATACGGCGCTAACAATAACAAATATGTACTACCAAACAATATGCATTGAGAAAACGAATTCAGAATTCTATCCGTGATTCCATGTTATGTTCTGACGACGTCAGTAAGTTTGTCCCGTTATTTACTATCGTGGGAAAAATAAGAAAGGAATTAGGAAAGGAATATGAAACAAAAAGAGTAATTAATTCAAAAATCAGAAATATAAGATTGTTAATTGAACAAAATGAAAAAAAAAACCTTCGGATGGTCTGTTTTAGTCAATAATAACGGTGAAATTATCAATGAGTGTTTTACTAGTCGTAAAATATTTTTTTGTTACTGAAATTTTCATAGTAAATACTTTTTTCAGTTGTTTTTGACCGATTTTGGCCATTTTTGTCTGATTTCGGCCATTTTTTGACTGACTTTAAGTGGTGTCGGTCGGTTCAAATGGTCGATTTTCTATGTTAATTCTCGTAGACTTTTCCACCTAAAATTATTTTTATGATGTTTTAGGCCAAAAACTGACTAAACTCAAGCAATGATGACTAAAAAATGACCAAAAAAGGACAAAAACGACCAAAAATGACTATTGGTGTCAGTCGGGTCAAATGCTCGATTTTCTATGTTAATTCTCGTAGACGTTTCTACCTAAAATTATTTTCGGGTGACAAAATCACTACATTTGGAATGAAATCTTTTCGTACATGAAAATTTCTTCGAGATTCAAATTGGAAAATTGTTTTACGATTTCAATAATGGTTAATGAGTCATTAACGACTAGATTGGCTCGTGAGTGACTAGATGCGATAAAAAAGTTTATACTAATCCGCGACTCTGTCAGGAATAAACTGCAAGCTAGACAGAGTTTACAAACTGATTTTCTGTGGGATCTGAAGAATTGTTTAAACCAATAACCACAACAACGAAGGGGGTAATATCAGCTACTGAGTGTGCTATATGGGAAGATATTCCCGAGACGGGGAAAAAAAAGAAAAGAAAAGTCTCTTATCAGTGAACTTGAGAAAATAGCAACGGGAACTGAACAAATAAAACAAGCTGTACAAAAACTCCACGGTGATATATTAACTCAGCGGGAAATTGAACAATTAGGTAATATTGATATTAGATCACCACCACCTGAACACCAAGCACCACTTGCAGAAGAAGAAATTGAACTACCAGGTGATATTATCCAACCACTTGAACACCACAAGAAGAACAAAAGGGTTAAATAGAACGAAGAAAACTTGACCCTAAAAAGATATTTAAAAGTGATATGATAGATGATATTAAAGATAAGACTGATAAAGAATTTGCTCAATTTATCGTTGATTCATTTCCAACGGGTCTGCGAGAACAATATATGAAACAAGGATATGAAGACACTTTAACTAATAGGGAGACTTGGAGAAAAAAAATTATATTTGGCAAGAATTGATAAGTCTCAACTACCACCCAACGATGAAGGATTTAAGAGACTTGAAAAGTTGATAAATATAATAGAAAACCCACCGATACCAATTACGCATTTTGCATGCAACCCCTCCAGGAAATATCAGAAGCTGATTCTGAAAAAGGTGCAACTGGTAAAAGCGGAGATGGATATCAAAAGACTTTTTCAGGTAGTGGTCTTATTTAATGTCCTGGTAATGTTCTCAGCGATATATCACGATTAGAGGTTCTCATCGGAGGGAAACGAGCTGGAAATAATTCACCGGAAATAATCAATGAAGCAGCTGAAATCTGCATGCAGTTATTTCAAGGTGGCATCATGAACATTGCAACGTATCGAGACTTCATTGATGAGTTAGTTGAAAATCCTACGGATGGTTACCACAGCGACTAAGTCGAAAATCCTTTGGATTTTTCATTAGATAAATATCATTTAAATAAGATGATCATACACTACAACCATGATAAACCAACCAGCGTCTATGTAGTAAACTCGCGGCTTCCAGTTTATAGAACGTACTATGGTGATGGTCTCGGTAATACAATTGCAGGGTTATTTGCAAGAATGGCTCCAAAAGTAGCGCCGCTAGCAAAACAGTTATCGACGAATGCTATTGATGTTATTCGTGATAAGGGTATTAGCGCTGTTGGAGATGCTGCCGGAAAAGCGTTTTCAGCCGCTCGGGATAAACTAACAGCGCTAGTTCGACGGCGAAGAAAACCAGGACCACTACCATTTACAACGGAGATGCCCGCGAGTGTTAGTAAAATAATAAATAAGGCAGTGTATCAGAAACTAGCGTCTCTGGTGACTAACGCTCAAGATAACATAACCGCAAATATGATAGCGGGAAGTGGTTTAAAAAAACCACGACGACGTCGATGATTTAGACACTGATAAATATAATAAAATGTTCAAAAAGTCACCTGATCCAGCGTTTGATATGGACGCCCCAGTGCGCAAGGATTATTCTGTACGTGATTATCAATTCTATTCTTATCAAGCAATAGAAGCAGTTCTTCGATCAAGAATCGAACTTCAAGTTTATGATACCAGTAAATACTTTCTACCTGCTGAAGCATTTATTGAAGTGGAAGGAGAACTTGTAACAGCTGTTGATACTCCTACTGTACCAGCACCATATGCAGATGACCCAAATGTCCGAGTTGGTTTTGTCAATAATGGTATCATGGCGCTATTTGAAAGTACAAGATATCTCATTAATGGAAGAGAAATTGAATCTATTGAGCGTGAGGTTGATGTTGCCACAACAATAATCGGGTTAGCGAGATATTCCGATGATTATACAAGATCAGCGGGTCCATCTATGATGTTCTCTAAGGATATTACTGATAACGCTGATCACATCCAGTATATTAAATTACAAGCAAGATCAGCTGTTCCAATTGATGCTGATCAACAAGTTAGTCCGGAACATGAAGCAAGACCAGCTGAGGCGTTTGATATCATAAAAAGCGTTAATCTTAATTACAATCTAGGATTTGCAACACGCGTATCAAAATTGAAGAGGCCTCGTCGAAAGTTTTCATGCGCGATTCCACATCACATATTTGGATTCTGTAGAAACGTCCGAAAAGTTATCTATGGAGCGAAACATACGGTAGTACTCGTGAGAAAGGGTACCGACAATGATGCAATCTGGCGCGGTGCTGATGTTGCCGCCGGTAAAGTTATTTTAACAAAACTATCACTGTGGATGCCAGTGTTGACTCCATCAATCACATCAGAAGAACGATTACTATCGTTTATGGATCAAGGAGGAAAATCGTTGCTGAGTTGGCTAACAACGAGTACAGATACTAAGGATTCTGATGTTGATAATACATTTACGTGGAACCTGGCAGCGCGACAAGGTGTTTCAGCTCCGCGTCATATATTTGTTGCGCTACAGAATAGAAATCGATTAAGCTCTCAAGAACGCAGCCATATGATATTTGATCAATTAGGTGTCAGTAATGTCTCGTTGAGAATAAACGGACAACAGGAACCATCCGAGGATATACAACTTGATTACGAAACCAACAATATTGCACGCGTGTAACATCGGTTGTTGTCATATATGGCGCGTGATCAAAATGTTGATACTGGTCTGCAAATATCACAATTGGATTTTAAAAATCTGTATCCGATCTATTACTTTTCGCCGAAACATCTTGACTTAACAAGACAATCCGTCGTTGATATACACTTTAGAGCTCGTATAAACCCTGGCGGTGTTAATTATAGAGCGGTTGCTGTCATTCTCAGCGACAAATCAATGCTACTCGAAGGTGTTGGTGGAAGAATGAGAGTAATTGACGCACCAGTGGAAAATATGTAATTGAAAATCCTTTCGGATTTTTCCATTAGAATCAATCTATTATTGTATAATGTCAGATAGTCATATTAGTGTTACATTAACTCCCGGTCAACTCAAGAAATTTCAATCGGAATCGGCTAAAAGATGTGGAACCACAATCACGTTGAAACCTAATCAGATGACCGGCGGGGCGAATAAATTATCGTTCACGACTCGTCAAGTAAAACAATTCAATGACGCGTTCAAAAATAAAAAAGGCGTTCTGATCACTCTCTCTGCAGCTGCAATTGCCAATATGAAAAAACCGGCGGTATACTCCCGTTGTTAATTGCGATTCCAGCTTTGATAGCGGCAGCGGCCCTAGCGGTGGCTAAAGCGGTGGCGTTAGGAGCCGTTGGTACCGCGGCAGGAATGGCTCTAAAGAAAGCAACCGGGCGGGGATATAAAAAAAGGGAAATGGTCTAAGACTACCAGGAACCCCATATTCATGGTACAGTGGAAAGGGTCTAAGACTAGGACCGGTTTACTAGTTGAAGAACCTTCGATTGAGGAATCTTTGGTTGTGGAATCTTCGATTCCTATGTCCAATTTTGATTTACTCGATACTGCTAAAAAACTTGCGATAAAAAACTTCAGAGGTGTCTTTATGAAAGATCAATTACCGGCACAACCAAACAGCGTTGAAACCGGTATTATTAATCTCGATAACAGCACCGGACCTGGTACTCACTGGGTTGCATACGCTATTGATCCACGTGCGATCGTCATATGGATTAGCGAAGGAACTTATGCGTTATATAAACCGCTTAAACACCTTTCCAATGAAGACTTGGTATTCTACGCTACCAACACAACAAATAAATGACCCACCAATATGTGGCAGCGAAGTATTAAATGTACTCAACGCTATTTCAACATCTTGAAAACCACCACATGAATATACTAGCAGTCGCTGGCGGCATCGATGATGTTTCAACGAAAAGATTTTAGAGAGAGATTATATCAAATAACATGATTGATATTTGGGGATGACCTCTATTACCGTCGAAGAAACTCGATGGCGTTGCAACCGGTGATATAAAAAAATAATCGAAGATGAAATAGCTGAGACGTTGAACTTAGCGAGTGTTGATCCCAATGAAATAGTTGTATTTCAAGATCGTCAGGGTAAATTGAAATCTAGTAATGTTTCAATGGATGATATTTTAGTTAAGCAAAGCGGCGTACCCGAAGGCGCTATCGCGTTGTTTTCTGATCAGGGTAAACTCAAATCGGGTGTACTTGTATCAACTATCTTGGAACGAATTAACAATATTGACAAACCGTTATTAGATTTCCTTGGAAATCCACCGGTGACCACACCGAAACTCACAACGATAAAAGATTCTATGTTGGAACTAGCAACACTTCAAAGTAAACATACAGATCACGTTGAAAAGTTTACATCATTTCGTAAAAATATCATTGAGAAATTCTTTGCAACCACGCTGGATAAAATTGATATAAAACTTCCTGATATTAAAAAGATCATCGATGAGATAAAAAAACACCATCGAGGCAATCAAGGACGATGCAACGAGGATGATAACAATCGTTGAAAAAACAAAAATCCCTCATGCGAAAACCAACAACGTCGTATACACGATCCAACACGGATCATTTGCGTGGACACCCACAAACAACAAATTAGATATCACTGCAACGGTCAAAGGTATTTATCGATTAACACTAGTGACACCGACTCAATTTAATATATCATCGTCGAGTTCATCTGGGGTCAACAAGATGATATAAACGATCATCGACAAGGATACAACTGAACAGTTCACGATAGTATCCACTGATAAAAATTTGGTTAGAGTTTCGGTATCATGATATGTGGAATTCGTAGCGGATTTGAGTAGACAATTAAACCGCTAACGGTTTCAATTGAAATCGTAAACTAATTTGGAAATAAAATGACATCACCGACGATACCTTCGGTATCTCAATACCGCTATGATCAGGTCAGAGAATTTCAAACTAGACTTAAAACCCTCGCTGAGGAGTATCAAACAAAAATAAAAAAATACCCACGAAGAATCACCGCAATTGATGTTACCGTGTACTCGGCGAGTGGTGTAATCACCGGCGCTGGTATTATCCTATCTTCGGTGACAATGATCGCCCCGATAGCTGTTCCAATTTGTATATCCGCGGCGACAACAATTGCGGGAATAATTTCGATAATAACAAAAAAAATATCATCATGCAGCCAGCGTAAACTGCAAGTTTACATAATTAAATTTCATATTGTATCAACCGCGTACTCGAAATTATCCTGGATGATATCGTCGTCGCTCGATGATACATTTATATCCGATAGTGAGTTCTCAGCGATGGTAAGTATTTATGATTCCGCGATGTCAAAATTAGAAATACAACATGAATATAATAACAATGACAACACCGCAAGAACTACTTCAACAAATAGCGGAGAACACAGCCCGGATTGTGGAGAACACAAACCCGAAAACCAGCATGATCTCAATAACATCAACGAATCCTGAATTCAGTGTAAATTTCACTACCCCAGTCCCCGTGAAGGAAATCGCGTTAGCAAAATTACGAGTGTATCACAGTTGGCCTAATATTAGGTCGGTAGCATTTGGTGGTCAACAACCGAATAACAGCTTAGTATTTAGGTATAAGAATCGCGACGACGGGACTCCAGACTGGAATGTTGTTTCGATACCATCTGGGTGATACGAAATCGAACAAATCAATACTGAATTCAAGAGTAGAATAAAATCCATTACTGGAACAGAAGAATCGAAAATCGCTATAACGGTCCACGAGCCGACGTTATCATCCGCGATCGAGATAAACTCTCCAGAGTATTCCGTAGACATTTATCAGAGTTCTATAAGAACAATACTGGGGTGGCCTGAAAATCCACATCCGGGAGAAACTATTAATTTACCACCTGAACCACAAAAATCTGATTATATCACCGACAGGATAAAACCCGATAATCCAGTAAAAAGCTATAGCGGTTACACCAAATTGAATGTTTTCACTGGAATAATGGAAAATCGCGTTAATAGATTCACAACTCGACAGGATAAAAATCACTGAAAATTTCACAGCGTTCAATGACGATATTTCACTGTTGTTAATATCTCTTAAATCTGGTACTCTCACCCGAGATGAATTTATCAGCGTCATAGAAACATGTAATAAAATCATAGATGACATGGAAATATTTCATTTGCAAATCATTCAAGAGGTATTATGTAACAATAATCCTAAAACGAGAACAGAGTTTGCGACAATATATAATATACGCGTAGAAGATATTCCTACATTCAAACTACATGGATTTAATATCTTAGAACTACGAAAATCTCTCAATGATGCCATCGATGAATGTTTAAAAAAAAACCATGACACATGGAAAAAATTAACAGAACCACAAACAACCATCCTCAAACATAATAATGAACCAGACGGCGGTGGCAGGCATATCGCTCCGTTCAACGTGAATATAACCTCAGTGATAGCATTGAATTTAGTATGCGATGTTATCGAAGGAAGCTATCAAATAAATCTCGAGCGATCAAATCAAGCGCAGCAGGGATATATTTTATACTCTTCTGCACCAACAGCTCCTCCAGGATTTCCAATCGTTGAATCTCCGGTTAATCCAGTCTAGATGCGATGTCATAATAATTTGCTAACGAGAATTAACTTCAAACTCACTGATCAGTCCAATAATCTCATTGATCTACAAAAGGTGAAGTTTTACAAATTAGTCTGTTTGTGAAGTCCTAAATGATTTTCATCGTAGTGATTTTCATCGTAAAAGAATTGTTAACCCATAGCAGCAGAGAGGGCGGCGACAATGGCGTCTTCGAGGAATTTACCGAATCGACGCTTTTTTTACGCTTTCAAGAAGGCTCCATTGGCAAGGTACTTAAATCCTAGAGGTTTTGAGAAACCCCTAATTTGACAAATAGGGTTCTAAAATCGTTAAGGCTCCATTTGGCAAAAGGAGACTTAAAATATTTTGTTTAAAATATAACCCAATTAGAGATGTCGGATTCGCCCCCTCTGCTGCTATATATATATATATATATATATATATATATATATATATATATATATATATATATATATATATACACACTAAATTTGATGTACCTCTTTCATAATGTCAAATGAATTTTCTAATCCTTGATCCTGAGTTGACTCACTGTCTGTTTGTTGTGAACATTGTTCCTCATGTGCAGCAAGAATCTGAAACAAAACGTACCCTATTTGAGAACATTTATGAGTCACTTATACTGACGACTATTGAATGGTTTCCCAAAAATAATTAGTCATGATATGACTGAAAAATTGTTGAACAAGACAACACCACCACCACTGAAAAAAATCGTAACACAATATTGTAAAATTTCTAATGCATTTTGTTGTAGTTGTTCTAGGGTTTAACGCCATTTCTCAGCACAAGATAGGCTATACATAGTGGCCAGTATAACGGGTGGAGGAAGAACCCTGGAAAACCCAGGGAAGAACCACCAACACTCCATTTTGTTTTGATGATTTTTATTAATTGTGGATGGGAATAATCTCATAATGTTTGTAAGTATCTATATTTAATCTGATGCACTCATTAGTCTGACAATGAAATATATATGTAAGCCTTCTAAATCAACAAGCAGAAAGATTTCTCTACTCAAATGGTCAAACAAAGTTGAAGGCAACATAAAAAATTGACAATATTTATCAAATGTTTAAATTATATTTATCAGATGTTTATATCTCAGTTCTCGATGGATGATATATTAACTGTATTTGTTTTGGAAATTATGAAAACGTTCTACAGGGTACACATGGAGATGATGTGGTGACTGATCGTTTGAATATCAAAGATATAATAATATGGTATTTGTCATTAAAAACTCACCCTTGCGGCTACTTTCTTTGACTAGCCGCTGCTTATTTTCTTTGGTGGTGACACTTGACAAGTTACTTCCTCTGATTGTGACAACATTTCAAGCCTACATAGTTGATGCTTTGGTGTATAAGGTTCTGATACATTTACAGTTATCTTGGCTTGGTTGTCAGTTTCATCATTCACGCAGTGGATAAACGGGACAGCATCATCAATTATTTTGACTCTCTTTGGTGCCTTACCCATATGCTCAAATCTGTACCTAAATGGGAAGCATTCTGGTGTGAAATGAGAGGAGCAAAGGGCAGAAAACTCAGTTGGACCATCCCAGTTTGCCCTTTTGATTTTTACAAAATCGGTCCACTTACGACGTAGTGATTGGTCATTCGGGAGGGAATGCATGGAAAACCCATCAGCATTTGTATTCCCACAATTTGCTGCAACACACCTGACCCCGCTGCCCTTGCTTGTACCTACACGATCTCCTCTTGGCATGATTATGGAGATAAAATAACTACTATGGAACGGAACACGTGCTTTGTTTATGTTTCGATGGAAACGGAAGAAAGGTGTGTGTTCATAAAATGACGTCAGGCGATATCTTCTCTCCGGAAATTAACGTGCGATAAAATCGGTCCATCCAGGGTGTGATAGTTTTGAAAACACACCTGAGCGTATTTCTCACTTATTATGGAGAATTTTTCCATCTGGTTTGTTTATACCGCTTCTAGATTTTATTTTATATTCAAATAATACTGAATTTGATTTACGTTTATCTACACTGGTATGTCAGTAGTATATGGGGGCACTCTAGCCTCAATGGGAAATCCAGTCAAAAAGTACTTGGGTACATCTAGCCTCAAGGGGAATTTAACATGGGGAAATGTAACATGGAACGAATGGGGAATTGAACATAGTGACAAGGATTGGGTCACTTTAGTGTCATTGGAACCTTAACGTTAAAAATGGGTATATCAGAATTGGTGTTAATGGGAATTTAACATGGGAATGTCACTTGGAGTTTGAAGGGAATGGAACATTGGTGACTCCATTGTGTTTATAGGGTCAAAACTATTGATAGGGTAAAATGTACGTGTATGGACAAAGGGCTGAGAGGGACAAACATACATATACATAAAGAAACAAATACACATCGAAACACACAGAAAAGAGGGTTGAGATCTTCTAAAGAAAGACCCATTTATAATAAAAGTCTACGATATGGGTTCAAAACATTTATTCAAGTATATACATGGGCTCTCTGGCCTGGGCTTTAGTCTAAGCGCTATTAATTTAAAACATTCAAATATGTACATGGAATAAATCTATTCACATGTTATCTATTTTTTGGATCTAGAAAAATACTCTTAAAATAAAGTGTATGCCTTCAAAAAAGACCCTACTTTACATACAACACATAAGCATTTCATATAAGAATGACACTTTTCATACAACAATTAATATTCATTTTTAAGATAAAAGCTAAACCAAAACAAGTAACAAACAATCAAATAGGAGAAAGTTCATGTTGCTTTCATATCAATCACACACATTGTTTAAAATCTGGTCAGATATCGCTTGTGTCCCAGCGTAGATGTTTCCCATTACGTACCCCTTTTCATTCGTAAATCTGCTTGAGTCTTACGCTCGATACTTGGTATGTGAAATGATTCATCCTTGGCAGTGTTAGTCACAATGAACTATTGGTCTTGGACAATGTCCCTTTTTATATGCTGCCCAATTTCGCCGTGACCGTACGGTAGAGTGAAGTGATTGGGAAGTCGTACTCTTTTTTGGTACACGATTTGATAGACTTTTCCCAAAGGTCGGCTAACGATTTGGTGTGTGGGTAAACGGACAATTTTGTGCGGTTCGTGGGTGGTCACTTTAAACGTTTCATTCTGTCCAGAGTGTAAGGCTTTTTGTAGTACGTCAAAGTTCACCACTCGACTGGTGCGATAATTGAGAGTCAATCCTTTCACTTTACATTCGGTATGCATTTCTCCTTGGGGGTCTCGGTATTCGTAGCCGTAATTTTTAGGACCGCCACTTGCAAAACATAGAATCTTGTCGTCGGGATGTTCATAGGTCCAGGCTCCTAAACGTCACTCTAAAAAATACCTTTTATTGTCAAGATGTGAGATTATCACTGCTGCTCTTTGGTCGTTCATGGTAGCATCAACACTACCATCAATTCGAAATGTTGACCAACAGTATGATGATCTATCGAGCTTGAATTCATTAAAACAATCACGGATTTTACCCACATGCTTTTGTCACTTATTAGGCTCTTTGCTGCATCAGTTGAGACTTTATCGAGATTGAATTTATAATTTTTCCAAGGCGTAATTTTCGATAATCTCTCGAACTCCTACATATTATAATTAAAACAAGTATTTAAATAATTTATTATATAATGAATCATTGCAAATGGCTTATGATAAGATCAGTAACCGCTTGTAACAAATCATGCAGAAATAAATTCTGTGGATATCATTTACAAAGTGTACGTCGTGGAAGTTTAGGGCCCTTACCTTACATACGATGTGGGGTAGGTGTGCGTGGTAAGTCGCAGTTATGTCTGAATTGCGGCGGTAAGCGATACAGAGAGCTAAAGCGATATTATAAGAGACTCAAAGATTTCATCAAGGACTCCATCAAATATTCCATGAATGATGTCACAGAATTAGGCGAAAATTGAATTTATTTTTCTTTTTGAATTACAAACTACTTTCACCATTTTTTTTGTTTCGTTGTACATGCGTTACCTGGGGTGAAAAAGTTGTTTTCTCCAAGGTAAGCGGCGTGTAACGATTTGCATGTGCCTGACTTCGAATCAGATGAAGTCCGGAACATTAGAATCACGGGGTGCACGGTAATTTTGCCGTGAATTGTGCTCACCTATGTGAGGATATATAAGGCAGAATATTTCTGATAATAATTACGAGTC
This sequence comes from Unio delphinus, assembly GCA_029339505.1. NCBI lineage: Eukaryota > Metazoa > Mollusca > Bivalvia > Unionida > Unionidae > Unio > Unio delphinus. Next base: position 185,518 of record JAQISU010000168.1, on the reverse strand, counting down.
CAAAAGTATCTTATCACAGGAAAGATAGCTCGTCATTATATCTCCAGCCAAAGGGGTGAGTGTTAAATTTATATTTCGTTTTATTGTGAATTTTATTCCGTTTATCATTTCATTTCATTTCATTTATTACAATGCAGATTTAAAACGTGGAATATTTGGAATTACTAGTCACTATTAGACATTAAATGCAATAGCGTAATCTAAGGTTTAGATTATTTTTAGAGACAACTATTATTAGTCTGGTTTCTTTATTGTAGTTGATAACGTCTCTGATATCGTAGCTGATTTGTTGCGGAACATCTCTGATATCGTAGCTGATATTGTAGCGGAGCATCTCTGATATCGTAGCTGATATTGTAGCGGAGCATCTCTGATATTGTAGTGGAGCATCTCTGATATGGTAGCGGAACGTCTCTGATATTGTATCGGAACATCTCTGAAATTGTTGCTGATTGTAGCTGAACGTCTCTGAACGTATCTGATTGTAGCTGAACGTCTCTGAACGTATCTGATTGTAGCTGAACGTCTCTGAACGTATCTGAATTGTAGCTGAATGTGATTAATTGTGCCATTTGAATGTGAGATCAAATTGAGGTATCTGACTGTCTGTCTGTCGGATTGTCTGTCCGTCTACATCTGTTGTGATGTGTAAATATCCGGAAATCTAGAAGTCTGAGTGTCGGAGCTGTCTAGAGGTGTAAACATCCGGGGTGGAATCTAGGTATTTGGGAACGTTGGTTCTAGTAGATGCTGTATGCTGTCTGTACGTATAACTGTGGTGGATCCGTGAAGGGCAAGTGACCGATAAAAGTATTGAGTCAACCCTTGGTATTCGGGGAAACTGGGTGGCGATTGAACAGTTGGTGAATCGTACGGTTATACAGGGTCGAGACACATGTGTGTGTTGCAATTGTAGTACAATTGAATACATTGTTATATTTACATAGTTACTTCAAATCACAATAGTATTTCAAGGGATTACATGAATCTCAATAAAAGTTAGCAGCTTGATTAAATACATGTATATGTTCGTGCTAGTTGTCGCAATCCATACGTGCGATAGTATATATTTGATGTTTCGTATTTGTTATCGTAATTTATACTTGAGGTAATATAACTTTTGTAAAGGTTCCTTGGATCTGTGTATAGTCCAAGAGATTCCTTTGTATCTGTGTTTTATTTTGTATTAAATTTATTCATGTATTGTGAATAGTTGTGAGTGTAATTGTGGGTTGAACGCATGAGTAATTGTGTTGATACATCATTATTTTTCATTAATAATTTATTTCATAAATTTATCTTTTCTATCACATATTGTGTTTGTGTTGTTCATTTAATCCACCATCCACTCGGTAACAATTCTGTTACAAATGACCCTGACTGTGTCAGCGTCCTTGACTCTGTCCATGACTCTGTCAAGGATAAAATCATGAGAACACTTCAAGACTACATTGATAGATTCCCAAGTAATAATTAAACCAAATAATGTATTAGACAAATAGTATTTAGTATATAAATGAACCAAGAATTTCAACTACATCCCGTGATTACCAATTATGATGCATCTCGTGACGGTATTGTCAGACACCGCAGGCTGAAGAACCCAGTTGGTGCTGTGAATAATCTTGGATATCTTATGTTTGGCGCCAGGAGGAAAAGATATCTTAATCACAGATTCGTCCATGAGGTGTTTAATGGATTGATCAAAGATGGTTTTGTTATTGATCACATAAATGGTATAAAAACTGACAATTCTTTAGATAATCTGCAGGCTATCTCACAAAGTAAAAATTCCAAACGAGGAAGGAATGGAAAACACTCGAGAAATGCGAAACTTATAAAATCATTTAATACTGAAAATAACGAAGATGAATTAAGCTGGAAAATATTTCAATATTTGCGAGCCCTCAGTACGAAGAGTAGCAGAGAATATAACTAGATAGGCTTTTTTCCAAAAGAACCGGACACATAATTCAATTTAAATATGTCTGAATTCTGTTTTGTTACACCAAGGGGAATACATCGTGTGGACTTGTGTGTGTACGATAACGCCTTGTTGTAGTCACGTACCTCTATGGGATCTAAGATGATTGAATGCTTTTTTGGTTTGTTTTAATGTTTCACCAGGTAGAAGCTCCGCATAATGCAATCTCTTGCTGTCATCATTAAACCCTTCACATGATACACATATATCGTATTAAAAATTATGGATTTATAGATTAAGATCGCTAGTGTATTGCATACACAGATGGAATCTCGTCCTGTGGCCCATCGTTTGAATCTCGTTTCAGGTATTTTTGTCGACGGTACCGATCTGAAGGTTTGAATATATAATTGGGGACCAGAACCCCCCCACACACCGTCACACGGTGTGAATGTGTTTTTACATTCAACCCGGGGTGATTTTGTTGGGGCGGTATGGTTGTTTCAGTTTGAATGTAGAACAGCCCCATGTGTGTGTCCTATTTGTATATCAAACCAAGCCTTATTTGATTTCGCTAAGCAGCAGAGAGGGTGAACAGACCACACTTTTCCGACAAATTTTGATTAAATCCTTAAAACGAAAATTGAGCCTTCCTACGAAATCTCATATTTTAACCAAAACAAAAATCAGTCTCCATTTAGCAAACGGAGACTATTTTTTAATCAAAATTTTGTCGCAACGATGTGGTCATTCACCCTCTCTGCTGCTACAAGTCAACAAAAATAATAAATGATTTCAACCAAATATTTGATCGAGTCTTTAGGACTTTACAAACAAACTAATCGCTAACACCTCATCTTGTAGATCAATTAAATTATTTGACTGGTCGGTGAGTCGGAAATTAATTCTCGTTAGCGAATTATTATGGCATCGCATGTAGATTAATTTGATAGTTTCCTTCAATTGCATCATATACTAAATTGAGCGCAATCACCGCTGAAATATTCACATTATGCGGGGCAATATGCCTACCACCACCATCTGGATCATTATTATACCTGAGGAGGATAGTTTAATCTGGTTTTTTTAGCGCCTTGATATCGGTTCTAACAATTCTTGCTAGTTCATCAGCGTTGTATTGAGGAAACTTGAAATTACGCAGATTATCTTCTGTGATATTGTAATCAGTTAGGAATCGTTGTTTACTGTCGCTGTTGTCATTAATTATTGTTTGAATAATTAGTTCATAGATATATTGCATGTCAGATATAAGTTGATTTATTATTTCAACGTGTTTTTGCGATTTTGTTTTCCGTAGTTGTTCTAGTTGTGTTTCATATAATTGTTTAATTTCATTAAAATAACCACGGACGTCAGTTAGCGTAAATGAAATAGTAACAGATGAGTCGGCTGTTCTTTTAATGATAAAATCCCATTGCAATGTGTCTTTGTTGGTAAATATAAATCTATCGGCGATTTTTCCTTTTCTTATATCAGATAAATTATCTCGATAACTGGGATTGATTTCATGATATGATTGTACGTCCGTGGTTAAGTCGGCAGTGGATTTTTCCGGTGGTTTTTCAGGCCATCCTAGCACCGTTCTTAACGAGCTGTTATATATATCTACAATGTATCCCTCTGTGCTTATTTCGATCGACGACGAGAGCGTCGGTTCATGAAGATTAATAGCTATTTTTGATTCTTTTCCAGTAATTGATTTTATTCTACGCTGAATTTCAGCATCGATTTGCTCAATTTCGTACGACCCAGTTTCCCACGCTGGAGTACCATCGGGTTTATTCTTATACGAGAACACCAGTGCGTTATTGGGTTGCTGACCGCCAAATGCAACCGATCTGATATTAGGCCAGCTATGATATACTCGTAATTTTGCCAGCGCGATCTCACGCACTGGAATCGGAGAAGGGAAGTTCACACTAAATTCAGGGTTTGTTGATGTTATTGATATCATGCTCGTTCGTATCGGAGTGGTATTCTCCGCGATTCGTTGAAGCAGTTCGAGTGACATTATTGTTAACGCTGTCTTCAATTTCCAATTTCAACATCGCGGAGTTATACAACTGGGTCATCGTGGAAAATTCAACATCGGATATGAACGAATTATCTATCGACAGCGAGATCAACTCAGATAATTTCGAGTACGCGTCAAATACCACCCGGTACCGATCTGTATAATCACTGAGTTTTTTCTGAGAACACGATGATAATTTTTTAGTTATCGCGGTACGACTGCCGCAATTGTTGTTGCCGCGGAGATAGCAATTGGAACTGCAATCGGAGCCATCATGGTCACCGTCGACAAAATAACCCCGGCGCTGGCCATCACACCCGACACCGAGTACACGGTGATGTCGATGATTGCTACGCTGCGTCGGTATTTTTTCATTTTTTCACGATAACGCTCAGAAAGTGATTTCAAGTTCGCGGATAACTCTTTCACGGTATCATATCGATATCGATGCGATTGTGATACCTCTATGATTATTATCGGTTCAATTGATTTCATTGTTATTTTAAACCCGCTAGTGTTTTCAATTATTCGATTATGTACTCGGATTTATGGTCGGTTGGGGGAATACCGGATACAAATTCTAGCGTCCAGGGTAGCAACTCCCTAACCCCTGCCGCTGGCCCGTCGGATGTAGTTATATCAATTCTAATAGGGGATCTTATTCGGTCGGGCGCTTCGGGTGTCATATCGTTTATATACGTCACTGTGTTAACACCGTTTATATACATCGCCGGGCCGACTTCCAAATCAAATTTACGGCGATGTATTATTGTAAATCGATAACAACCCGGTATACTACCAAATTTGCTGCGAAAATGTAAACTATTTTTATTTCCTTGGATCCAATCAAAGGTTCCACTGGCAACTGTGTATACGATGTTATCAACGGTTTTTACGCTGTGTGGAATTTTACCTTATCGACGACGTCGCTGGCGGGGTTTTGTACCTTTTTAAAATCTTCTCTTAGTTTAAGAATATCATTGGAAATATCGAGATAACTTGTCTTGATTTCGTTAGTATTTATCGTCCTAATCGCCTCCTTGTTAAAAAAGAACGAAATCAGAAGGTATTTAAATTCATCGAAAGTTTTTAGTTTAATAATATCATTATACATTTCGAGATAGTTTACATGGACTTCGGTAGAACCCATCATCCTCCCATCCTTCTTGCTAAAAAAGAATGTAACCAGAAGGTTGTCGATTCCAAGCCGTGCTTGGTTTTTAATATGGTAGTCGATGTTAGAAAATTTCGTCGTGATATCTTGGAGGCTACTGCCCTCAAAGAACTTATTAACCATTTCGCTGATGGGCTTTTGTTCGTCAATAGCTTTTTTAACTTCAGCGAGGGTCGGGCCTGTCAGAGATGTGGTTTCAGACACAGGTGTTCTCCCGAAAAATTTATCCACGATGGTATTAAGTGTTGTTTGTCTCACCATAAACATATTAATATCTTTGAGAGTCATTGTAGATGTAGCTGGGACACCAAAGAAACTATTAGCGACGTGGGCATTGTGAGTATGCTTGACAATAAACTCGCTAATTTCAGCGAGATTCATGCCTGCCACAAGAGGGGTTCCAAAAAACTTAACAACGACGTCGTTAGTGGGTTTTTGTACCTTTTCAAGATTTTCTATTAGTTTAGAAATATCATTGTAAATATCGAGATAATTTGCCTTGATTTCATCTTCATTCATCATCCTTCCCGCGTTCTTGTTAAAAAAGAATAAAGATAGAAAGTTTTTAATTTCAGCGAGAGTCATGCCAACCACAAGCGGGCTTCCAAAGAATTTATGTACGACATTTTTGCGAAAATTGTTATAACCTCGTATATGATCATCCAGCTCACGGCCGCCGGTGGCAATGATGCTGTCGTGGGCGCCAATCGCGTCGGTGATCGTAGACACAAGTTCGCCTGGTTTAAGTTGTCCATCGTTGGAATACAGCGCAATAGAGTTTTCTGCGGCATCGCGCTGCCGTATCAAAATGTCATTCACGGATATATTACTGCTTTTCAATTTACCCTGGCTATCTTGAAATACAACTATTTCGTTCGGGTCAACACTTGTTAAATTTAACGTCTCAGCGATTTCATCTTTAATTATTTTTTTACATCCTTGATAGAACCCGCAGATGTTTCCGCGGTGGGTTTCGACATTGACAGAGATCGTCCCCAAATATTAATCATTATTGTAAAGACTCTAGTATTTTTAATTTATTGATTCTCTAAAATTACCTTGTAATTTCCCACTCGTGTATTTATTTACAACCAGATGAGGTGGTTTCTGTGACGATCAAATCTCCGCGAGGACATTTAATACTTCACGGCCGCATATCGGTGGATTGTTGTGTTGGCAGCGTGGAATAGAAAATCGGAAACTCTTTGAGTTTCATCGAAGAATTTATATACCGCATAAACTCGCTTGGCGGAGCTAACCCATATGAATCAAAATAGACAATCCCACGCGGATCGATCGCGTATGCAACCCAGTGAATTTCACGATCCGCTGCTGTTATCAAGATTGATGATACCGGTTTCAACGCGTTTAGGTTTTCTCGGTAATTGATCTCTCATAAAAACCCCTCTGAAGTTTTTTATCGCTAGTTTTTTAGCAGCATCAATTAAATCAAAATTGGACATAGGGAGAATTGGGCTTTCAACTAATAAACCGTTCCTGGTATTCTCAGACCCTTTCCGCTGTACCATGAATACGGGGTTCCTGGTAGTCTTAGACCCTTTCCCTTTTTTATATCCTTTCCCAGTTGCCTTTTTCAACGCCATCCCTGCCGCGGTCCCAACGGCTCCCAACGCCGCCGCCTTCGCCACCGCTGGGGCAGCCGCTGCAATCAATGCTGGTATTGCAGCTAACAATGGAAATATACCACCTGATTTTATCATGTTGGCGACTGCAGCCTTTGAAAATACAATTTGAACCCCTCTCTTATTCTTTAGCGCATCATTGAAATGTTTTGTTTGACGATCCGTCAATGATATTTTATGTGTACCGCCGGACATCTGCGCTGGTTTTAACGTTATTGTGGTTCCACATTCTTTAGCGGATTTTGATCGCAATTTCTTGACCTGACCATCAGTCAGCTTGACACTAACAACACTATATGTCATTTTATTGTAAAACACATTTATGCTTTCAATTGATCTAATTGGAAACTCTTCAAGTTTCATTTACATATTTTCCACTGGTGCATCAACGATTCTCATTCGTCCACCAACACCTTCAAGTATCATTGATTTGTCGCTGAGAATGACAGCAACTGCTCGATAATTAACACCACCAGGATCTATACGAGCCCTAAAATGTATGTCAACGACGGATTGCCTTGTTAAATCAAGATGTTCCAGCGAAAAGTAATAAATTGGATAAAGGTTTTTAAAATCAAGTTGTGATATTTGCAAACCAGTATCAACGTTTTGATCACGACCCATAAATGACAGCATCCGATGATACACACGTGCTATATAGTTGTTGTCGTAATCAAGCTGTATATCCTCAGATGGTTCTTGTTGTCCGTTTATTCTCAGCGAAACCTCATTTACTCCTAATTGATCGAATATCATATGACTGCGTTCTTGGGAACCTAACCTATCCCTATTCTGTAGAGCTACAAATATGTGGCGTGGAGCTGAAACCCCTTGTTTTGATGCCAAATGCCATGTAAATGTACCAGCGACATTATCATCTTTGGAATCAGTTGTTGTTGTTAGCCAACTTAACAATGATTTGCCGCCTGTTTCCATAAATGAGAGTAGTCGCTCTTCTCTGGTAATTGATGGGGTCATTAATGGCATCCATAGTACCAATTTAGTTAAAACAACTTTACCATCAGCGGCACCAGTACGCCAAATTGCATCATTGTCATCGCCTTTTCGTACTAATGCGATTGTGTGTTTAGCTCCATAAATAACTTTTCTAACATTTCTGCAGAATCCGAAAATATGATGCAAAGGAATCGCACATGAAAACCGTCGGCGTTGTCCTTGTAACGTCGCTACTCGTGTTGCAAACTCTAGATTGAAATTGCGATTAATGTCTACGACATCAAAGGTACCAGCTGGTCTAGTATATCCGGCTGGTGCTGGTTCAACTGCGGTATCTCGTGTTGCTTTTACCCTAGTATGATTAATGTGATCAGCGTGATTATTAATATCCTTTGCAAACATCATAGATGGACCAGCCGACCTTGTATAATCATCAGAGTATCTTGCTAGCCCGGTTAATGTTGTTGCAACATCAACTTCACAGTCTATTGATTCAATTTCTTTTCCATCAATGAGATATCTTGCACTTTCAAATAACGCCACTATGCCATTGTTGACGAAACCAACTCGGATATTTGAATCATCTGCATATGGGGTATCAGCTGCATCATTTGTTACGAGTTCTCCTTCTACTTCAATAAATGCTTCACATGGCAAAAAGTATTTACTGGTGTCTTGAACTTGAAGTTCAATTCGTGATCGTAGGTTGGGTTGTACAGCATGATAGGAATAGTATTGATAATCGATGGCAAAAAGTATTTACTGGTATCTTGAACTTGAAGTTCAATTCGTGATAGTAGGTTGGGTTGTATAGCATGATAGGAATAGTATTGATAATCGCGGACAGAATCATCTTTGCGCACTTGGGCTTCCATATCAAACGCGGGATCAGCTGTTCGTTTAAACATTTTATTAACATACTAGTGTTTTCAATTGTGAAACTCTTTGTAATCATCGTCGTTTTTGTTTTCGTTTCAAACCACTTCCTGCTATCGCGTTCATGATAGCGCTATCTGTTACCGGCGAATCCGTTAATGGTGACGGAGTCACCGAAGCAGCCAACGACGCTAGTTTTTCTTCCACTGCGCTATTTATTGCTTTGCTGAGTTTTGCAGGCATCACTTTAGTTGATGGCAGCACTTTTGGTTTCTTTCGCACCAATGATGCTATTTTATCTTTCGCGGCAGAAAATGCCTTTCCGGCAAGATTTTCAACAGCGCTGATTCCCTTATCACGAATAATATCAATGGCTTTCATTGATAATTGTTTAGCTAACGGCGCCACTTTTGGAGCCATTCTTGTAAATAGCCCCGCAATGGTATTGCCAAAACTATCTCCGTAATATGCTCTATAAACAGGCAATCGTGAGTTCACCACGTAGACGCTTACGGGTTGATCATGGTTGTAGTGTATAATCATCTTGTTATAAAACTAGTAGATTTTCAATTAGTGATCAATCGCTTTAATAACCATGGGCATCTTTGTGATTTTCAACTAATTCAGCAATGAGTTCTCGATATACATTAATGTCCATGATACCGCCGGCAAATAATCGTCTACAGATATCAGCTACTTCATTAATTATCTCGACGGAGTTGTTTCCGGCTCTTTCCCTCCGATGAGAACTTCCAGCCGTGATATATCACTGAGAACGTTACCAGGACAAGTAACGCTAGTGTTTTCAACTATGCCGCTACCTAAATATTCATCTTCAGTTGACTCCTCTTCATCCAAAACTTCAACTGGATACTTTTTTTCTATTCTACGCAATGCTTCGTCTTAAAAACTCTTAAAATCATTGCGGTTACTGTTTGTGATTTTAAATCTATCACGGTTTGCCAGGTATACTTTCTTTATAAAATTCTCGTCGTTTTTTATATACTCTTTATACCCTCTGTTTATAGATCTTTCTCTTTGATAGATTGAAAAATTCTGCACGGTAAAATTAATTAAATCATTGTCATCTTTAAATTTTTTAATTATGTTGTATGCATAGTGTGTAAATATACTTTGCGGTGAATATATTTTTTTTATAGTAACGTCTTCTTCCTTTTCTTCTGGTTTTCTTGCAGTAGCACCTAGTTCTTCTAGTACTTGCTCTTTTTTTGTTGTTGCCGTGAAGTAGTTACTATATCTACTGGAAGTGTTTCTAAAGACTTTTTTGTTTGTTCGGTCTCTGCTGCAATTTTTTCAAGCACACCAAGAACAGGCACTTCTCGTCGCTTGCCTTCCTCAGGAATATCCCCAAATATTGCTCGTTCAGTTGCTGTTTTCACATCTCTGGTCGCCTTAGTTACCGGGGCGAACAGTTGTTCACTTGACACAGAAAAGTCAGTCTGCGCTTGTTGTCGTTGTTGAAGTTTCTCGCGAAGTCTGTCTCGAACCGGTATAAACTTTTTAATTGCTGCTAGCCGCTCTCGAGCTAATCTAGTTGTAAGCGATTCACCTACCATATAGCGTTTGTGAACTGAGTTTTCAAATGTGAAACTATCACAATTAAAAGCTGAGTTATTAAATAATGTACCATCAAGCTAACGTATCCATCTCGGACAAGGTTAAACTGTACGACGCTATCCGCGAGTGTTTCAGAAATAACATCGCTGGGGGTTTCAGAATTGCAATATCTGAGAACGGCGATGAACGATTTTTGTTAACGACGCGGCAACAACAACAACTACGTGAAAATGGAGGCGTCGCGGTGATTACTTGCTATCACAACCAGATCATTCAGTACGCACATAACTGCATGAGCAGGCCCAAACTGCTGAGTATCTTTTCAGGAGAAAATCCCATGTGAGTGACACAAAAAAACGCTAAATTTTTTTTATTTTTTACTGACAATTACTGAAGGCCTATTTTTTATAGTACGCTCACGTGGTTAGGATACTGGTTTTTCCTCGTTTAATATTTTTCTAATATCACGAACCTTAGAACTAATTTCAGCTCGTTTTTGATACTCTTGGCCGAGCTTTTGACGTATTTCTTCAACGGTGCTAAATAGCGTTATAAATACATCAATATCGTTACCGTACAAACAAGCATAGATGGACTTTTGAATTCCTTTCACGAGTCTGTACATCTTAGGTAAAACATAACGACCCTTACTAGACTGATACTCAATGTCTTCATATTCCGAGGCAATCCTGTCACAGTCGAGATCTTTAGATAATATTATCCCTCGATTCTTTAAATTTGAGATTTCAGCAATTATAGAATTTACATCTTTGATATCCATATTTTTATAAAAATATAAATATAATGCATTTTACCTCTAATTATTAAAAAAAATAACACTCATTTGGCAATCCCGATGGCGCCTTATGACGTCAGAGAGACCCAGAGGTTACTTTATTAACTTAACTAAGGACAGCACATACATGAAAACCCCATTTGGCAATCTCGCTGGCGCCTTATGACGTCAGAGAGACCCAGAGGTTACTTTATTAACTTAATTAAGGACAGCACAAACATGAAAACCCCATTTGGCAATCCCGCTGGCGCCTTATGACGTCAGAGAGACCCAGAGGTTACTTAATTAACTTAATTAAGGATGGATATATTCAATGAAACGATGATGGAATTTGTGATGTAATGAGGACGGCACAAACATGAAATGACGGGGCAGATTTTCTACGGCCAATCCAACCAATCAAAAGCAACCAAACTAAATTAACCCGGTTGCATGATTGACAAAAGACAACCACACGCCCGCGTAATGGCGTTGGTTAGTTTTGATTGGTCGATTGGCTTTCGAAAGCCCCAAGCTTATTACGAGTCAAAACATATATAAGGTGACTAATAAAGCAGCGTTGATTCACGGGTGTGTTATTTTATTTCCTTGAATTACTTACTAATACTGTTTCACAACATTTAAATGAGACAAAATATTTAAATGAAACATTAAACAAAGTAATACAGTTGTTAAATAACAGCGTATATTTTCCCTGTTCTAATTCTCTAGACAAAATGCATTATCGATTAAATCACAAAGAGCTGTATACAGAGGAATTTTAACCACGCCCATCTACTTCAATGAATGGGAAACACTGTTCCGGCTGAGCGCATAGGTATTGCGCTGGATTATAAAGAACGCGTCTGTACTATAAGTGTATTATAGATAGTCTAAATAAATACAACTGTTTAAATTGCAGTTTTAGCCAAGCGACAATAAAAGGTTTCAGAAATTGTTGATAAAAATACAACTCTAACGAAACTATGTATTATACTCCATTACAGTCACGTGGACGCCGTGCCTAGTCTAGGTATACAGGTAAGAGCTGACGGTACATTTCCTTTGACGTCATAATACAAGGGAACTTAGTGAGTAGAGTGTGAGCTGCGGCGGATTTATCCATAAAGGATTTATCTCCCTTGAATCGTTTCAGGTGTATACGAATTTTATTTTATGACCATTTTTTTTAGACAGAGTTAATTTAGTTATATTTTCTGCAACAAATGGTATTGAAGACCTACAAATGTCAAAGTATCTACTAGCTTTATTTATTGATTGAAATATTTTCTCCTCTTTGGTTTCTAAATCAAACGATTAGACCCCCCTAGGGCGTTTTTAGTGCCTACCAGCGTTGCTTTTTAAAAGGTTATCGCGCCGCCAGATGGATTGAAGATTCTCAAGACAATTATCAGTCTTCACGCCATTTATGTGATCAATCACAAAGCCATCTTTAATCAATCCGTAAAATGCTTCATAGATGGCTCTGTGACAGAGATAATTCTTCCACCCGGCTGTAAACATCAAGTATCCCATATTATTTACCCATCCAACCGGCCTTTTTAGTCTGCAATTTCTAACAACACCATCACTGGAGGCTTCGTAATTAACAAGCACTGGATGGGGTCTGAAATCTTGGCTCATTTGTATAATAATACTACTTATCTAATTTATATCTGCTTTAATTATAAACCTCTGGATATAATCTTGAGGGTTTTTGATGACTTTGTCGCTGACGGAGTCATCGTTGGGGTCAATGACTGCATTTTTTATTCGTTTGTCATAATAGCGTTTTAGTTCCCTGTATCGTTTGCCGCCGCAACTAAGACATACTTGTGATTTTCCTCTAACGCCCACCCCACATCGGAGGCATGGGAGAGAACCGAAAGAACCGTTGCGAACGCTTTGTAAATGATACCCACAGAATTTGCTTCTGCATGATTTGTTACACGGGGTTGTTGACCCAATCATTAGCCACTTGCAGTGATTCATTATACTATATTTTTCTATTTAAATACTTGTTTTAATTATAACATGGAGGAGTTCAAGAGATTATCGAAAATTAAGCCCTGGAAAAATACTAAATTCAATCTCGATAAGGAGTTCCAAAGATTATCGAAAATTAAGCCTTGGAAATAATAAATTCAATCTCGATAGAGTCTCTGATACACCAAAACGTCTAATCGGTGATGGAACTATACTGGGTAAAATCAGGGAGTGTTTTAATGAATTCTACCGAGACGGTGCAGTATACTGTTGGTCGACATTTCGAATTATTGATGAAGATGTCAATGTACCCAACATCGATGCTACTATGAACGATGAAAGAGCAGCTGAGATAATTTCACACCTTGGCCCGCCAAGGGGCTGGAAATCCAAGGGTAAATTGCAAAGCAATTCCCAACAGAAGTATTTTTATCAGAATAAAATTCATTATCGAAGTCGAAGGCAAATGGATTATCAGGGATAAATTTGAACCAATCCTCAAGGATAAAAAACTGTCATTGTAAGTAGAGATTCCAAACCAGGAATTCTAATTGGAATTGACAAACCATACTACGAAAGATCTTATCCTGTAACAGCAATTGTTTATGGGATATATCCGTTAAATAATAAACCCGATATTGCAAAACTAGCTCCTATGAAATATTCTAGTTCACTGAATTGTGTAGCAACACGGGTAATGGAACACTTCACAAATGCATCCCGAGGAAATAAACTAACTGATCTGCGACGTAGGAAAATAACCAAATGGGAACTGACAGTGAAACAGCACGGTGCAAAGATTTCTGATATAGCTAAATTAGAAACATCATTAAAATTAAGTATTATACGAACCGAAATATCAATCGCGAGGAGCTCCAATTAAAATTATTGATCATAACGAACACGCGTGGACACCTGCAGTAACAATATTTCCACGAGATAGAACCGTGAGATATATCCCTAAGGAGTTCGTCGGGGATGTTTTCTATGAAGAGAAATTATTTGATGCTATTCATGCGTTGTGTAAAGATGATCCTGTGTCAGTGTGGTTACTTAGAAGTGATGAAGATCCCGAAATAGGATTTGATCAATTTGTAAGACCAAATGGTGAATTATATCGCGTTGAAGAATTAAATAACATAATGAAAAAAATCGCTAGTGATTTTTCACCGGAGAGTTCCCATGAAAACTATTAACGGATAGTTTTACTATTCCATCAGTGGTAGCTCACTTCGCAAGAGAAAAAAACTCATGGCATCCAACACGAAGTGATTTTCTCAAGGACGTTAAATTGAGTTGCGTCGAATTTGGTCATAGAGGACTGTGGAATACGAAATATCATCGTGATGGTATGATTTCAATTGATATATCCGCGTGTTATCCTGGAAGTTTCCTCGGGTATGAAGAATGTAGTAACTATTTTAAACGATTTGGACACCCCACACATGAAATGACTCGTGTTGCGATTAATGGTCCATTGCCTGATTTTGATTTAACTGGATTCGCTCGTGTGATATCATTCGAATTTGCTACAGGGTTACATCCGTGTAGTTATCTTTGGCTTGGTAGACATATATCTGAAAAGGCCTGGATGCCAATAGTGTTACTACGATATATGATTGATTGTGGTATGCTAATATTGTTGATTGTTTCCGAAGCTATTATATGCTATCGAGCTCAGAAAGAAGTTTGGCAACCACAACCCGATCTAGATCGTATAATTAGCGAACAGCGAAAACAGTTTCCAGATTTCAATGAAGAACAAATCATGAATTGGTCTAAGAAGTTATTTGAAATTAAAAAAGAACAAGCAAAAGATTTTGGACGAAGAATAATCGGTAAATTTACCCAGGGTGGAAGATACGACAATGCAAAATATTCTTCGCGGTTGATCATAGACATCACTGAATACGATTTTATTGTAACGGATTTAACGAAACAGGGAAAACTTGTAAATCGTAAAGACGCTTTCCTATCCGATGGAAGACGATTAGGTACAATTGTTACCTATTGTGAAGGATATATTAAACAATATACGCATTTGAGAAGTTCTATGCTAGCTTATGCTTCTATCAATTTATTTTCGATGATAAATAGATTTCCTAATACCGCAGTTAGAGTAGCCACTGATTCTATGTATATCCACGAGAAATACAAATCAGATGTAGCTAAATTCACAGATCCGGAGGCAAATTGGGGACGTTAGAGATTTAAAAAGGAAACGCTACATGAGTATTGTGAATCGGCAGATGTTACCATGGATGAAAAGTACTTAAAGTGTGATGAGATTCAATCCTAATTTTCTAATGCACCACCGGTATCTGATCCAATATGTAGATACAAGACAGTTTTTTTTAAACGATTGTGGTGGGTCAGGAAAGACAACTCGTGCAATTGAATTATTTCGTCGGTCAACCATGATTGTCCTAACACCTACTCACAGACTCGCCAGAGAGATGAAACAACGAGGAGTAAATGCCTGTACTTATCATAGTTTCTTTCGATGGAAAGGCGATGAATGGACCCCTGATCGAATGGGTGATAAATTCATTCCTGAAATCATAATTTGGGATGAAATATGCACAGTATCGTTGAAAATATTACAAACATTTCTTGAGTGGTTGTTATTGAAAAATACAAAAGTCGTCATGTGCGGTGATCACGCCAACCACCACCATTTATCGGTGCATCCCCACATGAATGGCTAAAGGGGTTTATAGACTATTATGAAGAAATTAACACTGATTATAGATCACTTGATGAACAATTACGCGAGTTCAAAGCGCTAATTAGATTGCAGCCGGATAAAATCCAATGTGAAATAGCGCGTGAAATAATTTCAGAAACTCCCATGAATGATTTTTGGGAAACGTGGAGACCAAACGATTTGATAATTGCAAGTAGAAAAATAGTCAGAGACACACTTCAGATGAAGTTATTTGAATTGCATAAAGAAAAATTTGCAGCACTTCCAGTACCGTTGTGTTATAGGCCTTCGGATACACGAAAGCAGAATATAGAAGTTGATATTACAGGAGGATTTCAAAGACAGAATTTAGTGTTAAATGATATTGTGCTGGTTGATATCAGCGTCGTTGAAGATGCATTGCGTGCTAATAATTCCCCGTGGACGCTAGGTTACGCAGCGACGATACATTCTTCACAGGGATTGACTATATCAGATACAATTGTTTGGATGGTGGATAATCACATCGAATGATCGAATTTAGTCTATCTTGCAGTATCCAGAGTACGAAGAATAAATCAACTTTGAAGAATTATTTTCGATGATGACACCACAATAGATGATGCTAGCATCGTTGATGTTAAAGTTATTGTTAAAAAACTCTCCGGTTACAAACAACAAGACAAAAAAAAAAACAACGAGAATTTGACATTGATGCTGAATTAATAATCACTTTGAAGCAACAACAGACTAATCACTGCGGAAGTTGCAATTGTATAATGCGTTGGCAGTATTCGGATAAAGATCCTCGCCAATTTACCGTACACAGAAAAAATAACAGTCTCGGTCATGTCAGAAACAATGTGATGTTGACTTGTCTTGAGTGCAACAGACTCAACGGCGCTAGTTAAGACCCCGCGGTGGTAATTGAGTATCGTCAGGAATCACTTGTAATTGTTCGCGTGTAAAACCCCGCTGAGTGGCAGTTGAATCCAATTTATAGATTAGAGGTCTAACAGTTGATCGTGTTATAGTAGATATCTTGTGTGCAGTAACACTCCAAATAGGATCAGTAGCCCTTTTTCTGCCACCTTCAAGCTTTCCTGGTTCGTATAAATACCTAACATTGACATTACTACCAAGAATTGGCTGAGAAACGCTATCCCGCTGTGGTTGTGGTATATACTTTTTTTTATTGCGTTGTTAGGTTTCATATTGATTGCTCTGGTAATCTCGTTATTTAGCGCTGCAACTACCCCTGGTAACCTTTTGACCCATTCACGAGATCGCTTTTCTTGGATGAATTCTTTTGCGTATTGATATCCAAATAACCGCTCAGCAAGAGTCCGATTGAATCGTTCAACAATTGCCTGATCGCGATGTAACGCAGTATGCCCCCGTCTGATGGTGACATTGTGATCTTTCATCACTGATAAAACAGCGCCTTGAAATTCCTTGCCAGGATCGACTTGTAATAGATTTGGCCAGCGTAGTGGTCCTCGTCGATAAATCTTTTCAAATGCAGAAGCAACTTCAGGTGATGATTTTGTTTTTAGCGGTTCGGCTTGTTTGTATCGACTCGCAACGTCAACTACGGTTAGCGCGTATTTGTAACCGTTGTCATGTGGTAAAAATTAATAAATCAGCTTGATGAACTTCATTGGGTACAGTAACATCAAAATGCGAGAAATTGATTTGTTTAGGACGCGGTAGATAAATTTGCCATATAGCCTGTTTGGATAACCAATTAGCCGCAGTAGCCTTTTTCACTTTTGCGGCACTGGCGAGTTTACTGATTGCTGCTTTACCCTTCCAGTATCCTCTCGGAGAATAATAAATAGATTCCATATTATTAATTGAAAGCACCTAACATCAATTTGCCTTTCATAGCCGATTTTACCAACCACGAAGCTAATTTTTCTTTCAAAGATTTATCAGGAACAGCATTTAACGCATGAATTAATTTCACATCCGCGAGATGCCTGTTTTGCAGATTGCTGCTTTTATATGCAACATCATGAGCATGACACGCCTTATCAATAGCATTTATAGGATACTCGCCGGATCGGGGTTGATTTTGATCATCAAGTCTGATATCTAATCGTGTTCCGGGGCCACAGTAGCTATATCCTGGAAGGTGCTTTTCTCCGGGGTACCTTGCCCATGGGGTTCCAGGGAGCTTTGCCAATTTGGCTGCGATATCACCTCCTCGTTTTTTTTAAAAACATTTCTGGATTTCATAGATATAAATCTAAATTTTTTTGATTGAAAAATCGTAAAATCTCCGTTTGCTAAATGGAAACTTATTTTTTTTGGTTAAAATATGAGATTTCGTAGGAAGGCTCAATTTTCGTTTTAAGGATTTAATCAAAAATTTGTCGGAAAAGGGTGGTCTGTTCACCCTCTCTGCTGCTTTTCCTCGTTTTTTTAAAAACATTTCCGGATTTCATAGAAATAAATCTAAATTTTTTTGTACCACATGTTGCACATCTACCAGTTAGTGCTGATCTGTTATTTTTAGTTGTAACCGTCGTCACATCATTTGTGCTAGTACGCGTTTTACACTTCACACAATATAGATCCATAATTTATATATAGAGATATGGATATAATTGATTTTTCAGCGACTAAAACAAGAGAACCAGTTAAGCATCATGCTGCGCTACCAAACTCTATCCGCGCAATTATAATCGGGCCATCTGGATCCGGCAAGACACAATTGTTGCTCAATTTAATAATGAGATGGATGAAATGGGATAAGTTGTATTTAGTTGCTCCTAGCGTAGATGATCAACGATGCTATGAAGTGGTAAAAGATTTTAATGAAAACGCTTCAGAGATTGCTGGCGAGTGTATTATTGAATTTATAACGGATATTGACGAGGCACCATCCGTGGATGACCTTGATGGGAACATTAACAATTTAGTCGTATACGACGATGTGATGTTAGACAATCAAAAAAACCCAGCTAGGATCTTTTCCAGAGGCAGGCATAAAAACACCGACGTGAGATATGTCACTCAACGCTACACTCAGATTCCAAAAGTGATCAGAGATAACTGTAATATTCTTGCTGTGTTTAACGGCGTTGATACACATACGCTACGAAATATTTGGCAGACATGGTGCTCTGATATGGACTTCAATCAATTTAAAAATTTCTTTAGTAACGCTCAGTCGACCCCGCATGGATTTATAACAATAAATTTACATGATACTCGGACACGATATCGTATCGGACTCGATCAAATATTCGGTTGAAATTATTTATTATTTTTGTTAACTTGTAGCAGCAGAGAGGGTGAATGACCACATCGTTGCGACAAAATTTTGATTAAAAAATCGTTAAGTCTCCGTTTGCTAAATGGAGACTTATTTTTTGGGGGTTAAAATGAGATTTCGTAGGAAGGGTCAATTTTCGTTTTAAGGATTTAATCAAAATTTGTCGGAAAAGTGTGGTCTGTTCACCCTCTCTGCTGCTCGCTAAATTGTTGCCGTACAGGTTAGGTAATCTGATAGGCTGTCCTCATTCATTGGATTTCGCTAAACTGTTGTCGTACAGGTTAGGTAATCGGATATATATCATCATATATGTATATATGTGCCTTTCATACCTTCTCCAAAAACAGAGGTTAAAGGCTGTATTGTTCTTATGTGTGCCTTTCATACCTTCTTCAAAACAGAGGTTAAAGGCTGTGTTGTCCTTATGTATACCTTACATACCATCTCCAAAAACATTTCAAAGGCTGAGTTGTCCTTAATTAAGTATGTATATATCAAAAATGAAAAAAAAAACGGGTCAAAAATTGACCCCTAATTTTTTTTATTTCATATTAAATACAAATATTTCATATATGAATTTCGAAAATATGAATGTCATTATTAACGAGATTTCAAGTTTGAAAAATGAAGGAATTCAAATGTCAGATAAATTAGATTGTAATCAGATTCTTTCTGAATTTCAAGATATTGATGATAGCGCTAGGAATAACTGGTATGTGTTATCGAAATCCTATTCATTTATAAAGTGAATTCAACACGCTATTTATGACTCCCTTGCATTCTGTAACGATATCAATAAGTTCGTCCCGTTATTCACTGCTGTCGAAAAGGTCAGAAGTGAATTGAAAAAACAATATGAAATCAAACGCACAAGTAACTCAAAAATCAAAACAATAAAAGAGATTATCCGTCAAAATGAAAATTCCCCTTTGAATGCCTTAACACAGTAAACGCGCGTAATATGAGTAATACAGGATTAGCTATTGATGTTATTCGTGATAAGGGTATTAGCGCTGTTGGTGATGTTGCCTGGAAAGCGTTTTCCGCGGCTAAGGAAAAACTAGTAGCGTTAGTTCGGCGCAGAAAGAAACCAACAATGACGAAGTCACTAGAGAAACTACCATCTACGGAACGTTTGCCCGCGAGTATTAGTAAAATAATAAACACCGCAGTGGATCAGAATATAGCATCACGGATACATGAAGGATGTCAGAGAAATATTACTGCAAATATTACTATTTATGACTCCCTTGCATTCTGTAACGATATCAATAAGTTCGTCCCGTTATTCACTGCTGTCGAAAAGGTCAGAAGTGAATTGAAAAAACAATATGAAATCAAACGCACAAGTAACTCAAAAATCAAAACAATAAAAGAGATTATCCGTCAAAATGAAAATTCCCCTTTGATTGCCTTAACACAGTAAACGCGCGTAATATGAGTAATACAGGATTAGCTATTGATGTTATTCGTGATAAGGGTATTAGCGCTGTTGGTGATGTTGCCGGGAAAGCGTTTTCCGCGGCTAAGGAAAAACTAGTAGCGTTAGTTCGGCGCAGAAAGAAACCAACAATGACGAAGTCACTAGAGAAACTACCATCTACGGAACGTTTGCCCGCGAGTATTAGTAAAATAATAAACAACGCAGTGGATCAGAATATAGCATCACGGATAAATGAAGGATGTGACACTCAGAGAAATATTACTGCAAATATGATAGCGGGATGGGGGTTGAAATCGCGAGCGAGATCGCGATTTAGATCAAGAAATATATAATAATATATTCAAATCGGCTCCTGACCCAGCGTTCGATGTGGGCGTCCCAGTACCTAAGAATAATTATGTACACGATTATCTATTATATTCCTATAATGCAATACAACCAAAAAGTCGATCAAGAATCGAACTTCAAGTCCAGGATACCAGCAAATACTTTCTTCCCGCTAAAGCATTTATTGAAGTAGAAGAGAAAATTGCAACAAATGATCATACCGCTAATGATCCGCCATATGAACTTGGTGCCAAAGTCAGCTTTGTCAATAATGGTATTATTGCGCTATTTGAGAGTGCTAGACATATGATTGATGGAAGAGAAATCGAGTCTATATTACAAGATGTTGATGTTGCCACAACAATAGTGGGGTTAGCAAGATATTCTAATGATTTTACAAGATCGGCAGGTCCGTCTATGATGTTCGCAAAGGATACTAATGATTATGCTGATAACAATAAGTATATAAAATTACGATCACCAGTAGCTATCGCATCTGATCCACAACCACTTGATGATGGTGATCATGAAGATAGACCAGGTGCTGCTTTTGATATTGTAAAAAATTATAATACTCGTTACAACCTAGGGTTTGCAACACGCGTATCAATGTTGCAAGGACAGATTATATTATTTTCATGCGCGATTCCACTATCTCATATTTGGATTTTGCAGAAATGTTAGAAAAGTTATCTATGGGGTGAAACATACAGTAATCCTCGTGCGAAAGGGAGATGATAATGATGCAATCTGGCGTACTGGTGCTGTTGATGGTAAAGTCAATATAACAAAACTCTCACTATGGATGCCAGTAATGACTCCATCAATCGCCGCAGAAGAAAAATTACTATCATTTATGGATCATGGAGGAAAATCGTTGATATCATGGCTAGCAACAACAACAGATATTATGCAATCATCTGTTAACGGTATATTTACATGGCACCTGGCATCAAAACAGGGAGTTGCTGCGCCACGACATATATTATTGCGTTACAGGATAAGGCGAGGGTTGGGTCACAATTACGCAGCCATATGATATTTGATAAGCTCGGTGTTAAAGAAGTCTCGTTGAGGATAAACGGCCAACAGGAACCATCCTAGGATATTTTACTTAATTACGATCAAAACCAAATAGGACGCGCATATCATCGATTGCTGACATTTATGGGACGCAATAATGTAGATACCGGTCTGCAAATATCGCAATGGAATTTTAAACACCTATATCCCATCTACTACTTTTCGCTGGAACATCTTGACTTAACCAGACATTTCAGAGCTCGTGTAACCGCTCTTCCTGTTATTGATGCAGGTCCACCAATTGTTTATAGAAATTACAGAGCAGTTGCTGTTATTCTCAGCGACAAATCAATGCTACTCGAAGGCGTTGGTGAACGAATGAGAGTAGTTGAAGCACCAGTGGAAAACATGTAATGTAGACAATTAGATCAATCTTGTTTTAAATAAAATGTCATATAGTCATGTTAGTGTTACGTTAACTCCTGGTCAAATTAAAAAATTGCAATCGGAATCAGCTAACAAATGAGGAACCACAATATCGCTGAAACTATCACTGACAACTCGTCACATAAAACACTTCAGTGATGCCATCAAATATAAAAAAGATGTTCAGGTCACTCTCTCTGCGGCCGCGATCAATGACATAATAAATCAGGTGGTATATTTCCGCTGTTAGCTGAGTTACCAGCGTTGATTGAAGACGCGGCCCCAGCGGTGGCGAAAGCTGCTGCGTTAGGAGCCGATGGAACAGAGGCAGCGATGACACTAAAGAAAGCAAGTGGAAGCGGGTATAACAAAAGAAACGATCAGGAAAGGGTCTAAGTCTACCAGGAACTCCGTATTCATGGTACAGCAGAAATGGCCTGAGAATACCAGGAACAGTTTACTAACAATAGTTCCCATGTCAAATTTTGATTTACTCGATGCTGCTAAAAAACTAGCGAAAAAAATCTTTAGAGGTGTCTTTTTGAGAGATCAATTACCACAACAACCAAACAACGCTGAAACCGGTAGCATTAATCTAGATAACAGTATCGGACCTGGAACCCACTGGTTTGCATACGCGATTGATCCGCGTGCAATTGTTTATTTTGATTCATATGGGTTAGCGCCGCCTAATGAGTTTATATGTTATATAAACCGCTTAAAAAGTCCTATCTGGTATTCCACGCTATCAACACAGAAAATGAATGACCCACCAATATGCGGCATAGAAGTATTGGATGTCCTCGACGCTATTTCATCATCGGGAAAACCACCACATAAAACCGTTAACGAATATACGAGTTATCGCTTTTTAGAGAAATCTTAGAATATAATGATTGATATTTGAGGGAGATCTCTATCAAGGTTGGAAAAACCCACCGCGGAAATATCTGCAACCGGTGATGTAAAAAAAAAATAATCGAAGATGAAATATCCGAAATGTTAAACCTCGCAAGTGTTGATCTCAATGAAATAGTTGTATTTCAAGATCGCCAGAGTAAATTGAAAATTAGTAATATTTCCCGGGATGATATTTTAGTTAAACAACGCGGTGTAATTGAAAATGCTATCGCGGTTTTTTCTGATCAGGGTAATCTCAAACCAGATGTTCTCATTTCAACTATTATGGATAGAATTAACAATTTAGAACCATTAAAAAACTACGCGATGAATACGACGACCACATAACTAAATTCGATCAGTTTTCTGGATTACAAAGAAGTATAGTTGACAATATTGACAAACCTATATTGGATTTCTTTGGAAATTCACCGGTGACCACACCACCACTCACGGGGATGAAAACCACTATCGATGTTTTGACAAAACTACGATCCGATTATTACGCTCATATCGAACAATTTACAATGTTACGTAAAAACTTTTTTAAAAAAACCGATGATGCCGTCGATAAATTGTTTGGTAAAAATGATAAACCCGAAGAAATCAAAACAAATCTCGCTGGTATTATCACGAAACTCGATGAAATAACCGCGATTAATCGGCAAATAGAAGCTATCAACGCTGATATTAAAACGACCAGTGATGTCATCAGGGATGATTTACCAAGAATGATAGAAAAACTTGAAAAAATAAAAGCCCCTCACGAACAAAAAATATCGTAAATAAAGTGTACGCGACCCAACACGGATCATTTGCGTGAACACCATCCACTAGCATTAAATATCCACGCGGCCGTCAAAGGTATTTACCAACATTAGTGTCACCACTCAATTTAATATTTCATGAACGAGTTCATCTGGGGTCAACAATATGATATCAACGATCATCGGCAAAGGAACAACTGAACGATTCACAGTAATATCCATTGATAATAATTTGGCTAGAGTTTCAATACCATGGTATGTGGAATTCGTAGCCGATTTAAGTAAACAACTTAATTGAATTCGCTGGCGAATTTAATGCCAGCAATTTGAAATCTATTGTAATAAATACAATGTCATCAGCAATATCGCTCTGATTAGGTCAGAGAATTTCAAACTAAACTCAAAACACTCACTGAGGAGTATCAAGTAATAATAAAACAATATCGACGAAGAATTACCGCAGTTGACGTTACCAAGTACTCGGTATCAGGTGTAATCACCGGAGCTGGTATTATACACTCCTCGGTGACAATGATTGCCCCGATAGCTGTTCCAATTTGTATATCAGCGACGACAACAATCGCGGGACTTATTTCGATTATAAAAAATATCATCATGCAACCAGCGTAAACTGCAAGACTACGTAGTTAAATTCCATATTGTGTCAACCGCGTATTCCCAATTATCCTCGATGATATCATCCTCCCATGATGACACATTAATATCCGATAATGAATTTTCCGCAATGGTACGTGTTTATGATTCCGCGATGTCAAAATTAGAAAAACAACACGAGTATAATAACAATGTCAACATCATTAGAACTTTTTCAACGAATAGCGGAAAACACCACACCGGTGAACACCAGCATGATATCAATAATCTCAACGAATCTTGAATTCAGTGTGAATTTCCCTACTGCGATTCCCGTGAAGGAATAGCACTAGAAAAATTACAAGTATACCATAGTTGGCCTAATATTAGATCAAAATCATTTGGTGGTCAGCAACCGAATACTTCCTTGGTGTTTGGGAGTAAGAATAAACAAGACGGAACTCCTGACTGGAACATTGTTTCGTTACCATCTGGGTCCTACCAAATTGAACAAATTATTAATGAATTACAACGCAGAATAAAATCCATTACTGGAAAAGAATCGAAAATCCCTATAACGGTTCATGAACCAACACTATCATCTATCATCCGTGATTGAGATAAACTCACTCGGGTATATCGTAGATATCTATCAGAGTTCTATAAGAACCGCGCTAGGATGGCCTGAAATACAACCTCCACCTGAACCGAAAGAATCTGATTATGTTACGGATAAACAATCATACCACGAATTTACCCCATCATATAAAGAACACCTCCTCGATATAAAATAGTCATTACTGAGGGGTAGTTATTTTAATTTGTTGATCAGGATTCCGCCTTTTGGAGATTTAAGATTGGACAGACTCCAGAATCAATTACATATATAAATATATAAATATATATCATAACAGAATTATTTATTACTTTAGAGAGATCAATCAAGAACACAGTCAACAACTACAACGACTACAACAAGTTTTCCATGAGTCTAATCGAAGTGAAATCATTAAACGAATTGAAATATTAAATCAACTTGTATCCGACATGGAATATACCAACCAGCGAGTAATTCAATTAATAATTAATCATAGCGATGACAACATTACTCTAAACAAAATTTTTCTAACTGTATACAATATAACAGAAGCTGATCTATCGAATTTCAAGTTTTCTGGGTATAACGCAAACAAACTAAAACAAATCCGGTAATGATCTTATCAATGAAATGTTTACTGTGATATTCACCGCATGGAGACAACAACACAAGGGTTCAACCATCCTCAAACATAATAATGACCCAGATGGTTGTGGTAGGCATATTGCTCTTCAAAACATCAATATATTCTCGGTGATTGCAGTGAACTTAATATGTGATGTCATCGAAGGAAGTTACCAAAGAAATCTCGAAAGATCAAATCAAGCCCAGCAGGGATATATTTTATATTCAGTTGCACCAACAGCTCCTCCAGGATTTTTAATCATTGAGGATCCAACTAATCCGATCTATATGTGATGTCATGATAACTCATTAACGAGAATTAATTTGAAACTCACTGACCAGTCCAATAATCTGATTGATTTACGAGGTGAGGTTTTACAAATTAGCCTGTTTGTGAAATCCTAAAGTATTTTCAATTCGTCTCCACAGCGACATCAGCGTCGGGTCTGTCTGGAGACAGAGTCTCAATAGCGTGACAAACCGAAACCATTTCTCTTTTTTTGTCTGCCTAAATTGGTTTCGTTTGAAATCTTTTAGGACTTTGTCTGAAATAGTTTCGGTCTGTCCAAACTCTCTGCTGCTATTTACATATATACAAATATTTACAAAGGACAATACAATACAACTATTTACATATATACATACTGGACCCTCCTATACATTCAACTGAAACCACTCTCCCCCACAAAATCACACCGGAGAGAATGCAAAACACATTCACACCACGTGACGGTGTGACGTGGTTTTCAGTTGAACTTCGATCAAGGCTTGGAGCCCCAATAACAAAACCGTCTGCGTGTTATATAAGCCGACTAATACAAGAAGATCAATAACAAGGTGTGTAATTTTTACTTTCGTGTAATTCAGTTGTGATTATTAACAACATCTAAACAAATCAAAATACCTGAAGTATAAAAAAGAATACCATATATGTAAAAATTTATTTGTTTGACTCGTTTTTTTTAAACAAAATAGATCAGAGAACGAATACGTGATTATTCTTATGAGACCATAGAGGGTAATTACGTAACAACAACAGAAGAGTTATCTCTGTTACAGAATTATACGCACATGCCTACACGAGTTACTTCCCTTTGGTGTTAGGGACATTACTAAATGAGTTATATCTCAACAATAACTATTGTTATATGATAAAGGTATTAGCGCTGTTGGTGATGTTGGCGGAAAAGCATTATCCGCGGCCAAAAACTAATAACACTAATTCGACGACGAAAGAAACCACCACCAGGAAAACTACCATCTACGGAGATTATGCCTGCAAGTATTAGCATAAATAAACAACGCCAAGGATCGAACAATAGCATCACGGATAAATGAGGGATTAGATGCTCAGGGAAATATAACTAAATATGATAGCGATAAGTGGCCTGAGATTGCGATTTAGATCAAGAAATATATAACAAAATGTTGAAATATACAGCGGATCCGGCCTTGGACTTGGATGCTCCAGTTATCAAAACTGATTTTCTGTACACGATTATCAATTTTATTCCTGTAACGCAATACAACCAAATAGTTGATTAAGAATCGAACTTAGGTTAAATACTTTCTACCCGCCGAAGCATTTATTTAAGTAGAAGGAGAACTTATAACAAATGTTGTAGCTAAGTCAATAATGGTATCAAGGCATTATTTAGTAGCGCTAGATATATGATTGATGGAAGAGAGATTGAATCTATAGAGCATGATGATGATGTTGCCACAACAATAGTGAGGTTGGCAAGATATTCTGATGATTATACAAGAGCAGCAGGTCCATCAATGATGTTCGCTAAGGATATTACTGATCACGTTGAACATGTTCAGTATCTTAAATTACGGACACCAGTAGCTACTGTATCTGATCCATAACCAGTAGTTGATTCTGTTTGAACATCAAGCTAGACCAGCTGCTGCCTTTGATGTTATAAAAGGTACTAATCCTAATTACAACCTAGGATTTGTAACATGTGTATCAATGTTGCATGGACCGCGTAGATTATTTTCTTGCGCGTTTCCACTATCTCATATTTTCGGATTTTGCACAAATGTTAGAAAGGTTATCTTAGAAGCGAAACATACAGTAGTCCTCGTGCGAAAAGGTGATGATAATGATGCAATCTGGCATGGTGCTGGTGTTACAGATGGTAAATTAACAAAACTATCACTGTGGATGCCAGTAATGACTCCATCAATCACCGCACAGTAAAAATTATTTTCATTTATGGATACTGGTTGTAAATCATTGCCATGATGGCTAACGACAACAACAGATAATATGGAGATTTCTGTTAATGGTATATTTACTTGGCACATAACATCAAAACAGGGCGTTTCTGAGCCGCGGCATATATTTGTTGCATTACAGGATAAGACGCGATTAAATTCACAAACACATAGCCAAATGATATTTGATCAACTGGGTGTTACTGAAGTCTCGCTGAGGCCAACAAGAACCATCTGAGGATATTTTACTTGATTACGAACAAAACCAAAAAGCGCGCGTGTATCATCGTTTGCTGACATATAATGGACGTGATAATAATGTAGATACTGGTCTGCAAATATCACAGTTAGATTTTAAAAATCGATATCCGATTGATTAATTTCCGTTGGAACATCTTAATTTAACCACACAATCCGTCGTTGACATACATTTCCGATCTCGTGTAACCGATCCTCCTGCGGGTGGTTACAGAGCAGTTGATGTCATTCTCAGTGACAAATCAATGTTACTCTAAAGTGTTGGTGGACGAATGGTGGTAGTTGATGCGCCAGTAGAAAACATGTAAATATGTAGACAATTAAATCAATCTCGTATTAAAAAAATGTCATATAGTCATGTTAATGTTACACTGACTCCTGGTTAAATTAACAAATTGAAAACGGATTCAGCTAAAAATTGTGGAACTACGATATCGTTAAAACATAATCAGATGTCTGGTGGTCAAAATAAACTCATTGATAGCTCGTCAAATTAAGCATTTCAATTATGCTATCAAATATAGAGAAGGTGTTCAGGTCACTCTCTCTGCTTCCGCGATCAAAGACAAGATAAAATCAGGTGGTATATTTCCACTTCTCGCCGAGATTTCAGCATTAATTTCAGCAGCAACCCCCGCGGTCGCAAATTGAAGCTGTTGGTACCGCCGCTGGGATAGCACTAAAGAAAGCTACAGGACAAGGATACAAAAAAAAAAGGACGATTAGTAGTAGGAAAGAGTCTAAAACTAC
Source organism: Unio delphinus (assembly GCA_029339505.1). Taxonomy (NCBI): domain Eukaryota; kingdom Metazoa; phylum Mollusca; class Bivalvia; order Unionida; family Unionidae; genus Unio; species Unio delphinus. The sequence continues at coordinate 156,664 of JAQISU010000168.1, read as the reverse complement.
AAAGAACTCCGTATTCATGGTACAGCGGAAACGGAGACTACCAGGGATGATTTACAAACTCCGCTGTCAAATTTTGATTTACTCTATGATGCTAAAAAATTAGCGATAAAAAACACTTTTGAGGTGTTTTATTGCGAGATCAATTACCACAACAACCAAACAGCACTGAAAAAGGTATCATTAATCTTGATTACAGCACCGGACCTGGAACTCACTGGGTTGCATACGCGATTGATCCGCGTGTATTTGTGCATTTTGATGCATATGGGTTAACGCCTCCTAAAAAATTTATGCGTTATATACATCAATTTAAAATTCCTCACTGGTACTTCAAGCTACCAACACAGAAAATGACCGACCCACCAATATGCGGCCTAGAGTATTAAATGTACTCAACTAGACCAACCCATAAAACCGTACTCGAATATACGAGTAATCGCTTTTTATAGAGATCTTAAAATATAATGATTGATGTTTGGGGAAGATATCTCTCAAGCCTGAAACAACACAAAGCTTAAATATCTCTAACCAAGGAAGTAATAAAAAATCGAAGATGGAATATCCAAGATATTAAACCTCGCAAATGTGGATCCAAACGAAATAGTCGCATTTCAAGACAAAGTAGGGAAATTGAAAACAACTGATGTTTCCCTGAATGATATTCTTGTTAAAATAAATGAGTAACCGAAAATTCCCTAGCAGCGTTTATTTAAGATTAAACCAGGAGTTCTTTTACCAACTGTGATAGATATCAACAATTGAGTAAGAACATCCGGTGACACAATGACAGGTCCCCTCGACATGAACTCGAATAAAATAACCATGCTTGGTGATCCAACACTGGATACTGATGCTATGACAAAAAGTATGAAGATGTGGTAGACAATAAACTAACTACGCTGCAAACTGAACATAAAACAATAGATGATAAATTAACAACGCTGCGAGCTGAGTATGATGGTTATGTAGGTGCGTTTGCAAACGTCCGTAGGAATTTTAGAAAATCGGATGAAATCATAGATAACTGCTTTGGTACTCCGATGAATATCCCAATCAAACTTTCGGATATTAAAGCAAATATCGATACGATTAAAAAAAAACACATGACGATATCGTTAGTGATTTTCCTTCTATCGCAGCCCGTCTTGATAAAATTAAAATACCACATAAACAAACAAAATGTTAATACCGTGTACTCTATAGACATCAAGGATCTTTCGACTGGACACCTCTAACAAATATTAATATTACCGCTGAAGTCAGAGGTACCTATAGATTGACCCTGCTTTCAGGAGTGCAATAAATAAGGGTGCCATTGAAACATTTACAATAACCTCAGTCAGTCGTAATTTAGCTCTGGCATCAATGACATACTACGTAGAATTTGTAATTGATCTAAGTAAATAGTATAATGAATGTCCAACAGTATTGTAACAAGATAACCGGGACGGATGTTTCGGATTGATAACAGAACACCTTTTATGATACAGATATAAAGATTATGGTTTAATGTGGCGATATATACATACATAATATATATACATATATACATATATAAGCAAAACAATGAAATGCGTGCGTAGTGTATCCAAATATTGGATTTAATTAAACATAATTACGCACAGACTAGAAGATGCAACAAATTATACAATGATACAAATCAATGATACAATGATACAAAACAATGATACGAATCAATGATACAATGATACAAAAACAATGATACAAAACCCCAGCGAAATATACAAAAAAGATGAATACAGTTTACTCACGTAGTAAACAATGTAGGATTACTCATAGTAAAAATGTATACGCTCAAGTAGCGGAACTATATTTGAAAATAATAATAAAAGGGACAGATAACGACTTATCTTTCCAGTCCCAAAAGATATACTGGGTTCCGCAAACCAATATTAGCCCACGGCTAACAAATTACAAATAAATACATATAACCAACTATTAGTATACAGCTCCACAGCTGGTACAATAGAACTTCACAATTTCTACAGACTCCGGACTCTCGGAATACTACGAAACATTAGACCCTCCAGACACTCTGGTCATTTAGACAGCTCTACTGCTGGGTCACCCTTGTCACCCTTGACATTAGACACTCCGGACGCTAGACACGAGACACTCCGGCACATTAAACAGCTCTGGACACACCAGTGCATTTAATCACAGCTCCCGACGTTTGACAGCTCCGGACACCCCGGACGTTTAACACCCTCGTACAATTAGCTGAAAATATACCCAACACCGTGTACTAACCTTGATACAGACATAACGTAATGACGTTATACACGGCGAATTATCAAGACTATTATTATCACAATAACACAATGACAGGTTCTAAAGTAAACCTTTCCTGTTCGTTAATGCTGAATAGTAAACAATTCTATTTTAACAAAATAGACCTTTATATTACCAATTTAAATGCCTTGCGAGCAAGAGTAGAAAATGCACGCTTATGCCGTGTAAAAAAAACTATATAACGTACATGCAAAGGTAAATATAGTACTACAAAAGCTATCAATCAGTATAAAAAATGTACTTACCCCTACAGCTAAAGTTATACCAATCCTCCCTCCCTCGGATCAATAGCAAAACAGCTACAGTCCTTAAATCCAGCCGCTTGTTGACAAAACCCTTAGTAATGTGAAGATTCTTCACATATAGCAAAGTATTTATACGGATTCGTGCTCCGTATCGAGAACACTCTGCACGTGCGGCATAGAGCGAATTGTACTCACGATTCCGAAGTACAACTGCCCATATATATAAAAAAATCACCCTCTGGTATCGTTGGACACGATAAACAAAACCCGAGTACATGTCTTTCCTAAATAAAAAACTACAACATTCCGTGACAAGTATTGATATCATCAAGTCCGTGAGTAGTCAAACTAAACTAAAAACTCTTATTGACGAGTATACCGCGAAGATGGAGCTGTAACTGGTATATTGTTATCAGCAATAAAAGCACTGGCACCTGAAGTTGTCACAATATGTGTGTCATCGGCGACAATTACAGAATTCTTAGCATCATCACAAAAAAATATCCACATGCAGTCAGAATAAACTACACGAGTATATAATTAACTTACATATTGCATCAACCGCGTATTCCCAATTATCGTCGCTGTTAGCATCCAGTCTCGACGACACAACTATATCAGATAACAAATTCTCAGCGATGATGACTATCTACCACAGCGCAACATCAAAATTAGAAAAAACAACACAATAACAACAATGACAATGTCATCGACATCAACAACGGAATTAATTCAACAAATAGCGACAAACACAACGCCGCAAAAGACAACCACGATCTTAATAACCTCAACCATCTCTGAATTCAGTGTGAATTTCCACTGCGATTCCAGTTAAGGAGATAGCTCTGGCAAAGTTACGAGTATACCACAGTTGGCCAAATATTAGATCAAAACCATTTGGTGGTCAGCAATCGAATAATTCCTTGGTGTTTGCGAGTAAAAATAAACGAGACGGGGCTCCAGATTGGAATATAGTTTCCTTACGATCTGTGTCTTACCAAATCGAACAGATCAATAATGAATTACAGCGTAGAATAAAATCCATTACGGGAAGAGAATCAAAAATCGCTATAACAGTTCATAAACCAACATTATCATCCGCGATTGAGATAAACTCACCCGGGTATGCTGTTGATATCTATCAGTTCTATAAGAACCGTGCTAGGATGGCTCGAAATCCCACCTAAGGCACCATCTTATCAAGATCTACCCGAACATAAACAGTCTGATTATACTTAAGATAAAGAATCATATCATGATGCAATAATATCGTACGATGGAAATTTTTGAGCTCTGGTATTTTTTCGTGGGTGGATAGAACCAGGTGGTGGGTGGTCTCAAGTAATTCCAAGTAGAATTACTGAACATTTCATAAAAAAACATGAATTTGAAAAATATAGACATATACTAAAAGTTAAACTTTCCAAAGAAGTCCCGCGAGATGAAATCATCAAATATATAGAAATATGTAATCAAATTATCACTGAAATGGAAGTTTTTAACTTACGGATTATTCAAACGGTCTTAAATGATACACATCCTAAAAAAAGAATAGAATTTGCAAAAGCATATAATATACGTGTATGAGATATTCCAGCATTCATGTTTCCTGAGTATAATGTAGACCAATTAAAAAATCCGTCAGTGATGTCATAGATGAGTATTTTCCACAAATACTTGCCGCATGGAAAAAAATAACACAAGCACAGACAACTATCCTCAAACATAATTATGATCCAGACGATGGTGGGCGACATATTGCTCCTCAAAATGTGAATATATCCTCGGTGATTGCAACAAATCTATTATGTGATGCTATTGATTATTAAGTTACCAAATAAATCTCAAAAAGTCAAATCAAGCCCAGCAGGGATATTTTTTATATTCGTTTGCACCAACGGCTCCACCCGGATTTTTAATAATTGAAGTTCCAACAAATCCAGTGTATATGCGATATCATAATGATTCATTAACGAGAATTAATTTTAAACTCACTTACCAGTCCAATAATTTGATTGACTTAGGAGGAGAGACTTTACAAATTATGTATTATCTGTATGTGAAATCGTAATGATTTCCATCTTAAGACTTTTACCTATAAAAAACATTAGTTGATACCAAAACTGTTATTTCTTTTAGTTTTGTCTGAAATAGTTTCGGTCAACGTAGAGGTCTTATTTTTGTGAAAAAACTTGGTCTGTTCACCCTTCTTGCTGCTCTGTACACTAATGAACACGCTTTGGCGATGCTGCAAGTTACTTTCAAAGAATCGATCCCTCCGTGCTCCATAAAGAGTTCACACAACTTTCCAAAACAACGTCATAAAATGTCCACGTCAGAACGACAATACTTTAACACTTCTTCCTGAAAGTCGAAGGGGTCTGAGGAGTGAGTCTGGTACCAAGCATAAAAAGCTTCCCATTGTTCGGTACGCATATTATCCGGGTCGTAGTCGTCAGCCTCAGGCAAATGGGGTAGACCAGCACGTTGATTGGCTTCGGTATTGAAAAAGTGCGGAAATAACCACTGGCCATTTCTGGCATTCCAAACGATTTAGGCATGCGACTCAAACGCATGGCCAAGTAACTCGTCGAATCGTTAAACTGCACTTGTCCTACTTGCATAAAAAATGATTTTGGCTCCGTTCAAAGTCACTTTACGACGTTCGGAACTTTGTTCTGTATAGTATCTGAGCAGAAATTGCCCATCGTATCCTGAGAAATTGTGAGCCATTACCGTGGCATGGCAATGACAATCTCAGTAACGATCGATGTCTTCTTGACTCCATGTCTCGTCGATGGGGTTTAAGATTCTTTGGACAAAATTGATCAAACCTCGAAATATTTGTTCACGTCCTCCAGGAATCTTGCTTCATTGAGGAATTGATTAAAGATAGGCTATTGGGTGCACTTCTCGCACGCTCGATGTGTCACGCAGAAATTAGGAATGGGAATATTGGTCTCTTGAATGCATTCGAAATCAAAAAAGATAAAATTACCTTTCATCGGGTCATCTTCTTGTTGGGGTTGGTATTTTTGAATGAAGCATTCGTGCACAAAGTCCACGATTTGGTGACAAATGTGACATCGTTTCTTCCCTCGACAAACGTGAAACTTGGCACTATTGGTACGTATGCCTTGTCCACAAGAAAGGCACAATCTCAGGAGTTGACAAACACTTTTCTGCTGTAAACCTTGCATCTTCAAATGTTGTTGGTAACAGGTAGGACTGACAAAATTGCGCAGACAAACAGGACAATGCACTCTTTCTTGTCCTTTGTCCAGCCAGGGTTGAGAGGCCAAACATCCTTCACATTTAGATCCAAATTGCTTGTGTTGTTCTCGATTGTTATAACCATAGTCACATTTTTCACAGTAGTAACTGTATCAAAGGAATCCAGTGATGTTGGTAATGGTATCAAAATGATCATTGTGATGAAAGACGTGATTGCATTTTCTGTGTTTAAAATCGTTGCCTCAAAACAAAAGAGGTCCACGCACTTCTTGAGGGTGCACTTACAAGGTGTAACGTGTAGCTAAGACGTTTTGCAATATTTAGATTTCTGGAATGCCGCAAGGGGTGTCTTTAGATATCTCCGCTTGCTGTAACAGGAGTTCTGCATCACCTCGTTGTTTGGTTCGATCCGATCGTTGAATAGTTTTCCAGGCTCTTTTCCATTCTGCCGTGTCGTTCGTGTCGGCATACGTTCTTTCCCCGACGATGGGACTGGCTAAACACATCTTGTCTAGAGAATTGTTAATTCGGACGAGGCTTATTTTGGTGCTGAGAAGGTCGTCCACCAATAACACCTTTTTGAGTCCTGTCCCTTGGGGAAGAGAAACGTGGGTCATGTTCAGTGAAGCTTTTCAGTTGGTGATATGAAACTTGCCTTTGGATTGTTGCACGTGTTGAATCTTGTCGATGACTTTGGAAGGTGTCAGTTCTGATGGGCTGCTAAACTCGACCCAAACAGGGGAATTCAAACCGTTGTGATCAATGGTAAGTGTCAAGCGAACGTCTTATTTGCATTGGCATCGTAGTTTCAGTGAGGTTAACAAAGAATCTCACAAATCGGCGATGAACCCTTCTGCTTCTCCAAAGGTACATCCGACTTTAAATCTTTAATTTTCACCGTGTATCTGTAGGCCGTAGTTCTAAATTTTGTATGGGAGCATTTTTCCGTCTCTTCAATGTGGTAATACTTTTGGGGTGATACTGGTGGACATTGGTTTGGAATATGCTCTCTTGGTCTGTCCGCATACGGGAAAGGTATCGGTTTAGGTTCACTCATGTCTTTGATTTGAGCGAACACTTCTTTACGTGTGTGAGACGATACTTCACGTCGCTGCCTCTTGCTTTCTTTTCTCTTTCACCGAAATAGTGCAATCGTTTCATCTCAGTTGCTGATTCAGAAATGATTTATCTGTATTTATAGCCCTATGTACCTCTAGGTGTGACAATGATTTGCTATATTTCACAAAGGCAAGTGAAGTCCAACAGTTAGGAACATCTGGCTGACTTATGCTATCGACAATACCGCGTCCTAAAAACCTCGTGCATCTTGACGACCTTTTGATTCAAATCCTACCACGAAAGGAAAAGGAAAAGAAATAAAACCAGACAATTGGTCTCATCAAGAATTCTAGAGACTGTATTATGCCGCTAGTACACGTAAGTACTCCATCTAGAAAACAACGCTACACGACTACGATGTCTCGTTCTCGTTGTCACTTCTACTTTATCGTTGACCGCGATTATCTACCAACCCAGATTTAACATACGTCTTTCTTCATTTGATATTTTCTAAAATTACTAAACTGATTTTAAAAAGAACTACCCCTTTTTTGACAACAGCAACGATGTCTTCTCCTGCTCTTACTACTGTAGCTGCACCTACAACGGCGATCTTTCATAAGACCAAAGCTTGAGTCAGAGCAAGGTAAGTTGTGAAGTTGAGAGGAGGTGTATAAACAACATCTGTCCCTATGTTCCAGTTCTGTTTGTGATAATAACTTGCGGTACTTCACATTTCTTAAAGTGGAAATGTGTGCAAGCCGTACAAAAGTTATTTGACTATAGTTTTTGACACTTGCACAGACACTTCACTTCATAAGTGTCAACAATAAATTACTATCAGATTTTTACCTCTTTCCAAAACACGCAAATACTTGCAACGTGACCACAATCTGCACTTCTATATTTGTGGATATCCCACAGACCCGTCTCAGCATACAGAGTTGGCTAAGAACTGTAGGAATAATATCACATCATTGCTTCAACAATACCAACAACAAAATTTATGTGTATCTTTCCGTTCCACACTTTATAATTTGTGAGGTCTTTCTTTCTTTTATAGAAGATGTAAGACTGTGTATTGTTGTAACGGTATTTATGTAGTTTAGTCTGTTGCTGCGAACGACAATATATATATATATATATATATATATATATATATATATATATATATATATATATATATATATATATATATATAGCAAAGTGCTTAAGTTTGTTCATATTTGCATTATTTCAAGCTCTACAAAACGTACCAAGTTTGTCTTGCAAGAGGATAGAGACTTAAAGTTACGCGAACGTGAAGGAAAACATACCTTTGTTACAACAGTTTGCAATCTGTCTTCATTCTAATCATGCTTGCCTTATATCTTTGTCTTTTTGATAATATATTTCTTTTGATGTAAATACATGCATCTATGGAAAGGCAGACTTGGTTAAGCAGCAGCGACGGTGAACCCTATAACTTTTTAAGGCGTCTATTTGGCAAACAAATGCTTCCTCCAAAACCGAAAAAAATAAGGTCAAAAACACTAAACAAAAGCTTCTAACTAATTGTGATTCTCTTACGGGTTAGTTAATTCTGTACTTTTTTGGTCATTAAAAACAATAGTACGCTTTTGATCATTTATCTTTATGCCTATTCGTTGTCACACCCTCTCTGATGCTACTGTTTTATCCAAATAATTTATTAAAACAGATTTGATATCTTGATCAGGTGTCATTTAAATGTATCATTATAAAACTATTATAAAACTATGCAGAGTTGACTCAGCATGACTAAATAAGTTCCTAAAATGATTATAATCCATATCACCTCTGCACCAGGTCTGATGAATATTTCTAAGTGTATGTGTATCAACTCCATTAAACATAGCAAGAATATTAGAATTATCTCTGATCACTTTTGTCATTTGTGTATTCCGCTGGGTAACATAAATCACATCAGTATTTTTATGTCTACCTCTGGAAAATATCCGAGCAGGGTTTGGCTGTTTGTCCAACATCAAATCATCATATACGATTAAATTATTAATGAATTCATCAGTTGAATCAACGCTCGGCGCTTCATTGATATTAGTAATAAATTGAATAACTTCGTCATCGCTTATCGTCGATGCGTTCTCGTTATAATCTTTTAACACATCGTGACATCTTTGATTGTATACGGATAGACCAATCAAATACAGCTTATCCCACTTCATCCATCTTAATATTATATTAAGTAACAGTTGCGTCTTGCCACTTCCAGACGGTCCAGTTATAACCACACGAATTGAATTTGGTAGCGTAGCAATATGCTTAACAGGTTCTCGTTTTCGTGTCGCTGGAAAATCAATTACATTCGTGTTATAAATAAATTATGGATCTATATTGTGTGAAATGCAAGACATGTATTAGCACAAACGACTTAACATCAATTAAAACAAGTAATAACAGATTAGCACTTGCCGGTAAGTGTGTACATTGCGGTACAAAAAAAATTAAATTTATTTCTATAAAATCTGGTGATGATTTTGAAAAAAAAAGCCGAAGAGGTGACATTGCAGCTAAATTGACAAAACTACCAGGGACTCCATGGGCCAAATACCCAGAAGAAAAACATCTTCCAGGATATAATTACTGCAGCCCTGGAACCAGACTCGATATCCGACCTGATAGCCAAGACCAAACAAGACCAGATAAATGCTATTTATAAGGCGTGTCATGCTCATGATGTTTATAAAAGTAACAATCTGCAACATAGACATCTCGCAGATGTGAATTTGATTCACGCGTTAAATTCTATTACTGATAAAAATGTTAAGGAATTATTAGCAAGCTGGTTAATAAAAACTGCGATGAAGGGTAAATTAGTGCTAGGTGCTGATAATTAATATGAATACGGAATCTATTTATTTTTCCCCAAGCAGCAAGGCACACAATTTACTGCAACAGATTGGTTATCAAAACAGGCAATATTGCAGATGTATCTACCACCGGCTAAACAAATTCACTCTGCTCATTTTGATGTCATAGCTCCAAACGAAGTTCATCATGTTGATATATTATTTCTGTCGCATGATACTCTCACAGGACGGACTTACAAGGCTTTGTTAATTGTAGTTATTGTTGCGCGTAGATATAAGGAAGCTGAACCATTGATGACCAAGGCGGCATCATAAGTATCTGTTACGTTTGAACGAATTAATTGTCGAGGACCTTAACAGTGGCAACAAGTATTACAGGTTAATCCTGGCAAGGGATTTCACGGTCCAGTGTTATTACTGCAATAAACCGTGATCAGGCAATTGTTTAACGATTTAATCGAACACTTGCTGAGCGGTTATTTGGATATCTATATGCGAGATAATTTATCGAGGAAACGCGGTCACGTGAATGGGTTGCAATATTACCAAGTGTGATAACCGCACTAAATAATGAAATTACTCAAACAATCAATATGAAAGCTATTAACGCGATCAAAAAATTCAACATCAATATCAAATCCTCTATTACTTTTCTTGTCGCTTTGCTAATAACCAGCGAGTCTTTTTCTGATTATATCATCGCTGACAATATCGCTGATAGAGTTGTCATTAGAATCTCATACGACTCTACGAAGTTCTAACTCGTAACACTGCGAGATAAATTAAATTCGACCACTCGATGCGATCATCTACGATCCAAACAACTGTATCAGAGATGTTAACCCTTGAGATGAGTGTATCGTCATTGCATACCCTAGTGTGAATGGAGATTTGTCAACGCGCAGTGCATCTTCGACAACATCGATATCGACCAAAACAATATCATTTAACACGAGAGTCTGTTTTTCTGTCCCTGACTATGTCAGGCGCCCATGAATATCAACTTAAATATTTTGTTTACGTGTATCAGCTGGTCTAAAACATAACGGCACTGGAAGTGTTACGAATTTTTCTTTATGTAATTGAAACAACCGCTGTTGAAGTGTGTCTCTGGCTATCTTTCTACTTGCCACTATCAAATCATTTGGTCTCCACGCTTTCCAAAAATCACTTAACGAGCTTTCTGAAATCATTTTACGCGCTATTTAGCACTGGATTGTATCCGGTTGTAATCTGATTAATTTGTTGAACTCGCTTAATTCTTGATCAAGCGCTCAATGATCAGTATTAATTTCTTCATAATAATTTACAATTCGCTTCAGCCAATCATGTGGAGACAAACCGACAAATGGTGGTCGTTGACCATGATCGCCACACATTATCACAGCTGTATTATTTTAGTAAGGACCAATTCAGAAACATTTTTAATATCTCCAACGACACTATACATATCTCATCCCAAATACCTTTCTACTTGCCACTATCAAATAATTTGGTCTCCATGCTTCCCAACAATCACTTAACGAGGTTTCTGAAATCATTTTACGCGCTATTTCGCACTGGATTGTGTCCGGTTGTAATCTGATTAATTTGTTGAACTCGCTTAATTCTTGATCAAGCGCTCTATGATCAGTATTAATTTCTTCATAATAATTTACAATTTGCTTCAGCCAATCATGTGGAGACAAACCGACAAATGGTGGTCGTTGACCATGATCGCCACACATTATCACAGCATTATTATTTTAGTAAGAACCAATTCAGAAACATTTTAATATTTCCAAAGACACTATATATATCTCATCCCAAATAATAACCCCGGAATATGTTTATCAACCATTCGATCTGGAGTCCGTATGTCACCTACATACCGAAACAAACTATGATAAGTGTAGGAATTAACTCCTCGTTGTTTCATCTCTCCGGTAAGTCTGTGTGTGGGTGTTAACACAATCATGTCTGACTTCTCCCGAAATAATTCGATCACTCTTGTTGTTTTTTCCAGAGCCGCCGCATCCATTTAAGTAAACGGTTTTATATCTCCAAACTGGATCGGATAACGAAGGTGCACTCAATAACTCTGCTAGCTGATTATTTTTCATGAAATTATCTGCAACAGTAACATCCGCTGCTTCAGAATAATCATGTAATATTTCTTGTTTTATTCTCCATGATCCCCAACTCACAGTTATTCCCCGACTCACATCAAAATTTGTAAAACGAGCCACTGCTTCTTTATAATTGATATCTATATAAAATGAATCCGTGGCGACTCTTACCGCGGTGTCAGGAAATCTACTTATCATCGGTAGCAGGTTTATTAAAACATAAGCCAGATGCTTATACTGAGGAGATTCGCCATCGACGATGCTAACAATAGTTCCTAACTTTATTCCGTCAGACAAGTAAGCATTTTCTCGACTGACAAATATATTTTTTGATGTTGCATCAGCGATGATAAAATCATATTCAGCATCATCTAGAATCAATTGTGAATAATGCCGCTTGTGATCATATGATCCACTTTGGGTTAATTTACCGATTATTCTTCTAATGAGATCATTTGGATTTTTATTATTGATTTAACAAGTCTCCTCGGATCGTTTAAAGATATAGTCTTCGTCGAGATCAGGAACATTTTCCTTGAAATTGTTAATAATCTTATCAAGACTATCGGGCTGTGCTAACCAAACTTCAGTCAGCGCTCGATATGATATAATTGTCTTACAGACAATCAGCAATAATAGTATTTTACAATCGATAATATACCGTAATAATACTATTTGTGCCCAATTTTTTTATAAGAGAAATGTCTACCCATCCAAACATAACAAATTGGATGAAGTCCTTGAGCGATTTCGAATGATATTACACTAGCGAATTCGGTTAGATCAAAATAGGGTAGTGGTCCATTTATCGCAACTTGTGTCATCTGGTGTATGGATTGTTCAACTCGTTTAAAATACCCAGCGCATTCACCTTACCCGAGGAGATTTCCTTGATAACACGCGATCATATCTACCGAAATAACATTTTTAGAATTATATTTAGTATTCCACAATCCACCGTGCCCATATTCTACACAACTAGTATGAACATCTGAGAGAATTTCAAATCGTGTTGGCTTCCAAAGATATCTCTCTCGTGCGAAATGATTTGCAACTGATGGGACTGTAAAAAAGTTTGTTAGTAATTGATCGGTATTATCCCTCGAAAATATCTCAGCGAGTTTTCTCATTGCACCGTGAAGAGTGGGTATTTTTTTCTATGCAGCGAGTGTATGAGGAACAGTTTAATTGATAAGATTGCTGAGTGATTTCTTTAGTTGTTCGATTGAAAGTTTAGGTATTACAAATGTCTGTAATTGTTCTTCGGTTATTTTAAAATGATCAAGAAATACCTTATCTTAATAGAATATATCCTTATCATTGTACGTGCGAGCATCTATAAAACGTAATACTCGATCATGAATTCGTAGATTAATGTACTCGATATCGTCTATTATTTGATTTAAATGCTGAATTGTTTCGATAATTTGTTATTTTAAAGCATCAGAATAATCCTTTGTAGCACTTACAAGTAAATTGTGTAATCTATCAAATGCGTGAGTGAGCTCGGGAGTTATTCTCGCTCTAAAGTTATTAATACAACCCTTAATCATAATCATTTTAGAACCAGCCATGTAGGATCATCCATAAATAATGTATTAAGACGCGTAGGTATTTTTTTCGCCATCAAGAATAATGAATAATTCTTTTTCCCAAATCGATTTCCTGTACTCTGGTTGTGTAAAAATAATATTCACATTTGTTATAAAATCATTCAATGTTGATTCTCGCGGTCCTTGATAATTATGTGGTGAGATTTCAGGCCATCCTAGCACTGTTATGATCGATGAATTATAAATATCTACAACATAACAGGTGAGTTTATTTCGATCGTGGCTGATAAGGTCGGTTCCTGAATCGTAATAGCAATTTTTGATTCTTTTTCTGGAACGGATTTTATTCTACGCTGGAGTTCATTATTGATCTATTCAATTTTCTAATTACCGGACGATATAGAATCAATATTCCAATCAAAAGTTCCATCTGGTTTATCTTTACTCGCAAACACTAGAGAATTATTCGGTTGCTGCCCATCAAAATATTTTGATCTGATATTTGATCAACTGTAATTTACTCGTAATTTTGCTAGTGCGATTTTCCTTACCAGAAATGCAGTTGGAAAATTCATGATGAATGCAGGGTTAGTTGAGATCATTGTTGTTCTTGCCTGAGTTGTGTTCGCGGCTATCTGTTGTAGTAATTCCGTTATTCATGTTGATGCCATTGTAGTTCTGTTATGTTTGTCTAATTGTGATGTTATGTGGTAGATTTTAATCATCACCGAGAACTCGTTATCGGATATCAATGTATCGTCGAGACTTGGTGATATCAACGAAGATATCTGAGAATATGCATTTGTTACGATAAGTAATTTAATTATATACTCGTGTAGTTTATTTTGACTGCATGAGGATAATTTGTTTGCAATTATATTAAGAAACCCTGTAATTGTTGTTGTTTCTGAAACACAAATTGTGACAACTGCACGTGTAATCATTGTTACAGGTTATAACAATATACCCGCTCTAGCAATAACAGATGAAGCCGAATACATGATTATGTCAACACGTGTAATACGCCTGCGGTATTTTGTTTTACTTTTACTGTATTCTCGTCAACGAGCTTTTTAGTTTAGCTTGAAACTCGCGCACTTGATGGTATCGATATTGACATTCATTATACAATTTACTTAAATCAATTACAAATTATACTTATTATCTGATTGTTGTTGCTGTTAAATTACCATTGATGGATTTTATTCTAAACCTTTCAGTGGTTCCTTTAAGTATAACCTCACTTAAGATATTAACACCGGTTGATACATCTGATGACACATTAAATTGTAACGGTGAAATTAGAGTTAATCTATAGATACCCTGGACTTGCCCCGTAACATCTATATGATTATTTTGAGGTCCATATGCATTCTCATCGTTGTACCGAGTACACGGTATTAATATTTTGTTGATGGGGCATTTTAATCTTATCAAGTCGTGCAGCGATAGTAGGAAAATCACGAACTATCATCCTGTGTTTGCTTAATCGTATCAGTAGTAGTCTTAATATCAGAGAGTTTCATGGGAATATTTGACGATTTTCCAAAGAAATTATCTACGGTTTTATATGAGGTTTTTTCTTAAGTTATTACGGAGATTTCCAAACGCATCTACATGGACATTATACTCAGCCCGCAACATTGATAGTTTATCGTCAGTGTTTTTATATTCCCCTCGCAGCGCGCCTACATAGAATTTTGTCACAGCGTCATTGTCCGATGTTGGATTACCAAGTGCAGTTATATTATTCGATTTCATGTTAGGCTTGCCCGTCATTGTATCACCGGATTTTTTAAAACTCGATTATTATTATTATATATTACAGTTGGAAAAGGAACCTCTGGTTTGATCTTACTAGTAGAATCAAACACTGCTATGGAATTTTCGGTTACTTCATTAAGTATAACTATAATATCATTCAAGAAAACATTACTCTTTTTTAATTTTCCCTGCCTATCTTGAAATACGACTATTTCGTTTGAATCCACATTTGCGAGATTTAGCATTTCGGATATTTCATCTTCGATTAATTTTTTTACATCATCTGCTGCCGATATTTCCCCTGTGTTTTTTTTAGGCTCTCTAGAGATCTCCCGTAAAATATAAATCATTATATTTTAAGATCTCTCTAAAAGTAACTACTCGTGTATTCGTGTACGATTTTATAGGGTGCTTTGGTTGATTTTGATATAGCATCAATGAGATTAATTAATTCTTCGCAGCATATTGGTGGATGAGTCATTGTCTCTGTTGGTAGCGTCGAGTACCAGTGAGGGAATTTTAATTGTTGTATCATCATCATCATCAGTCTCTTGACCTAGTGTGGTCGTTGATGCACTGTGCTGCTGAACATCTGACCAGTTCCCTCCATTTGACTCGATCATGTGCCAATGCCTGTGTCTCTGCAAAACATTTCCTGGTCCATTCTGTGATGTTGTCACTCCACTTTTTCTCTGTCTACCTCTCCTTCTACCACCTTGGACACTACCTTGCAGTACTGTTGTGGATAGACTGTTGGCTCTAGTGACATGGCCATACCATTTCAGCTTTCTCTTTTTGACAACGGTGAGGAGGTCTTCATATTGGCCTACTTTGTGCCTGATGGTGTTGCGCACTTTTTCATTTGTGATGTGGTCCATGTAAGAGATGCCAAGGATGGTTCTGTAGCATCTCATTTCAAGTGCTTGATTTCTTCCTTGTAATTCTGCTCTCAGGGTCCAGGCCTCACATGAATACAGAAATATTGAGATGACTAGTGGTCTCAATATTCTGATTTTAGTTTTCAGACAGATGTTCTTGTCTCTCCAGACGGGTCTTATCTTTAACATAGCTACCGTTGTTTGTGCTGCTCGTGACAAATAATCTGCTATTGATCCCTCTTCCGTGATTATGGAACCAAGATATTTGAATTGGCCCACTGTTTCCAGTCCCTGTCCTCTGAGTTTAATCTTGGTTGAGATTTGTTTGCCACTGATTGTCATCAGCTTTGTCTTCTCGGCACTTATCTCCATGTCAAATCTGGAAGATGTTTTATCCAGGTTCTTCACTAAGGTGGCAAGCTCATCTTCACTGCCTGCCATCCCATCAAAGCGGAGGTTGGTGATATTACGCCTTCCAATGCTGGCTGTCCCACAGTGGTTTTCCAGGGCTTCGCTCATGATGCGCTCTAAGTAGATGCTGAAAGCGTGAGTGACAGGAGACAGCCTTGCCATACTCCAAATGTAGTCTTGAACCAGTCCCCCACAGAACCTTGAGCAAATTACTGCACTGATAGCCTTGGCGTACAGCTGCTTAATGGTGTTGGTCAAGTTTTGACCCATGTTGTACTTCTTCACTGTGGCCCACAATGCCTCATGTCACACTCTATCAAAAGCCTTTTTGAAATCTATAAACACATGATAGATGTCTTGTTGATGTTGTAAGTACTTTTCAAAGAGAACCCTAAGATTGAAAATTTGTTCTGTTGTGTCTTCCACTACGGAACCCTGCCTGTTCTTCAACGATTATTTCTTCTGCTTGTGGGGTCAGTCTGTTCAAGATGATATTCAGCATCACCTTACTAGCATGGCTGATCAAACTGATAATTCTGTAATTTTGGCACAGCTGGAGATTGCCTTTTTTGGGGAGTGTTATAATTTGTGACTGGGTCCACTGTGTTGGCCATTCGCTTGTCTGCCAGATCTTGTTGCAGATTTGTGTTAGTAGTTCTATCACTGATTCTCCACCATTCTTGATAAGTTCAGCTGGGATGCTGTCTACTCCAGCTGCCTTTCCATTCTTCAGAGCTCTTATTGCTGACTCCACCTCTTCTTTGAGAATGGGGAAATCATCATTATTTGTGGAGTTTGGAACTTGAAGCACCTCTGGGTCTCCTGAGGACGGATGGTTGTAGAGTTCTTTACAATACTCAGTCCATCTTTCTGCAATGACACTTGCTTCTGTGAGGCATTTTCCATTTTCATCTTGAATGGTACTGACTCTAGGTTGCTTCTTTCTGGTGAGGTCTTTCACAATTTGGAATGCCTTTTTGCTGTTATTCTTTATCAGACTGCTATCTATTTCTGTGCACTGATTTCCAATCCAATCTTGTTTTGCTTTCTTCAATTTTTTCTGATATTCTTGTTTATTTCTTCCACTGCCCCTGTTGTGTGTCTGGTGTTTTTAGGTCTCTTCGGGCATCACACAGATTCAAAATCTCTTCTGTAACCCAGGGTTTTATCTTTGGGCGATGGAGGCCAATGATGTCCTTGGCAACTGTTGTCATGACTGTGTTGAAAGTATCTGTCATCACTTTAACATCATCATCCATTACAAGGAGTGGAGCAAATTTTCCTCCAGTTATGGCTTGCAATTACTTGCAGATGTTAGGGTTCTTCACTTGTTCAAGGTTGAATTTAAGCCTGATTTTCTTTGGCTTGTTAATTTTCTTCAACCTCATTCGGAAGTTCATAATGACGAGGTCGTGATCAATCCCAACATCAGCACCTGGAAACGTTCTTGTTTTTTCTCTATTGATGCCAGATCGGTACCGGTTTTGAACTAGTATATAGTCGATCTGGTTAAGATGGGTTCCATTTGGTGCATTCCATGTGCAGCATCGGTAAGCTTTATGTTGACGCAGGATGTTGGCTAGTACCAAGATGTTGTAGCTTGCGAACTCGAGCAGCCGTCTCCCTCTTTCATTGGTAAGCTCATTGTAAGAAGGTGCACAATGATCATCCCAGTCTTTAAAAGCATCTTTGCCATCTCATATTTGGCATTCCAGTCTCCTTGGATAATAAGGATGTCTTTTTTACTTACCATGTTTATTATACCTTGAAGTTTGTTGTAGAACTCCTCTATTTCTTCATCATCATGATCAGTAGTTGGAGCATAGACTTGGATAATTGTGATGTTAAAGGGGGATGCTTTCAGACGAATGGAGATGATTCTGCTAGATATGGAGCGACATTCAAGAACAGATCCCTTGATGGCTTTGTTTACAAGGAAGCCTACTCCATTTATAGACTTGTCCAGCTCTCCACTATAGTATAATATATGCCCATCTTCAGTTTGGTGTTCTCCTAGGGCTTTCCGTCTTACTTCACAGAGTCACAGTATGTGACATGTGTAGTGTTCTATCTCATGTGTCAACTCTTGGAGTCTTCCAGTTTGCGCCAGAGTTCTAATGTTCCAGGTGGCGATGGCAACGTTGTCTCTCGCTCTGATTTTATGCAAAGTACCAGTAGCACACTTGTCACCCCGTCCTGGTGGAAAACAGCAGGCGCGGTCCTTGTTGACCCGGGTGACGACCGATCCGGTATGATCCGGTATGATGACTTCTTATTTGTCCAGCATTATCAGTGTGAATTGGGCAAAGGTCGTCTGGCGGAGCCTATCCCTCTCCAGACCAAGGAGTTGCCAGAAGGGGATTTAGTACATTGTCCAACTGCCTTAGGGTCTCCACTCCTGATTTTCTTCGAGGGTTTACCCCCTTAGCTTTTGGCTAACCAAAGCCAACCTGCAAGGCAGCAAGAAACTCGTGTATGGGCGGGTTCGTCCATTTCCCGAACAAATAGAGCATCTGCCACTGCCCAAGTGTTGTATATAGCGCGTAAATTCCCTTGGTGGCATTAACCCGTATGAAGAAAAATAAACGATACCGCGTGGATCAATCGCGTATGCAACACCGTGAGTTTCAGGTCCAGTGCTGTTATCGACATTAATAACACCGGTTTCAATATTGTTTGGTTGTTGTGGTAATTCATCTCGCAAAAAAAAAATCTCTTTAGTTCTTTTATTCCTAATTTTTTAGCAGCATCGATTAAATTAAAATTTGACAATGGTGTTATTAAATCGTCACTTGCAACCTCACGCCGCCTCTGCTGTATCATGAATACAGAGTCCTGGCAACCTTAGCCATTTTCCCTTATTTTGTATCCTCGTCATGCTGCTTTCTTTAGTGCAATTCCTGCCGCTGTTCCAACTGCTCCTAACACAGCGGATTTCGCGACTGCAGGGGCGGCGGCGGTAGCAATCAATGCTGGTAATGCAGCGAGAAGTGGAAATATACCACTCGATTTAATTTTTTTTATCTCAGCCGCAGATATAGTAATCTGAACACCTTTTCAATCTTTTTTTTTGCATCATTGAAATGTTTAATCTGACAAGCTTTCAGTGATAGCTTATTCTGACCACCAGTGATCTGATTATGTTTTAGCAATATCGTAGTTCCTCAATTTTTTTAGCTGAATCAGATTGCAATTTTTTAATCTCACCAGCAGAAAGTGTGACACTAACGTGACTACATGACATTTTATTAATAAATGAGATTGATCTAATTGTCTACTTATTTTTGGAAAACATTACATGTTTTCTACTGGTGCATCAACTACCCTTAATCGTCCACCAACACCTTCGAGTAACATCGATTTGTCGCTGAGTATGACGGCAATTGCTCTGTAATCACCGTAAACAATTGGTGGACCTGCCGCAGTAACAGTAAGTTGTTACACGAGTTCAAAAGTGTTTATCAACGACGGACGGTCTGGTTAAATCGAGATGTTCCAGTGAAAAGGAATAAATCAGATATAAGTTGCTAAAATCTGATTGTGATATTTGCAGACCGGTATCTACATCTGATCACGTCCCATAAATGCCAGCAAGCGATAACACGCGCATGCTATTTGTTTTTCGTCATAATTGTCCTTTTTAATGAAGTGCTACCGTGTGTTTTGCTCCAAAAATTACTTTTTGGACGTTTCTACAAAATCCAAATATATGAGATATTGGAATCAAACATGAAAATAATCTCCTCTAAACATATTTGTAAGTGTTGCAAATCGTAAGTTGAAATTAGTATCCAGATCTTTTATAATATAAAAGGCATCAGCTGCTTTATCTGTATGTTCAGCGTCAACTAGTTGATAAATTGCATTAGCTACTGGTTTTGATATGGTTTAATGCCATTTTTCAGCACAATATAGGATATGCATGGCACCCAGTATTAGTGGTGGAGGAAGAACCCGAAAAACCCTAGAAAGAACCACAGACCCACAAGAAGCTACTGGCAAGCTTTCTCACTTAACTATATTAGCCGAATCTTAGATTCGAACCCATGCAGAGATGAGATAGCAGTGATCCGTAACGAACATCACTTTAGACCACTCGGGGCCCCACATTAGCTACTGGTGTCCGTAATTTAACATACTGAATATGTTCAGCGTGATCAGTAATATCCTTAGCAAACATCATAGATGAACCAGTCGATCTTGTATAATCATCATAATATGTCGCTAAACCAGTTATTGTTGTGGAAACATCAACATCATGTTCAATAGATTCAATCTCTCTTCCATCACAGATATATTTAGTGCTATTAAACAGTGCCGTAATTCCGTTGTTGACGAAACCAGCATGAGCATTTTCTGCATATCCACCACCAACATATGTTGCGAGTTTTCCTTCTACTTCAGTAAATGCTTCAGTTAGTAGAAAGTATTTACTTGTATCTTGAACACAAGTTAGATTCTAGATCTGGAATCGGGTTGTCGCGTTATTTGAATAAAATTGATAATTGCATACTAAATCATTTTTGAGAACCAGTGCATCTATATCAAATGCTGTGTCGGGTGCAGATTTTGAACATTTTTTTATATATTTTTCGATCTAAATTGCGATCTCTCTGACTTTTTCAAACCACTTCCCACTATCAGATTTGCAGTAACATTTATATGCGCATCAGATCCTTGATTTATCAGTGCTGCTAGTTTTTGATCCGCCGCTTGGTTTATTTTATCTTACTAAAATTTGCAAGCATAATTTCTGTAGATGCCAGTTTCATAGGTGCTGGTGGTTATCGTCGTCGAATCAAAGTGGTTAGTCTTTAATTAGCTACAGATAAGGCTTTACTGGCAACAGGACTAATACCCTTATCATGAATAAATTCAATAGCTATCATTGATAGTTTTTTTGCAATTGATGCTATTTTAAGAGCCATTCTTGTGAATAACCCTTGAATAACATTACCAAGACCATCTCCATCATATATTTTATAAACAGGCAACAGTGAATTTACAACGTAAGTCATAGTTTCCTTATGGTGGTTGTTGTGTATGATCATCCTTTTTAATTATTTATCTAATCGTGTGTCTAATTGTCACCAGGACAATCAATCACTGTAATAACCATCAACGAGTTCATCGATAAATTCTCGATATACACCGATATCCATGATACTACTTTGAAATAATCGTCTACAGATATCAGCAGTTTAACTAATTATTTTCTGGCAAGTTATTTCCAGCTTGTTTACCACCGATGAGGATTTCTGATTGTGCTATGTCGGATAGAATATTATTAGGACAGGTAACAATACCACTACTGCGAGTTCCACTCAGAGAAAATCCTTTACCACTAGTATAACCAGTTACACCTTGCACATCATCTAATTCTTTTTCATGTCCCAGCCCAAATCTTTCTAAAACATAATCTGTTGTTCTTTCTTGTTGTGGTGGGGATGACTCATATTTTGAAGATTTTTGTCTCTACCCTTCTTGTTTTCTCTGTTTTAGTTCTTTTTCTTCCCTGTTTTTGTTATTCCATGTTTTGTCATTTTCTTTTTCTTTTTGCTGTTGTAGTGTTTCTATTTCTTGCTCTTTTAGTTCTTTATATTGACCATATACTTTATCTACCACGCAAAATATTACATTTTTGTCCTTTTGTTTACACTATAAATCCCATGAAAATTACTTTCTAGTCCTTTAAATTTGTTTAAATTATAAATCCCATGAAAAATTACTTTCTAGTCCTTTAAATTTGTTTAAATTATAAATCACATGAAAAATTACTTTCTAGTCTTTTAAAATTGTTTAAATTATAAATGAAATGAAACACTACTTTCTAGTCTTTTAAATTTATTTAACTTATAAATCACATGTACAATTACTTTCTAGTCTTTAATTTGTTTAAATTATAAATCCCATGAAAATTACTTTGTAGTCCTTTATATTTGTTTAAATTATAAATTCCATGAAAAATCAATTTCTTGACCTTTGATTTATTTAAATTATAACTCCCATGAAAAATCAATTTCTAGTCCTTTAAATTTGTTTAAATAATAAATCCCATGAATAATTAATTTTCAGTATTCTAAAATTGTTTAAATTATAAATTCCATGTAAAATTACTTTCTAGTCCTTTTCAAGGTTGTCAAGGGTATGCATATTCCTTCCAACATTATGGACAATGGTACCAGTTGTGTGGCAACGGTGAAACTGTTGTTAGCTAAACCAAAATTAAAAAGAAAAAGAATAACCTTATGATTCCACTGGATAATATGGTATTTACGGATTTCTGATAGCTGTTTTAACTATGCAAGAGATCTGCTCTCCTTCAGCATACGGTCTTTGACTTGGTGGAAAAAGAAAGATTTGCAGAAATCTTGATGACATAGTTATTGATACCTGTGTAAAAGTGAAATGTAAGTATATTTCCTATAATTCTATATTCTACCGGACAATCTTACCAACAGGTATATTTTTCCAGTTTCTAGTTTGGAAGATGGCAAAATATTGTGTAAAAATGTTAATGAGTTTTGTGGAACAAAATAGGTGTTTTTATAGATATGTATTGCCATCAAAAATGCAGTTTAACTGGAATTGGGATTAAATTTTACCATGGCTGAAAATATTCAAAATGATAATATGCATCCTCACATGCAATAATAACAAAATTAATATTATGCGATTTATTGACTAGTTACATATGAATCTCTGCTTAAAACTTTTTCAAACCATATTATTAGGTTTTTTTT
Organism: Unio delphinus; assembly: GCA_029339505.1. Classification (NCBI taxonomy): domain Eukaryota; kingdom Metazoa; phylum Mollusca; class Bivalvia; order Unionida; family Unionidae; genus Unio; species Unio delphinus. Next base: position 133,507 of record JAQISU010000168.1, on the reverse strand, counting down.
ACCAAATCTTATCAATCATACATTTTTAAATTAGTGTGCAAATTTTTGAGTTTTAAATGAATTGCACCAGTGTTCACTCGAGAATCAAATCGCCATTCACTTGCTGACTGTGACTAGGTAGTTTCCAAAGAGTCAGGTTATAACAGCAATCACTTCACAATTATTATTTCCAGTTCAGTACCCTTGAAAATAGTTCTAGTCTATTTTTAGAAAAAATTTTCCTCTCTCATTTTGGTGGTGATAGAAGAGTTATATTAATGCATTTTTGGTTGGGATTTAAAGGTAATTGTTTATTCTTGAGAATATGAGCTGAGAGAGTGGTTGTCTGTATTTTGGTGATAGTGCACATGAAGTAATAAGGCCTTGGTGATGATCCAGAAGTGAAATCTGTGTTCTGTGAACATGCTGTTCTATTTACAGTGCAGCAGCTCCGAAAAATGCCGGTGAACCCCTGACAAGAACTTCACTGTGAAGCCATCTTTGGGGGTATTTTAGATTAACATATGATTTGTATTGATTGTCACACAGCTGAAAGGTCAATATTAAAAAGAAATATATGTAGAGAACATATAGTAAAATTAATAGTGGTGTATGTCCAATATGGTGAGACCTATAATGATAGTCGCACACGCACCCCTCCAAATATTGTGTGAGTTGATCAACTTTGAAATTTCAATTGTTATATAAAAAAATTTTTTTATACATAAATAGAAACACTACTGGTAATCAAAACTAATTTAATATAACAAGATTAAAATATCTTATAATTATCACTTGCCCACAGTATGTATTTGTCCAAAACGTTTATGTGATTCACATCCATGACTGCAGATTTCACATCTCAAATGTGACATTTTAATCTAGCAGGTGGACTCGCATTTGATGATTAGTCAATGGAGACTGAAAGTGTTGGCTTCCATGTTAATGAAGAAAATGATAATGACAGTCAGGAGGAGTATGAAGCTTCTATTCCCTTAGCTTGACTGGCTTATGAATTATGACTAAACATTAACTCTGAGTACCTATCCAATTCTCATAATGACATTCCTGTTGAGGATAATTCTTAGTCATTAAATTCACATAGCATAAAATTAACAAACAGCTTTCTTAATTGTATGTATTCTTTCACACACATATGCTGATGCTGCCACACTTGCATCTTCTCACTTTGTATTGTCACATAAACACACACACTTTTTTCACATCTGTAGAAACCTCAGTAAACAGTCATCATTTCAAAAGAGATACAAAATTGGGATCCCAAGGGTTTTTATTTTATATCAACTTAGTAAACAGTACAGTATCAGCAAGTATATGCTAAAATATAAAACTTAATATCATGGATGGATTCAATTTACTCACATCACACTTCTGTAAAATACTTCAAAAATTATAAACATATATTTTAAGTTTTCATTAACTGACATGTTATACTTCAAATATCCATTTATTCATTCATACATAATCATCAGTTAAATTGATCTATGCCCCACCCCTGTTCGAATATACAATTACATTGATCTATGCCCCACCCCTGCCTCTGATATACCCTTACATTAATCTATGCTCACCCCTCCCTCTGATATAGTTAAATTGATCTATGCCCCACCCCTACCTCTGATATACAGTTACATTAATCTATGCCCCACCCCTCCCTCTGATATAGTTAAATTGATCTATGCCCCACCCCTACCTCTGATATACAGTTACATTAATCTATGCCCCACCCCTGCCTCTGATATACCCTTACATTAATCTATGCTCACCCCTCCCTCTGATATAGTTAAATTGATCTATGCCCCACCCCTACCTCTGATATACAGTTACATTAATCTATGCCCCACCCCTCCCTCTGATATACAGTTCCATTAATCTATGCCCCACCCCTCCCTCTGATATACAGTTCCATTGATCTCTGCCCCACCCCACCTCTGATATACAGCCTGATGTTTGGGAATTATCATTCCTCTGTTTCTGAAATATCAATCATGTGGAAATATAAGCTTCAGAATTAGATATCATAACTCTCATCAAGTGAATTTCTACAAATTTGGGACAATAAATAATTACTGAATGCTTCCAATGGTTTCTGGTATTTCCATAAAATGGTTTGGTTCTTGCAACACTATTACTCTCAAGATAGGCTTTCATTTATTTTTTACAAGGGCAATTGTATGCCATTACTGTTTTGCACAAGTACCCAATCACTGTTAGTTAGAAATGACATAAATATTACCTAATAATTGAACGAGCTCTTGAATAGAAAATCCTTGCAATAAAAACCTTGGTAATATGAATTCCTTGACAAAGCACATAACTACATCAGACTCCAGAGAACAATTTATTCCCAATGAGAATGCTTCATTATAATAAATGCTTTGTTTTATTAAACAAATTGTACAGACCAAAATCATTCATATAGCAAGGGACTATTGTTTGACAATGAAGAAAATTATGTTTCTTGCTATAAAAATTATGCTTACGGTAAGAGAGCATATTATGTAATTAAAGCAGAGCTCCAAGACCTTTTCAAATTAATTCTATTAAATGCACCTTATAAACACCACGTGTCTCTTCTCTCAGCTGTATTATATTATAACAGAATATCTCTCAGAGAGAGAGAGAGAGAGAGAGAGAGAGAGAGAGAGAGAGAGATGATGATGATGATGATGATGATGATGATTGTCACGGAATTGTATACGACTATGTTCAATATGTATATGTGGTCAAAAATCTAGTCTCATTTCGTTACTGCGTACAGCCTTACCGAGGGTAGTTTATTATTTTTTTGGGCTTTTTAGTTATTTCGACATAATGAGCGAACACTCAGCTCATGCTGCACGTGCGAAATTGCCTGCAGTTTAAAGTACCTAGCTGCGCATATGTCACAGCTAGGGGTATATAAGGACGAAATTATAAGACAGAAATCGCATCACGATCCAGTCTTGTCGGAAAAAGCTTCCATCCTTAAAGGAGCAATCTATCAGCTAAAAGAGGTAACAATAGATTTAACTTTGTTCTCATTGCTATTTGTATTATGATATAATTCATTGTTTTACATATTAGATGTTTAGTATTTATTATAAAATCTATAGAATAAATACATAGGTTAGGCAGCGCCATTTTATCAGAAGTACTATATTTTGTTTCATTAGTTCTTTTGTATCTGAACATAATTGAGTTCAATTATACGCTGCATGCTTAACGTTAAATGTACATGGATAATTATTTCATGTGCGTGCATGCGCTACATATGTGAGAATACTTGACTGTGTCTTATATATTACACGGTTCGGTTTTTTTAATTTTAGCTGAGTGGGGGCCGTTGGTGCCCGGGTGCGGTGCTATGTTCTGGTGTCCGTGGGGTGATCGTGGGTGACTGTGGTCCGGAGCTGACCTTGAGGTCCGGTGGTGCCAGTGTGCGGTGCCATGTTGGAGTGACCGTAGGGTCATGGAGTGACCGTGGGGCTTCGCTATGCTGCCCGTGTGTGGCCATGTTGTGGTGACTACGTGTGTGGGCTTGTCTATGCTGACCGTGTAATGCCCGTGTGTGGTGCCTGTGTATGGTGCTTACGTATGCTGCATATATCTCGTCATATGGACGACATATTATTTAAACACTTCCTTGCAGTCTCGTTATATGAACGACACCTGCATAATTTCATTCTACACAAATCTCATTCCATGAACGAGAACTTCAGAATTTAGGTTTCACCATTGCATATATCTCGTCATATGGACGACATATTATTTAAACACTTCTTTGCAGTCTCGTTATATGAACGACACCTGCATAATTTTAGTATTTATTTAGTAACTTTTTTGCAGTCTCGTTATATGAACGACACCTGCATAATTTTATTATTTATTTAATATCTTCTTTGCAGTCTCGTTATATGAAGGACACATGCATTATTTTATTATTTATTTAATATCTTCTTTGCAGTCTCGTTATATGAACGACACCTGCATAATTTCATTCTACACAAATCTCGTTCCATGAACGAGAGCTTCAGAATTTAGGTTTCACTATTGCATATATCTCGTCATATGGACGACATATTATTTAAACACTTCTTTGCAGTCTCGTTATATGAACGACACCTGCATAATTGTATTATTTATTTAATAACTTCTTTGCAGTCTCGTTATATGAACGACACCTGCATAATTTTATTATTTATTTAATATCTTCTTTGCAGTCTCGTTATATGAACGACACCTGCATAATTTCATTCTGCACAAATCTCGTTCCATGAACGAGAACTTCAGAATTTAGGGTTCACCATTGCATATATCTCGTCATATGGACGACATATTATTTAAACACTTCTTTGCAGTCTCGTTATATGAACGACACCTGCATAATTTCATTCTACACAAATCTCGTTCCATGCACGAGAACTTCAGAATTTAGGGTTCACCATAGCAGATATCTCGTCATATGGACGACATATTATTTAAACACTTCTTTGCAGTCTCGTTATATGAACGACACCTGCATAATTGTATTATTTATTTAATAACTTCTTTGCAGTCTCGTTATATGAACGACACCTGCATAATTTTGTTGGATATTTAATATCTTATTTGCAGTCTCGTTATATGAACGACACCTGCATAATTTCATTCTACACAAATCTCGTTCCATGAACGTGAGCTTCAGAATTTAAGGTTCACAATTGCATATGTCTCGTCATATGGACGACGTATTAGTTATTTAATATCTTCATTCTAGTCTCGTCATATTGACGACGCATTCTTTTCATATTTGCATCTATCTCGTTATACGAGCCTTTTATATATATTCATATTTGTAAATTCATTCACATCTTTTTTGTCATTACGTTACTGAAATTCAGAGTTCCATGTTAGGAACATTTATTTAAATAGATTTTTCTTATATTTTGTAAAATATTGGTGTCAGAGTTGATTTTTAAAATTGCGTTTATAAAATAAACATCTTATTAACGCAGTTGTGTTCCGTGTCTTCACTAATCCAGTCCCGACTCGGTCTATCTTGTGGCAATGATGATGATGATATTCTTTTACTCCTCCATTTTCTGAAGATTTTAAGACAAAAGAGAAATGCATTTATATAAACAGAATCACAAAAAAAGAGTGGATTCATTACTTATTGAATTATTTCCCATAGCAAATGAATAAATAAATTAAAATCATTATTAAACTATATATATATATATATATATATGATAGAACATTTGAAAATGTATCCTCACAACAAAAATAGTTAGATTCCTAATTGCTTTGCAATCCAGTACAAGTATTTCTTTCCTTCTATTCTGAGTGAGTTCTCTATTGAATCGAATATATAATATCCTTTATCTTAATGAAATACTTGGTAGATAGTCTGATCATATTTATCCATGCCTCAAATTCTAAACGTTCTGATATATCATTTAAACAACCAAGTAGTATAATCATAATAAAAAATTCACATTAGGTACATTTAGCACGTACACATGGAGGGGGGTAACCAAAATTCATATGCTTGCGTATAGTGTGCGTTTCTACTGATAATGTACATATGCTTAAGAAACAGGGTGGGTGGGTGTGAAACCTCTATAATAATTTGACTAATATGTTATCTGTTAGACTGGCTTCAGTCTACATTTGAATTTTAGCGGACACTAGATGAACTTTGGTTTGGCATCAAGAGCATGTACACAAGTGGGGCATGTCTTAATAAGGATGCATGGGGGGAAGGAAGATTTGTGCAGATGTACTAAATGGATGGTCAATTTATTCTGGGAACATCTGGCAGTCCACAGTTGCTGTTGGAGATATTCATTCATAGCTGGTGATGCCTATCTCTATCCATAGTGTTTAATGAACCAAACTCTCTAAAAGTAATTGTCATAAATGGAAAATGAAAACTTCCATGCTTTATAATTATGTTAAAAACAACAAAATTAGTTTCAGTTGAAAATGGCTTGATTGATGAAAATCCTGTTAATATAGTCCCTTTGAAATCTAAGCATGTGCAGTACAAAATAGTTCCAATTACAAATATGTCAAAGACTTGTGTGTGTATATCCAATTAAATGATGGCAAGAACACTGCCTCTGCTTGTGTGCCCCCCCCCCCCAATTTTGCTGAATATGATTGGTAAATATACATTTATGTAGTAAGTCTGGACCATGCAGACATGTACATCAAAATAGAAGACATAAACCATATATATATATATATAATATTTTACACATTTTTACTACTACTCTTTGTATAAGTCCAGTATGTACTTATCCTTAAAGCTTTGTACATACTTTATTGTTGCAATAGATCAATTATCTAGTTTTAATAGGATTTGTTGTCTAAAGACACCTCATCTTGAAAAAATCTGCGCATCATATATATATATGTATTACATGTACAAATGTAAATGTAGAGGGAAGGCCTGACCAAAAATGAGCTTCTTTAAATAAAGTCATTGTTATTATTATTTTACCAGGGGTGGCCAACTAGACGACCTAGCAAGTAACTATCAGAAGTGGAATTTTAATACCTATTTCAAAACAAGTCAAGATTATTGCTTTGATGTGCATATTAATGATTTTATACACAAAATGTTACATTTTCTAGTAATTTAATTCTTCACCATATCCATTTTATAGATATTTAATTTATCTACAGGGTTTGTTAGCAAGATCGTACGAGCAACTTTACTTGAATGTACCAAAGTACTTCTATGAGCTCAGTGTGAGCTTCCATGTAGTCTGCGATCTACAGTTAAGATCGTAAGAAGCATGCTATGAGCTATCACAAGCTTGTGCAGGCTTGATTTAGGATTGCATTTTCATAAGGGCACTTACTTTTCTTTAAAATATCATCCAATTACTCTTTTTAGAGTTATATTTTAATTTCCACTTCTGTGCATACTGATAAGCTGTATTCATGAGTATTTGCAATCCATTCAGCGTAGAGCTTAGAGTAGTGTCGTCTGCCAAAAGCATGCCATGTATGTTCATCTGATTCACTATTATCCCGCAATTAGTCATTACTATTTCATTCAATAGGTCATTTATGTACACGAGAAATAAAAGAGAGATTGAGATAGAGATCACTGGATCCGAAATTTTGTGTCCAATTTAGATGAAAATAACATGACTGCATTCTCTATGCTGACAGCCAGACAAAGCTGAAATGATTAGAACCTGATAGTTGACTCTCCAATTAGTCTCACCATTTTCTTCTTCTGGGGTCTATTTATTCATCTGACCTTTCTTCTTTTTCTTCTTTCTTTTCTTTTTGGGCTCTTTTGAGGCATCTTCCTCTTGTACAGTCGCTTGTTTTGGAGTGATAGGAGGTAGCTTATTGTGTTGAGGCATCTCATTTGCTGGGCCTGGTGTTTCGTCAATAGTAGCAGGTATCCCTCGCTGATTTTGATCTTTAATTTCACCGTTCTGTGGGGGTGTGGGTTGAGGATGAAATTTTGAAGCATCTTCAAATTCTGTATCCGCCGGTGGCACAGGTTGTTGTCCATCATGTGTTTGCTTATTGACAGTGTTTGGATCAACGTTTCTTTGGGTTCTTGTATGAACTGCAGGGGTTCTGGAAAATAAAAATCTATCTCAATGTCATATTTGGATTGTCTCTGAAATAAATTTATTATTGAAGAAATTCATAACTGACTTTATCTTGCTTCAGTGTAAGATATGGAATAAGTATACTGTCTCAATAGAATATTATTAAGTTGTAGATCTTCACATCATATTTGTACCATAGTTTATTATATGCTCATTTTTTTCAATAGATTAACTTTTACATTGTCAAAATCTTTCAATATTGTACGATATTGCACTCGTGTTCAACTTCATATTGAACACACATAGTAGTGTATTAGGAACTACTCTGTACACAAATCATTTACACTCTCGTATTATATGCTTTAGATTTTGGTTGATTAAATTTGTTTTTGAATGAACTAGTTGTTGTTGTTGTAGAGTTTAACGCCATTTTTCAGCACACGTTAGATAATACATGTTGGCCAGTATTGTTGGTGAAGGAAGAACCCTAGAAACAACTTGAAAAGAACCACTGACCCAAGAGAAGCTACTGGCAAGCTTTCTCACATAACTACATTAGCTGAATCTTAGACTTGAACTTACGCAGACAAAAGGTGAGATGGAAGTGATTCATAACGGAAAGCACTTTAGACCACTTGGTCACTTGGCGCCCCTCTGAATAAACTAGACGAGATTTTTCGTTGACTGACACATACCAGGTCTTTTGGCACACTCCATATTAACTTTTTTGATTCAATGTTTGGGATGTAGGCTACATATAGATACCAAACAGGGTCCTTACAAATAACATGCAAGTGTACTGTACAAGGCATAAACTGTCTTATTTAGCTGGTAATAATAATAGCAACATTTAATATACTGAAAGTTTTATATTCTGAATTTCCTCAAAATGTACATAGTTACAGGTAATGACAATTTGGTTTACCTGAGCCATGTCACGGGTTCTCAAGCTTGATTACACATTTCAAAATTGTTCTGCAATTATGACTATATTCCAAGGGCAATTACATACTCCTTACTGTACATAAAACGAAATAAACATTTTATTCCATAGTGTCTTTTAGATAATTGCAATTTAAAGACTTTATTTTTTCCCTACATTATGATTTCAATGACAGAACAGAACAGATGTCAACATGCTTCTATCTCACTGCATTAAATCACTGTATTTCATGTAGAATGGGCGCAGATAAATCCTGTCTAAACTGAAAATGTTTCGTACAATCAACAAAAATACCAAAATCTATTCATTCCAGATCAGATGGTAAAGTTGACGCAATGCACATTCATTCACAATATGACACCATAATTTCAATGTTAAGTAGAACAAAATGCCATTTTCTTTCGAAAGATGTCTAGCATGCAACTAAGTTCAAATTTGTCTTAGTGAGTTATGTACGCATTAATAACATCGATGTTGTGTAATGAAATAGTAGAGAGGGTGAACCCACCATTTTTATACAAGTGTTATTTTGTTAAAATAATTGTTATTATTATTATTTCCTGCTTGTATAATAATGGCAGGTATGGTAAGTCTTGTTCCCTTTATGCTAACGCGATTTTGCTAATCATGTTTGAAGTCTAAATTGTGTGTCTTGGCTACGATTAATTAACCCTATATTTTATCAAGTCCGATTCGATATCGTGCCCTAGGATCATATAAATTTACTGTTATAAATCCATGAGGGATAGCCTGGGCTTGACTAAAGAAATTATGAAATTTATTTAGGTCCATGTCATCGTGGCACCAGGTTTGATGAACATGTCTTAACGTGTAAGTGTCAACGGAATTAAAAATCACAAGAATATAACAATTGCTTCTGATCACTTTTGTGTATAATCTTGTGTAGCATAAATTATATCAATGTTTTTATGTCTACCTAGTGAAAATATCCTAGGTGAATTTTTTTGATCATCAAGCATCACATCGTCGTACACAATTACATTGTTGATACTCTTGTCAATATCATTGGTGTTTGGTGCTTCATCAATATCAGTGATAAATTCAATAATATCCTCTCAGTTATTGATTTTGCGCTCTCATTATAATCTGTTAACACCTCATAACCTTCTTGGTTGTCTACGGTTGGGGCTATCAAATACAGTTTATCCCATTCCATCCAGAAATTGATCAAATTAAGTAACAGTTGTGTTTTACCACTTCCAGACTTTCCAATTATAATCATTCGCATTGAATTTGGTAACATTGGATCGCGTACCCAACTCTTGTTATAACTAAAAATAGCAGACGCAATCACTGGTAAGTATGCACAGTGTGGTATAAACAAATTCAGATTTGTCAGTATAAAAAATACAGAGGTGATATCGCCTCCAAGGTAACAAAACTCCAAGGAGCTCCATGGGTGAAATATCAAGGGGAAAAACATCTTCCAGGATATAGTTACTGTGGTCTGGGAACTTGACTCGATATCTGACTTGATGATCAAGATCAACCCCGACCAGTCATAAGGCCTGTCATGCTCATGATGTCGCATATAAAAGTAAAGACCTTAGACAGCGACATATGGTAGATATAAAATTAATCCACTCGTTGAATTCTATCCATGATAAAATGTTCAAAGAAAAATTAGCTAGTTGGCTGATAAAAACTGCAATGAACAATAAGCTCATATTAGGTGCTGGTAACTAATATTATGGAATCAATTTATTTTTCTCCAACCGAATATTGGAAAGGTAATGCCGCGATTAATAATCTTGCTAATACCGCAAAGGTAAGAAAAGATACCGCGGCAGATTGGTTATCGAGGCAAGCAATATGGCAAATTTATCTACCACCACCAAAGAAAGTTCAATACACGTCATTTGATGTTAGCATCCCAAATGAAGTTCATCAGGCTGATATATTATTTCTTCCACATGTTACTGTCAGAAAATATGTTTACAAATATGCGTTTACAGTCATTGACATTACGAGTAGATATAAAGAAGCTGAGTCACTATCAACCAAGTCCTCATCTAAAGTTTCCTCCATGTTTAAAAGAATTTATTGTCGGGGTCCTCTACGATGGCCAAATCTGTTACAGGTTGATCCCAGCAAGGAGGAATTTCAAGGTGCTACATGTATCCAGTAATCTGCATAGTGGATACAAGTGTACTGCTACATGTACCAAGTAATCTGCATAGTGGATATAAGCTTACTGCTACATGTATCCAGTAATCTGCATAGTGGATATAAGATTACTGCTACATGTACCCATTAATCTGCATAGTGGATACAAGCTTACTGCTACATGTACCAAGTAATCTGTATAGTGGATATAAGCTTACTGCTACATGTATCCAGTAATCTGCATAGTGGATACAAGATTACTGCTACATGTACCCATTAATCTGCATAGTGGATACAAGCTTACTGCTACATGTACCAAGTAATCTGCATAGTGGATATAAGCTTACTGTTACATGTATCCAGTAATCTGCATAGTGGATACAAGATTACTGCTACATGTACCCATTAATCTGCATAGTGGATACAAGCTTACTGCTACATGGACCAAGTAATATGCATAGTGGATATAAGCTTACTGCCCTACTACATGTACCCAGTAATCTGCATTCTGGATATTGTTTGTTTTGTTTTGTTTTTTATGGTTTAATGCCATTTTCTCAGCACAATACACACTATACATGGCGGCCAGTATTAATGGTGGAGGAAGAACCTGGAAAACCCCCGGAAAGAACCACCGACCCACGAGAAGCTACTGGCAGGCTTTCTCACATAACTACATTAGCTGAATCTTAGTCTCGAACCCACGCAGACAGAGGTGAGATGGGAGTGATCCATAACGGACAGCGCTCTAGACCACTCGGCCACATGGGGCCCCCTATCAGTCTAGATATAAGCTTACTGCTACATGTACCCAGTGCTTCATGTAGTTGGGAAAAAAACACACCACAAAGCCCAAAGTTTTTCAGGACATGTTAATTTTTACATAACTGTTTCACTTTCTAATTTTTTTCTTCTTCAAAATTATTAACATGCATTTCTAATACTTTTGTGTAAGAAAACACATGGTAACTGAAATCAATTGTGTTGATATTCAGCGAATTGTAAAGCAATCATAAGTCTTTACCTGTCAAAGTTTCATCTAGGTTTTATGAAATAAACAAATTTAACTCCTCTATTAAGATGATCTGGCTATGAATCATTGGAATTACAAAACCTCAACAACTTGCTATCACCATTATTGTTGGAATAGTCTCTGAAATAAGCCAAATGAAGAACTTTGCTAATGGTCCCTGCAATAGGCCAAATGAAGAACTTTGCTAATGGTCTCTGCAATAGGTCAAATAAAGAACTTTGCTAATGGTCCCTGAAATAGGCCAAATGAAGAACTTTGCTAATAGTCCCTGCAATAGGCCAAATGAAGAACTTTGCTAATGGTCCCTGAAATAGGCGAAATAAAGAACTTTGCTAATTGTCCCTGCAATAAGCCAAAAGAAAAACTTTTCTAATGGTCTGTGCAATAGGCCAAATGAAGAACTTTGATAATAGTCCTTGCAATAGGCATTATGAAGAACTTTTCTAATGGTCCCTGTAATAGGCCAAATGAAGAACTTTGCAAATGGTCCCTGCAATAGGTCAAATAAAGAACTTTGCTAATGGTCCCTGCAAAAGGCCAAATTAAAAACTTTGCTAATAGTCCCTGCAATAGGCCAAATGAAGAACTTTGCTAATGGTCCCTGCAATAGGCCGAATGAAGAACTTTGCTAATGGTCCCTGCTGGTAGTCAGGATGACATTGCTTTTTAACAGTTTCAACCAGCCAGGAATGTATATGAGAGATGGATGTCCCTCAGATCTTGGAAAGCCAATGAGGGAGCAGCTGTGCTTCAGTAGGATGTGTCTAAGGCAACACCCATATGGTAGTGTAGAAGCATTGCTGAAAAAAACATGGACATGGTTAACGGATGCCAGGATATTTTGGCCACTGAGATGATGGGTGATGGTCAATGGAACATAACATATCGACCAGGTAACCATAAGGATTCAATGGCAGCATAGCATCTTTATCCCCTTACTTGAGGGGGGAAGTCCAATTACTGGTGACCTTTGCTTGGTGACCAGTGACCAGTCAGAGACTCTGGTCTTTAAGAATACAATTTCTCAGTAATAGATTTGCAAAGAAGGCAGAGTGGATGTCCATGGGTGCTATTCTAAGTGCCCCCTCTGCTTTGACACTGCTGTAAAGAAAACATCTCCAAAAATAATTTTTGCATAAAGAGTTTAATACATGTGAAATTGCATGTAACTAGATGCCAGTGAAAATTAATAACAGCAATAATTCTCCTGCCCAGTTATTTATTATTAAAAAGAATCCAAACAAAGCAATACTTTATCATTCAATCCTTATGACAGAATCGAAGAAGATCCAAACAAAGCAATACTTTATCATTCAATCCCTATGACAGCATTAACACTTTAAGAAGAAGATCCAAACAAAGCAATACTTTATCATTCAATCCCTACGACAGCATCAACACTTTAAGAAGAAGATCCAAACAAAGCAATACTTTATCATTCAATCCCTATGACAGCATCAACACTTTAAGAAGATCCAAACAAAGCACTACTTTATCATCAACACTTAAAGAAGAAGTTAAAAAAAAGTAATACCTTATCATTCAATCCCTACGACAGCATCAAAGAAGATCCAAACAAAGCAATACTTTATCATTCAATCCCTATGACAGCATCAACACATTAAGAAGAAGATCCAAACAAAGCACTACTGTATCATTCAATCCCTATGAGAGCATCAACACTATAAGAAGAATAGAACAACAAAGCAGTACTTTATCATTCAATCCCTATGAATGCATCAACACTTTAAGAAGAAGATCCAAACAAAGCACTACTTTATCAATCAATCCCTATGACAGCATCAACACTTTAAAAAGATGATCCAAACAAGGCAATACTTTATCATTCATTCCCTACGACAGAATCAATACTTTAAGAAGAAGATCCAAACAAAACAATACTTTATCATTCAATCCCTATGACAGCATCAGCACTTTAAGAAGATCCAAACAAAGCAATACTTTATCATTCAATCCCTATGACAGCATCAACTCTTTAAGAAGAAGATCCAAACAAAGCAATACTTTATCATTCAATCCCTATGACAGCATCAACACTTTAAGAAGAAGAGCACGACAAAGCAATACTTTATCATTCAATCCCTTCGACAGCATCAACACTTTAAGAAGAAGATCCAAACAAAGCAATACTTTATCATTCAATCCCTATGACAGCATCAACACTTTAAGAAGATCCAAACAAAGCAATACTTTATCATTCAATCCCTATGACAGCATCAGCACTTTAAGAAGATCCAAACAAAGCAATACTTTATCATTCAATCCCTATGACAGCATCAACTCTTTAAGAAGAAGATCCAAAAAAGCAATACTTTATCATTCAATCCCTATGACAGCATCAACACTTTAAGAAGAAGAGCACAACAAAGCAATACTTTATCATTCAATCCCTTCGACAGCATCAACACTTTAAGAAGAAGATCCAAACAAAGCAATACTTTATCATTCAATCCCTATGACAGCATCAACACTTTTAGAAGTAGAGCACAACAAAGCAATACTTTATCATTCAATCCCTTCGACAGCATCAACACTTTAAGAAGAAGATCCAAACAAAGCAATACTTTATCATTCAATCCCTATGACAGCATCAACACTTTAAGAAGATCCAACAAAGCAATACTTTATCATTCAATCCCTTCAACAGCAACAACACTTTAAGAAGAAGATCCAAACAAAACAGTACTTTATCATTCAATCCCTACGACAGCATCAAAGAAGATCCAAACAAAGCAATACTTTATCATTCAATCCCTTCGACAGCATCAATACATTCAGAAGAAGATCCAAACAAAGCAATACTTTATCATTCAATCCCTATGACAGCATTAACACTTTAAGAAGAAGATCCAAACAAAGTAGTACTTTATCATTCAATCCCTTCGACAGCATCAACACTTTAAGTAGATTAGCACAACAAAGCACTACTTTATCATTCAACCCCTATGACAGCATCAACACTTTAAGAAGATCCAAACAAAGCAATACTTTATCATTCAATCCCTATGACAGCATCAACACTTAAGTAGATTAGCACAATAATGGAAACCTATACCATGATAATACTAATGCTATGAATCTGGTATCCTTGGTGATTATAAAACTGAGACCCTCTTCAATTTCTGAATTCAGCAATATCCATTCTAATGAGCTAGATCCTTATTGTACCACTTGAAATGTAGATGACTTGAAAAAGGATCATGGTGATGGGCTGGTGATGACAGACTGACTTCAGATCTTTCTAAAATTCACCTTTTAGAAGAATGAGGCTGGCTGAAGGTAATTTTCATCCTGGAACAATGATACGTTATATAATACTTATATAATTGTTTTGTTTGGGTATTTTCGTCAATCTATAGTAATTATTTTAAGATATAAATATATAATATTCCATATAATGTGCATAAACACTATGTATGTCTTAAGCCATAATACATATTGTGTCATATGCCAGTAAATACATGTACATAAACACTATGTAAGTCTTAAGCCATAATACATATTGTGTCATATGCCAGTAAATACAATATGGTTTGAAGGAGTTTTCCTGCCTCAAACCAGCCTTTAGTAAACATGGCCATGTTTAGACAATATATAGTAGATCCCACTCCTAACATTAATTAACATGGCATGGTAGATCCCACTCCTAACATTGATTAATTTGTTTAGGATTACACTATAACAAAGGGGCATTTTAAAACTATTGCATAAAAATTGTCTATATTATAAATGCATAAAAATTGTATTATAAATGCATACAAAATGTTTGTATTATAAATGCATAAAAATTGTCTGTATTATAAATGCATAAAAATTATATTATAAATGCATTAAAATTGTCTGTATTATAAATGCATAAAAATTGTCTGTATTATAAATGCATACAAATTGTCTGTATTATAAATGTATAGAAATTGTCTGTATTATAAATGCATAAAAATTGTATTATAAATGCATACAAATTGTCTGTATTATAAATGCATAAAAATTGTCTGTATTATAAATGCATTAAAATTGTATTATAAATGCATTAAAATTGTATTATAAATGCATACAAAATGTCTGTATTATAATGTATAGAAATTGTCTGTATTATAAATGCATAAAAATTGTATTATAAATGCATACAAATTGTCTGTATTATAAATGCATAAAAATTGTCTGTATTATAAATGCATTAAAATTGTATTATAAATGCATTAAAATTGTATTATAAATGCATACAAAATGTCTGTATTATAAATGCATAAAAATTGTCTGTATTATAAATGCATACAAATTGTCTGTATTATAAATGCATAAAAATTGTCTGTATTATAAATGCATAAAAATTGTCTGTATTATAAATGCATAACAATTGTCTGTATTATAAATGCATTAAAATTGTATTATAAATGCATAAAAATTGTATTATAAATGCATTAAAATGTCTATTATAAATGCATAAAAAATGTATATTATAAATGCATTAAAATTGTCTGTATTATAAATGCATTAAAATTGTCTGTATTATAAATGAATTAAAATTGTATCATAAATGCATAAAAATTGTCTGTATTTATAAATGCATAAAAATTGTATTATAAATGCATACAAAATGTCTGTATTATAAATGCATTAAAATTGTATTATAAATGCATTAAAATTGTCTGTATTATAAATGCATTAAAACTGTCTGTATTATAAATGCATTAAAATTGTATTATAAATGCATAAAAATTGTCTGTATTTATAAATGCATAAAAATTTGTTTTATAAATGCATACAAAATGTCTGTATTATAAATGCATTAAAATTGTATTATAAATGCATAAAAATTGTATTATAAATGCATTAAAATTGTCTGTATTATAAATGCATATTGCATGAACTTGCATCTTGACGCCTGTTACCCTTTTCTTCCTTTTTGTACTGTATTCTAAATAAATTATTACATCAGCAAAACACAGCATTCATTGGCAAAAGAGACAGGTGTAAAAACTATTATACAAAGCATGCACACGTTTATCCAGCTAAATTGTAGCAAAGAACAAAGCCAGCAAACATCACACTATATCATTATGGTAGGTGAAAGTGGCAGGAATTTAAAAAGCATGATAGAAAGCAGGTATTTTACTTTCATTAGTTTTATCTTGCGATGCTACAAAATTTTAAACTACTGTGACCAAAATCAATATGCTCTGCAAAGCCTAGCATAAAAGCTAATAGTGTACAACACAGCACAGAAATGTCACTCACCCTGAATTATTAGTCTTGCTTTTCTTATCTTGTGGAAGAAAAAAAACCACATTAAAATATTTAACAAGGTTGTCACATAATATAATGCCTTGCGTTTATCTGAGTTATTTTAGAGTTCCTATTTTGCAAGCAACATTAAGTTAACAACACTGCCAATAAGACAGACTTCATAAACAAAATTTTTCGGAATGAAAGTGAAAACAATAAAGTGTCATACACTGCTCACAAAAAATATTGATTGGTTACATGAATGCTCTATAAATCTGAATAAAATAATAAAACTTATATAACGACAATATATGGTATCACATTGAATTTTGTAATCCTGAAAAGTGTTATATATTTGCCAGCATGACAACTCCAAGTCACCATGTTTTGAATATTGGTAACAAGTATTATCATTACAATAAAAGTCATCAAATATAAGCTAAACAAATAAATAAGTTACATTTAATTTTGTTTCCTGCATTCAATATTACAATCATACAGCTCCTTTCTATCATTAATTATAGTATAATGATTTTGACAGCACAATAAAAACGTTTTCCAAATAAATCTCCATTCCAATGTAACAATAAGTAAATGCTTTGAAAGTAAATAAATACAAATACTTCCATTTACAGGTAGATCTCAGCAAATGTTGATGTCAAGTACAAGAAACCAAATCACATTGCTGAGTAATGGAACCGTCTCAGAAATTTCAGAGAAAGTTAAACATACTAAATTTGGTAAAAAAAATATTTTCAAAAATATTTGAGTGAAAATGTTCATAAGGAATCGACTTAAAACCTTGAACTAAAATATATGATATCATTACCAGACAAATACATATCCATATATATTGTTATATTAATACTTAATAGAGAAAGTACTGAAAAACAAAATGATTCCTGGTTATCCCAAAAAAGATCGACAGTACTGGCGTTTTGGGGAAATAAATTATTTATCAGACTTGGTGTTTCTCTTTCTTTTCAGTTACTTATTTTAAGACCACAGAGTTGTAATAAATCATAAGAAGTCATTTATCAAAGTTCAAATGTAGATAGTATTATGTTTATTTGATTTAATTTATATTTTTTTCCCCCCAAAATTGCTTGTTTGCCAGTTTTAAATTTTACAAAATTCCATTACATGCTACTGTAATGTAACTATGTAATGGATTTTACATTTTTCAGAAAATCATTTCTGTTCACTTTGACCCGACTGTTTTTCATGAATAACTAATAATATAAACTGTACATAATACTGACCTAGTTCCTGACCTTGATTCAGAATTAGTAAAAGTTGAAGTAAACAACTTTCTTCTTCTTTTTTTCTTTCTCATTGTAAGATCATGAAGTGAAAATACTGGGAGTACATGATGTTGTGCATATAAAAAGCTTCTATGTTGTTCATGAAGGGTGATCATGTGACCCTCATACATGGATCTGTTATGTGTCTTAGCATATAACTGTTTTCTATAAGTTATTTGGGCAGTTGGACTTTAACCCACTGACACTTAAAGGCATTTTTTTGTGACCAGTTTGAGTTGAATTTTTTAAATTTTCCTTCAAATTATTTGGATTCCAAGAGAAAATAATTTCCCTGGAAATACTTAACCTCTAAATTAATTCTTGGACAAGGACAGTCATTGAAATTTATGATGTCTGCAGTGAGGCAGATTTTAGTGATGTCTAACACTGTGGCATCATGCTGCTGACATGTAGCATGATGTCCAACCCAGTCACATTATCCAGACACCTGGTCGACCAGTCCTAACACTAACCTCTTAATGTTGATCACCAAGTGAGGCAGAAGTTAGTACAATTTTTATAAGTCTTTGGTATGACTCAGCTGGGGATCGAACCCATGATCAGATACTCTAACCACTAGGCCACTGGAGCGGTCAAAACACTTAGAATGAAATGGAGTGCTCTAGTGAGCATGCAGTGTGACCTAACCTTGGTTGTTTCCACACTTCCTGACGAACAAAACTGTTCATTTATAACAATGGAAAGATTTTCTCTCTTAATTTGTATCAAATTCAATATCTTTAACATAGTTTGGCCTGACCAGCTGAATGATCATCAGCCGTACTAAAGTTAAGAGACACAATCCTCAACCTCTCCTCTGCTATCAGAATCCTCTCCTACAAGAACTTGTGATGCATCTCATAGCAATCAGGTGGCCTCCTCTTAAAACAGGCAGAGAGCATGTGTTGGGTTTATTATACAACCCTGAACATGCCAGGTGTTCTTAAGATAGGCAGAAAGCATGGGTTGGGTTTATTCTTCAACCTGGAACATGCTAGGTGTTCTTAGACCGGCACAGAGCATGGGTTGGGTTTATTATACAACCCTGAACATGCCAGGTGTTCTTAAGATAGGCAGAGAGCATGGTTTGGGTTTATTCTTAAACCAGGAACATGACAGGTGTTCTTAGCCCTTTCATCACTACAGACCGGTTACCAGTCTGGGGGAAGTAAGTCTGTAACCCTGCTGGAATCACATCACAATTAATACTTCCAGTTCAGTACCCACGAATGTAGTTCTAGTATATTTTTAGAACATTTTTTCCTTTCTCCCTTTGGTGGTGATAGAAGAGTTATATTGATGCATCTTTGGTATGGATTTAAAGTTAATTGTTTATTCTTGAGAATAGGAGCTCTGAGAGTGGCTGTCTATATGTATTTTGGCAACAGTGCACACTGTGTAATTAGGCCTTAGTGATGATCTGGAAGTGAAATCAGTGTTCTGTGTACATGCTGCTCTGTTTACAGTGCAGCCACTAAAAAATATGCCGGTCAACCCTTGACAAGAATTTCCCCGTGAAGTCATCTTTGGGGTATTTTAGATTTTCATATGATTTGTATTGATTGTCACACTGTGGAAAGGTCAGTGCTGAGAAATATATGTGGAGAACATGTAGTACATATAAAATTAATTGTGGTGTATGGCCTGTACAGGCAGTTATTATTAAACTTTAAATTGCTATAAAAATTTTATTATTAATGATAAACACATGAAATTTGAAGGTGTTATATATATATATATATATATATATATATATATATATATATATATATATATATATATATATATATATATATATATATATATATATATATATATATTAACATTTAAAATAGAAAAATGACATTAGAATTTAAAATTTTATTTTATTTTGTAAAATTTGAATCAATTTTTTTTTAAAAATTAAAAAATTAAAATTTGCCCCTTAAAATTCACATAGATAATATTTTTGGAAATTATGTCAAGTGATATCAGCATGTTTATACTCCTACACCATATACAAGCTACAATGATGGATATTTGTCAAATTTTGTCAGAGAAAATATCTTTGTAAGTCAAAATGAGACATACATTTAAAATGTATGAAAGACAGTTTCTATTTTGTATTGATCATTCAAACTATTTATTAGGGGTCCAATCAGTTAATTTATGTGTTTATGATGGGGTGACTTTCTGAGTAACACATATCTGCTTATATAGCCTTTAGTAATTGTTAACAAATATAGTTACAGGGTGTTTAGTGACAGGACAGTGATGAAAACTTTATACTAGAAACTACTCAAGTTCTCTACTAAATCAGTTTAAACTTTCTGAGAATGAAATGCAGGCTGAAGGGATAAAATATACTTTCCACATGTATATTTACACTTGGATGTAAGAAAACAGCAAAATCATGTAAGTTGAACACAAAATGCATTCAATTTTATTGTTCAATTTGGTTAAGATATTGATTAGTGAAGTGCGGCATTGTGGCCTGAATGATGTTATGTGAATTCTAATGATCCATCTTAATTTATGCATTGTTAATTACTAATAATATTTGTTAACTGACACTCTAAAGATTGCATAAGATATATTCAAACAGATATTTTGAGTTTAACTGTGTACAACTGATCTTAGCATGGTTACATATCCCACATGAACAAATATTCACATATTTTAGAATGTTTTGGATTCAAAGTTCACATTCAGTATATCATATAGGCTGACATTGTACCTACAGTGAATCTGTAAGACACATTTCTGGCTGTGTGCACTAAATGTATCCCAAAATGTTATTTTCTTCATTAATATGCCCATGTATGGTAACATATTTCAATTCAGTACTTGGATAGAGTGCGGTATTGTAATATCAGCTGATATCTGATTCTATTGAACCATCGAGGTTAATAATTGGTATCAAACACCCTTAAACATACACTTTAGATGTTGAAACAGATCATTGAAATTATTTTTTGCACATTTGATCATAACAATTACATTGTATATGTTCCACATATGCAAATTTCCATTCTTGTTTACATGTTTTGGGGATCAGAATTTCACATTTAGTTTATGATATAGGATGTATTGGTACCTGTAGTTGATATGTGTGGCCACATTTGGCTGTATTCTCTTGCAATATCCAGAATTATTATTTCCCTCATGAATAAGATTGCTTATAGTAATATATTCTTTTTTACTACATTGTTGCTTGACTTTCCTGTATACTGGCATGTACTAATGTTTCCACCAATGATCAAACCTCACCATCCCCGCATTTCCTTAAAGCTTGTGATGCATAGTCTACCTGATTAGTTATTTAACCTGTAAATGACCAGATATGCCTATAGAAACTTCATATACTTTTATGATGAATTTATTACTTTAATACATGACTATTACTTCACATTTCTGAGTGTCACTCTGTCAAGTTTAATATTTATTTCCTATGCTTGCAGCCTGAATGTTATTTGGAAATCACTATATCTAACACATTTTAACTTCATTTGCATACATCTTACTGTTTTCTAGATATAAGTGAAACATTTTATATCTTTTTAGGTCTAGGCTGGTATCTGGAACAAAGTGTTAGTGGTGGATCAGCTTGGAAGCTCTCCAGTAGTCTGGTGGTGATAGCAAGGTTTCATAAGGACATATGCAGTGTACTGCCAAAAGTAATCATGATATCACCACACTAATATAAAGCACCTCAAAGACATGGCTTAGATCTTCATGAGAGAGATTAGCACCATTGTTCAGTAAGGTAAAGCCTGCCTAAAAACTGTATTTTCCTATCTTATTGTCGCTTTTTGTAGTTATCGACACTGAAATGTAATGCAATTTTCCTATAAAACATGGAAGTGGTCCCATCAGATGTTTAAATCTGAGTGCACTATTAGTTATATAAATAACTGCCTAAATACCTGACACAATAAATATGGAACATAGCACCTGTTGTTGCTTCTTTAGTGTGTACACCTATATGCACCTTGACAGGCATATTGCGGTTTGTTGCCAAAATCACTATGAGTCATGCTACTTCACTACCCCTGGGAAAAATGTTCTCAGTTACACATACCCAAACCACCATTTATTTTAAAGACCATTGATTGATCAACTTTTCTGTCTAAACTTTGACAAAATCTGTTTTCAAACTTTTATGAAAATTTAATTTTTCAATAAAATTTAGTTTATAAATTTAAATGTTTATTTATATTTCCATTAAAATTTTAATTGATCAAAATGTATAAACTTTAAACATTTTCAGACAGGCCTTATTTTGTAGTACAATTAGGTTTTTACAGCATTGAAAAAGTCCTATCATTAAGGAAGATATAGCAAATTTAGTTTTTGTTTCTCAAGAGCACTTGGATCAGCACGTACACCCTGTGGAACACCAGCATTACACACTTTCCAGCAGGTGTCACATGTCTTGTATGCAAGGAAATTCAAAAAGACTTCTTGTATAAAGTTCAATTAGGTGTGGCATTCAAATATAATAGTTTTACTAAAATTTGTCCCAAAAAGTTGGGCCTGTCAGGAATCACATCACAATTAATACTTCCAGTTCAGTACCCACGAATGTAGTTCTAGTCTATTTTTAGAACATTTTTCCTCTCTCCTTTTGGTGAAGATAGAAGAGTTATATTGATGCATCTTTGGTATGGATTTAAAGTTAATTGTTTATTCTTGAGAATAGGAGCTCTGAGAGTGGCTGTCTGTATGTATTTTGGCGACAGTGCACACTGTGTAATTAGGCCTTAGTGATGATCTGGAAGTGAAATCAGTGTTCTGTGTACATGCTGCTCTGTTTACAGTGCAGCCACTCAAAAAAATGCTGGTCAACCCTTGACAAGAATTTCACCATGAAGTCATCTTTGGGGGTATTTTAGATTTTCATATGATTTATATTGATTGTCACACTGTGGAAAGATCAGTGCTGAGAAATATATGTAGAGAACATATAGTAAAATTAATTGTGGTGTATGGCCTGCTTTACCGGTCTGGGGCAGTGTGTTTATTTAACGTCAGAGTACCAGACTACATACGTTTTGGGATATCTCTAAGAAGTTCCTTATTGTATTGTAGATATTATACTTGGATTATCTCGCGAGTTAAGCTTAAATTCAACTAGAAATCTCACGGCAAGCAGGCACATTCTAAGCGTGTTTTCCGAATAGTGAATTTCTACTCAAAATGGCGGACTTTGACGCAAGATGAGAATGAAGTTTCAGATGATGAATTATCAAAATATTTAGCTGTTGTAACCTAACACAGTTGATTGAAAATGAGAGAAAACATCTGGATATGCATTTGAATGTGCTTTTGGGAGACAGTGATGACGATAAAGAGGACATTGAAGGTTTTGAACCAGACTAAGTATAAACTCTAGCAGCAGAGGGGGCGAATCAGACGTCTCTAATTGGGGTAGATTTTAAGCAAAATATTTTAAGTCTCCTTTTGTCAAATGGAGCCTTAACGATTTTAGGGCCCTATTTGTCAAATCAAGGGGAACAGAGGGTGCAAAAACCTCAAAAAAAAATCGTCGTCGCCGCCCCCTATGGGTTAACAATTCTTTTACAATGAAAATCACTTCGATGAAAATCATTTATGGTTTCATAAACAGACTAATTTGTAAAACCTCGCCTTGTAAATCAATTAGATTATTAGACTGGTCAACGAGTTTGAAGTTGATTCTCGTTAG
This sequence comes from Unio delphinus, assembly GCA_029339505.1. Taxonomy (NCBI): domain Eukaryota; kingdom Metazoa; phylum Mollusca; class Bivalvia; order Unionida; family Unionidae; genus Unio; species Unio delphinus. Next base: position 109,620 of record JAQISU010000168.1, on the reverse strand, counting down.
CGAATCATTATGACATCGCATATAGACTGGATTAACCGGAGACTCAATAATTAGAAATCCTGGAGGAGCTGTTCATGCAAATGAATATAGAATATATCCCTGCTGAGCTTGATTTGATCGCTCGAGATTTATTTGATAGCTTCCTTCGATAACATCACATACTAAATTTAGAGCTATCACCGTGGATATATTTATGTTGAACGGAGCGATATGTCTGCCGCCTCCGTCTGGGTCATTATTATATTTAAGGATAGTTGTTTGTGGATGTGGTGCTGTTTTTTTTCCATGCGTCATGGATTTTTTTGAAACCTTCATCGATGGCATCATTGAGAGATTTTTGTAGTTCTGAGATATTATATCCTGGTAGTTTGAACTCAGGAATATCTTCTACGCGTGTATTATACACTCTCGCAAACTCCGTTCTCGTTTTAGGATTATCATCACCTAATACATCTTGAATAATTTTCAAATGAAATATTTCCATGTCATTGATGATTTTGTTACATGTTTCTACGACGCTGATAAATTCATCTCAGGTGAGATTACCGGATTTAAGAGATATTAACAACATCGAAAAATCATTATTCATCGCTGTGAAATTTTCAGTGAATTTATCCTGTCGAATTGTGTAGTATCTATTACTGGGTCCTTCTATCACTCCAGTGAAAAAATTAACTTGGTGTATTCGTTATAACTTTTTATTGGATTATCAGGTTTTAACCTGTCGGTGACATAATCAGATTTTTGTGGTTCAGGATTAATGGGTTCTTGTCGAGGTGGTATCTCAGGCAATCCTAGTACGGTTCTTATAGAACTCTGATAGATATCTACGACGTATCCCTCTGTGCTTATTTCAATCACAGACGATAGTGTCGGCTCGTGAACCGTTATAGCGATTTTTGATTCTTTTCCAGTAATCGATTTTATTCTACGCGCTAATTCAGCATTGATTTGTTCAATTTGGTATGACCTTGTTGGTATTGAAACAACATTCCAGTCTGGAGTTCCATTGGGTTTATTCTTATTCGCAAACACCAAGGAATTATTCGGTTGTTGACCACCAAATGATTTTGATCTGATATTAGGCCAACTGTGATACACTCGTAATTTTGTCAGCGCTATCTCCTTCACTGGAATCAGAGAAGGGAAATTCACACTGAATTCAGGATTCGTTTTTGTTATTGAGATCATGCTGGTTTGTACTGGGTTTGTGTTCTCCACTATTCGTTGAAGTAATTCATGCGGTGTTGTCATTGTTATTATACTCATGTTGTCGCTCTAATTTTGACATCACGGAATCATAAATACTGACCATCGCTGAGAATTCACTGATATAATTGTATCATCGAGCGACGACGATATCATCGAGGATAATTGCGAGTACATGGTTGATACAACATGAAATTGAATTATGTAGTCTTGCAGTTTACGCTGGCTGCATGATGATATTTTTTTTTTGTTTTTATCGAAATTATTCCCGCGATTGTTGTCGCCGAGGATATACAAATTGGAACAGCTATCGGGGCAATCATTGTCACCGAGGAGAGTATTATACCAGCTCCGGTGATTACACCACTCACGGTAACATCAACCACGGTGATTCTCCTGCGATATTTTTTATTTTCATTGCATACTCCTCGGTGAGAGTTTTGAGTTTATTCTGAAACTCTCTGGCTTGATCATAGCGATATTGCGATGATGAAATCGTTGATGTCATCGTTATTGGAAATGTCATCGTTGAAATGCTAGCATTTCCAGAATTAATCATCGCCCATACTTGCTACAAATTCTATCACATATGTTATTGGTAATCTAACTCTATCAACTCCAATAGACGATAACACAAAAATATTCCAAGTGGAATTTGCATTAATTTGATGTGTTATTGTATTTACAGCCGTTTGGTCTTGGCCTATACCGCCATAATTATCTCGAATATTAAAATTATCCCTGTTAACGTAAATCGATAAATACCTGCTACGGTTGGACTGAAATCTATTCGATTATTAGTGTCTTTGATCCAATCGAGTTCCGTACCGAACCACATACTCGACATTACGGATATTTTCTGCGGAGTGTGGAATTTTTACTTTATCGAGTCATTCGACGGCATCAACTGTTGTTTTACTATCCTCGATAGATTTTTTAATATCAGCGATTTCATTAAGTTTTTTGATCATTTCCGAATATGTACTTGACACTTTTTCGGATGTTGTTGTTGAAAAAAAATTATCAGTGAGGTCATTGATGACCTTTTGATCATCAACAAACGAATTAATTTCAGCGAGAGACGGCGTAATTACAATCGGGGACCCAAAAAACTTATTGATGACATTTTTGCGAAATTGGTTATAATTTTTCACATGATCGTCAAATTCCTTAGTTGGCAAGTGTATTTGTGATTGTTGACATAAGTATGCCGGGTTTAAGTTTACCCTGATCGGAAAATAACGCGATAGTATCCTCTACTGTGTCTCGTTGTTTAACCAAAATATCATCCATGGAAACATTACTAGTTTTCAATTTACCCTGACGATCTTGATGTACAACTATTTCCCCAGGGTCAACACTTGCTAAGTTCAACGTCTCAGCTATTTCATCTTTGATTATTTTTTTTTTTATACCATCGGCTGCAGATATTCATGTGGTTGGTTTCTTCAGCGCTGATAAAGATCTCCCCCAAATATCAATCATGTTATTTTATATAATCTCTCTCTAAAATCTCTTCGATTTCCAGCGATTACTAGTGTATTCATTTACGACAACATGAGGTGGTTTTCCAGATGTTGAAATAGCGTCAAGGACATTTAATACTTCACGGCCGCATATTGGTGGATCATTCATTTGTTGTGTTGGTAGCGTAGAATACCAGGTCTTCATTTTTAGAAAATCTTTGATTTTTGGAAACGTCTTTGAGCGGTTTATATAACGCATGAATTCCTTCGGCGGTGCTAATCCATATGAATCGAAATAAACAATCCCACGTGGATCAATCGCGTATGCAACCCAGTGAGTACCAGGTCCAGTGCTGTTATCGAGATTAACACTGTTTGGTTGTGCCGCAATTGATCTTTCATAAAGACACCTCTGAAATTTTTTATGGCCAATTTTTTAGCAGCATCGAGTAAATCAAAATTGGACATTGGAGTCAAAGACTCTTCAACTAGTAAACCGTTCCTGGGATTCTCAGACCTGATCCGTGAATGGATCTCCCGCTGTACCATGAATACGGGGTTCCTGGTAGTCTTAGACCCTTTCCCTTTTTTATACCCCTGCCCAGTTGCTTTCTTTAGTGCCATTCCTGCTACATGACCAACAGCTCCTAACACCGCCGCTTTAGCCACCGCTGGGGCAGCCACTGCAATCAAAGCCGGAATAGCAGGTAACAGCGGGAATATACCACCGGTTTTAATCATGTTTTTGATCGCAGCTGCAGAGAGAGTGATCTGAACGCCTTTTTTATCCTTGAACGCATCATTGAAGTGTATTACTTGACGAGGCGTCAGCGACAACTTATTCGCCCCGTCAGTCATCTGATTGTGTTTCAACGTGATCGTGGTTCCCCATTTTTAGCCGATTCTGATTGCAATTTCTTAACCTGACCCGGCGTCAGGGCAACACTAATAACACTATATGACATTATACAATAACAGATTGATTCTAATGGAAAAATCTGAAGGATTTTCAATTACATGTTTTTGGACCACTACATGTTTTCCACTGGTGCATCTATCACTCTAATTCTTCCGCCAACACCTTCGAGTAGCATTGATTTGTCGCTGAGAATGACAGCAACTGCTCTATAATTAGCAATACCACCAGGACGGAGTACACGGGCTCTAAAGTGTATATCAACGACAGATTGTCTTTGTTAAATCAAGATGTTCCAACGAAAAGTAATAGATCGGATACAGATTTTTAAAATCCAACTGTGATATTTGCAAACCAGTATCAACATTTTGATCACGTACCATATATGACAACATATTATGATATGCACGCGCAATATGGTTAGTGGTGTAATCAAGTTGTATATCCTCGGATGGTTCCTGTTGTCCGTTTATTCTCAGCGAGACTTCTTTAACGCCTACCTGATCAAATATCATATGGCTGCGTTGTTGATTACCAACTTGCTCATTATTCTGTAACGCAATAAATATATGACGTGGAGCTGAAATACCTTGTCTTGATGCCAGGTGCCATGTAAATGTACCATTAACATTATCCTGTTTAATATCCGTGGTCACTGATAACCAACTCAACAACGACTTTCCTCCTTGATCCATAAATGATAGTAATCGCTTCTCTGCGGTGATTGAGGGAGTTAACACTGGCATCCACAATGATAGTTTTTTTAAGATAACTTTACCCTCGAGGGCATCAGCGCCACGCCAGACTGCATCATTATCAGTACCCTTTCGCACAAGCGCAACTGTATGCTTCGCTCCATAGATAACTTTTCGGACGTTTCTACAGAATCCAAACATATGATACAGTGGAATCGCGCATGAAAATTGTCGACGCTGCCCCTGCAACTTTGCTACGCATGCTGCAAATCCTAGGTTGTAATTAGGGATGTTATTTATGACATCAAAAGTACCAGCTGGTCTTACATATCGGTCTGGTACTGGATCAACTGCAGTAGCTTGTCTTGCCTTTGCTCTAGATTACTGGATGTGTTCAGGGTGATCAGTAATATCCTTAGAAAACATCATAGATGGACCCGCTGATCTTGTATAATCATCAGAATATCTTGCTAACCCTATGATTGTTGTGGCAACATCAACATCACACTCTATAGATTCAATTTCTTTTCCATCAATGAGATATCTTGCACTTTCAAATAGCGCCATGATACCGTTATTGACAAAACCAACTCGGATAGTTGGGTTATTGTCATATGGTGCTGGTACAGCAGGAGTATCAGCATCTGTTACAAGTTCTCCTTCTACTTCGATAAACGCTTCACAAGGCAAAAAATATTTACTGGTATCATGAACTTGAAGCTCGATTCTTGATCGGAGATCTGGTTGTACTGCGTGATAGGAATAAAATTGATAATCACGTATGGAATCATTCTTGAGCACTGGGGCGTCTATATTAAACGCTGGATCAGGTGACCGTTTGAACATTTTATAATATTAGCGTCTAAATCATCATCGTCGTAAAAACGCTTGCATGAAAATCCGTGGGATTTCCCCCGTCGTGGTTTTTTTAAGCCACTTCCCGCTATCATATTTGCGGTTATGTTATCCTGGTCACTTGCTGTCAACGACGGAGTCACCAGCGACGCTAGTTTCTGCTCTACTGCGTTATTTATTATTTTACTAACCCGTGCAGGCATTTCCGCTGTAGATGGCAGTGGTCCCGGTTTTGAAAATCCTTTGGATTTTACCCGTCGAACTAGCGCTGTTATTTTATCCTTCGCGGCTGAAAATGCTTTTCCGGCAAGATCTTCAACAGCACTAATACCCTTATCACGAATAACATCAATTGCTTTCATTCCTAATTGTTTAGCCAACGGCATCACTTTTGGGGCCATTCTTGCGAATAACCCTGCAATTGTATCATCGAAACCATCTCCGTAGTACGCGCTATAAACTGGAAATAGTGAGTTTAACACATAGACGCTGGTTGGTTTGTCATGGTTGTAGTGTATGATCATCTTATTCTGAAATTGCTAGCAATTTCTAAATACTAGTAATTCAAATGATATTTATCTAATCGTGAAATTGCTAGCAATTTCCAATCCAAAGGATTTTCGACTTCGTCATCAGATGAAAAATTCAAGGATTTTCAATCATGGTGATTAATCACTATGATAACCATCCACTAACTCGTCAATGAAATCTCGATATGTTTTGATATCAATGATACCGCCTTGAAATAACCGCCTGCAGATATCAGCTGCTTCATTAATTATTTCGGTGAGTTATTTCCAGCTCGTTTTCCTCTGATGAGAACTTCTAATCGTGATATATCGCTGCGAATATTACCAGGACAACTAACTAGACCTGAAAATCTTCGATTTTCCCCTGAAAATCCCTCCCCGCTACTATAACCAGTTGCTGCATCCATTTTTTCTAACTCTGTACTCTGTAAATAACTATCATCATCATCATCATCTCGATTCGAAGCTTGGGGTGGTAGTTGTTGTTGTTTTTTAGGCGAGAAAGATATTTTCTTTGAAGGTTGCTGTCGCTTTCCTTGTAAATTTTGCGGTTTTTGTTGTTGTTTTAGTTCTTCATATTGTTTATACACTGTACCCACCGCATTGATATATCCTATGTATGATACATTATCGGTATCAATTTGACTTGTTTTAGTTTTGATTTTGTAGAATATATCAGCCCAATGAGTTATAGTTCTAACATACTTATGATGTTCTGGTTTCAACATTTTTTTTTCTGTTTTCATAAGTCGTAACAACAAGCCTAGGAATTTCTGTTAGTTTAGTCTCATTAATTGCTGCTAACCCTTCCTCGTTAAATCTCGCGCGTAAATCATCTACTGTTCCTTTTGATTTAGGTGGTTCATCACCGCAGAGTTTTTGTGCAGCTTGTTTTGTTTGTTCAGTTTCCGTTGCTATTTTTTCAAGTTCACCAATAAGAGACTTTTCTTTTCTTGTCCACGTCTCGGGAACATCTCTGTATATAGCTCGCTCTACCCCTTTCGTTGCTGTGGTTATTGGTTTAAACAACTCTTCAGATCCCGCAGCAAAATCAGTTTGTAAACTCTGTCTAGCTTGCAGTTTATTCCTGACAGAGTCGCGAATTGGTATAAATCTCTTAATTGAATCTAGTCGCTCACGAGCCAATCTAGTTGTTAATGCTTCATTGGTCATTATTAAAACAGTAAGCAGTTTCCAATTAGTGTACGAAGAGATTTCAATCTAAATGCAGTGACTTTGTCACCCAAAAATGATTTTCGTGAAAACGTCAACGAGAATTAACATAGAAAATCGACCGTTTGACCCGATTTAAACCAGCCCCGGTTTTTAGTGTATATTTAGTCGTTTTTGTCGTTTTTTAATCGCTTTTGGTGTTTTTTTATTTTTTGTAACTTTTTTATGATTTTTTTACTCAAAGTCATTCTTGAGTGAAAAAGTCTACGAGAATTAACATAGAAAATCGACCATTTGACCCTTCTGAAACCGCTTAAAATCAGTCAAAAAACGGCCAAAATCAGTCAAAAAATGGACAAAAATCAGTCAAAAACGACTAAAAATTAAAAATTTTACTATGAAAATTAATTTCAGTAATAAAAAATATTTTACTATGAAAATTTGTCAGTAATAAAATTTTTTTTTTACAACTTCATTGTAGTAAAACCGTCCATGGTTTGTAGTAAGTATTTTACTAACAATTATCCGAAAGAGGTTTTTCATTTCTGATTTTTGAATTAATCGTCCTTTTTACTTCATACTGTTTCCCTAATTGTTTAGTTATTTTTTCCACGATAGTAAATAACGGGACAAATTTACTGACGTCGTCACAGCATAACAGGGAATCACGGATAGAATTCTGAATTCGTTTTAAGAATACATATTGTTTGTGTAGTAGATATTTGTTATTGTTAGCGCCGTATTCAATATCCTGGAAGTCGGACATAATTTGATCGCAGTCTAAATTATGCGATGTGTAAATCCCCTGAGATTTCAAAACTAAAATTTCGGTTATAACCTCATTGATATTTTGAGAATTCATATTACTGATAATTATTACTGATAATTATATATTTCTAATATGAAAAATGGATGTCTATGCATAAACGAATTGAATTTTTTGTCCGGTCTTTTTTGAAATTGCAGATCGATAAATTCCCTCTGCGACGCAGTGAACAGAAGGTGGACAAATATCGTAATATCTACCGGCGCTAGCTATTGATTGAATTAGTATTTCTTCGTTATTTGTTGTATTAAAAGATCTTACAGGTCTCGCTTTTTTCGAGCATTGTCCAGTCTTTCCTCGTTTCTAATTTTCGCTTTGTGTAAAAACCTGCAGATTTGATAAAGAATTGTTCTTAACATTGGAATCAATGTGATCGATAACAAAACAATCTTCCGTCAATCCGTTATGACATTCATACACGAAACGATGGCAGTAATGTTTGTTTGTTTACTTGAATTTTAACGGCGCACCAGCACTTTTAGGCTATTTAGCGCCATACAATAGGTTAGATGTTCAAAAACAAGAAAGGCTTAACATCGACCAGCGATATATATATAAAAAAAAAACATAGTTAAATATAAAATGGTAAGATGTTGGTAACAGGAAAATATGAAGCTTCCCAATCAACGGGAGATGTAAATGGTGTATGTTGATGATAAGATGTTGTAAATAAAAGGTGATATTTGCATTAGAAAAAAAAATATTCTAGGTGATGGCATACAAGTCATAGTTTAAAATAGAGATTTACTTCCTTAAGGAAATCTAGAATACAAGTGATTTTTATTGTATCAAAAAGTTCCTTCATGTCATGTACATTATAGTATTTAACACGCGTATGTTGCAGGTCAGAACACTCGGTCATAAAGTGTTTAACAGTGAATGGCTCATTGCAAGAAACGCACTCTGGTGGATCTTCACCTTTCAGTATGTGGGAGTGGGTAATGTATGTATGACCGATTCTGATTCTTGCAATGACCACCTCCTCCCTACGGATAGTTCTGTAGGAAGGAGTCCATTCTCCCAGGGTTGGTTTGATGGCATGAAGTTTGTTATTGACTGCATCATCCCATGACGCCTGCCACTTCTGTCGTAGGTACTTTTGATACAAGGTTTAAAATAAGTAAAAGGTAATTTAAAATCCAATGGTTCTTGGGATAGAGCCATCTTAGCAGTCCGGTCTGCTTCTTCATTATTTCTAATACCAATATGGCTAGGTAGCCAACAATATACTATGTTGTAGGACTTACTAAGCTCAGAGTTTTTGACGAGGATATCGACCAGTAATGGATTATCCAGTTTTCTATGGTGTAGCGACTGAAGTACTGACAGAGAGTCACAGAAAATAATGCTATTTAAAATGCGCTTTTGTTCAATAAATTTCAGAGCAAGGTCTATTGCTCTGATTTCCGCTGAAAATATGGACGCATCGCTTGCCAATAACGAAGGCTGCAGCAGCCTTGTCATCAACTTTTGATCCATCAGTAAAAATTTTGGTGTAGTTTTTAAAATGGTTGAGGAGTTCATGATAAGAGTTCTGGAAAACGGCAGGATTTGTCTCAGATTTTCTCCCATCGTGCAGCGTAAAAATCACTTTGGGTTGGATGGCAGTAATAATTCTTCCCTCCAGCGCGAAACTCAAATTACCCCGGATTATTCATAAAACCAACTGGCTTCTTCAATATGCGGTTTCTGATAATACCATCACTGGATGCTTTATAGTTTGCAATCAAGGGATGCGGTCTGAATTCTTGGTTCATTCGTATACTAATACTATTTCTCTAATTAATTGTATGGTCTAATGATTACATTTGGAAATCTTTCGATGTAGTCTTGTGGAGTTTTTATGACTTTGTCACTGACGCTGTCAATGTCAGCGTGTTTGACTCCGTCAAGGTCATTGATGGAGTTTTTAACGGAATCTTTGATTCTCTTATCATAATAACGCTTCAACTCTCTGAATCGCTTACCACCGCAACTCAGACACAACTGCGATTTTCCTCTAACCCCAACCCCACATCTTATGCAGGGCAACGGGCCAAGGCTTCCACGTCGAACACTTTGCATATGATATCCACAGAACTCCTTTCTGCATGATTTGTTACACGGGTTGTTGATCCAATCATGATCCATTTGCAATGATTCATTTAAAAAAAGCCCTTCTATTTAAATACTTGTTTTAATTATAGCATGAAGGAGTTTGAGAGATTATCGAAAATTACGCCTTGGAAAAATGCTAAATTCATCTTCGATAGAGTTTCTGATAAACCAAAGAGTAAAATTTGTGATAGAACCATGATAAGTAAAATTCGTGATTGTTTTAATGAATTCAAACACGATGGAGCATCTCACTGTTGGTCAACATTTCGAATTAATGGTGAAGTTGATGATACCATGAACGATAAAAACGCAGCAGTGATAATTTCACATCTTACGCGGAAAAGGTATTTTTTAGAATAAAATTCATTATTCGTTCAGACACATGAGATTGGATTATTCGTGATAAATTTGAACCCATCTTGAAGGATAAAAGAACTGTCACTGTGAGTCGAGATTCCAAACCAGGAATTTTGACTGGAATTGACAAACCGTATTACGAGAGATCTTATCCTGTATCAGCAATTGTTTACGGGGTATATCCGTTAAATGATAAACCGAGTATTGAAAAACTAAAAACAATGAAACTGTCGTCTGTGGCTTTGCCACTCAATTGTGTAGCAGAACGAATAATAGAACACTTCACAAATGCATCCCGGGGGAACAAATTGACTGATCTAAGACACAAAAAAATAACCAAATGGGAATTTACAGTTAGGAAAAACGGAGCATCGATTCAGGATATAGCTGAATTAGAAACATCATTAAGATTTCCAATAACCGTAGCGACGATAACCGGTGAGATATTATACGAACCTAAGTAAAAATCACAAGGAGCTCCAATCAAAATTATTAATCATAATGAACATGCATGGACAATATTTCCGCGGGATAGAACCGTAAAATATCTACCCCCGGAATTCTCTGAAGAGAAACTATTTGATTTTATTCACCAGTTGAGTAAGAACGATCCTGTGTCTGTGGTTACTTCACAGTTTTGAAGACGAAGAAGGTAGATTCGATCAATTTGTAAGACCCAATGGAGAATTATACCGCACTGAAGCCCTCCATAACGCGATGAAAAAACTAGCTAGTAGTTTCTCGGAGAGTTTCGACGACGAACAATTACTAACAAACTGTTTTACAATTCCGTCGGTTGCAGCTCATTTTGCGAGAGAGAAACACATGGAAAACAACAAGAACTGAATTTCTATCAGATGTCAAATTAAGCTGCATCGAATACAACCAAGGTGGATTATGGAATACAAAATACGACCGTGAAAGTATTATTACAGTTGTTATAGTCGGGTGTTATCCGGCGAGTTTTCTCGGGTACAGAGAATGCGCTGAATACTTCAAGCGATTTGGACATCCCACACACGAGATGACCCGTGTTGCGATTAATGGACCACTGCCTGATTTTGATTTAACCGGATTCGCTCGTGTGGTATCAGTTGAATTGGCTAAAGGACTTCATCTGTGCTGTTATGTTTGGATTGGTAGACACATGTCTGAAAAACATTGGATGCCAATAGTGCTGTTACGATATATGATTGATTGCGGTTAACTCAAATCGCTGGTTGTCGGTGAAGCGATTATATCCTATCGAGCTCAGACTGAAGTCTGGTTACCACAACCTGATCTAGATAGTATAATCAGCGAACAACGAAAAGTTTCCCGATCTCGACGAAGAATATATCATGAATTGGTCCAAACAGCTATTTGAAATCAAAAACAAAGAAGCAAAGGATCTCGGTAGAAGAATAATCGGTAAATTTACTCAAGGTGGAAAATACGACAATGGACGATATTCTTCATGATTGATTAGAGATAACGTCGAATACGATTTTATAATCATGGATATAACGAGTAAAGGTATACACGTGGATCGTATAGACGCTTTCTTGTCCGATGGAACAAAATTTGGTACAATTGTTACTTACGCAGACGTAGAAAATCTTCAGTATACACATTTGAGAGCGTCTATGCTAGCTTACGCTTCTATCAGTTTATTTTCGATGATAAATAGATTTCCTGACACTGCGGTTAGAGTCGCCACTGATTCATTTTACATAGACGTGAAACACAACGAAGCAGTGGCTGAATTAACTAATTCTGATGAGAGTTGGGGAGTTTGGAGAATTAAGCGGGAAATACCGTATGATTATTCCGAATCAGCAGATGTTACGATTGAAGATACATATTTTAGCGGCGATAAAATATCAGAACTTTCTAATGCACCGCAGATATCTGATCCAATATGTCGGTATAAAACCAGCTACCTAAACGGCTGTGGTGGGTCAGGAAAGACGACTCGTGCGATTGAGTTATTTCGTGACAAATCAAATATGATTGTGCTAACACCAACACACAGACTTGCCAGAGAGATGAAAGAGCGAGGGGTAAATGCTGGTACTTATCACAGTTTCTTTCGATGGAAAGGCGATGAATGGACTCCTGAACGAATGGGTGAGAAATTTGTTCCTGAAGTCGTAAATTAGGATGAAATAGGCACGGTGTCGTTAGATGTATTACAAAAGTTTCTCGAGTGGTTATTGCACGCGAACACAAAAGTCGTCATGTGTGGCGATCTTGGCCAACCACCACCATTGGTCGGTTTATCGCCGCATGATTGGCTAAAGAATTTTGTAGACTATTATGAAAAAATTAACACCGATCATAGAACACTTGATGAACAATTACGCGAGTTCATAAAACTAATCAGATTACAACCGGATAGAATCCAATGTGAGATGGCGCGTGAAATAATTTCAGAAACTCTCCATGAATGATTTCTGGGAAGCGTGGAGACCAAACGATTTGATAATCGCAAGTAGAAAAATAGTCAGGGACACACTTCAGATGAAGTTATTTGAAAGGCATAAATGTAAATTTGCAACACTTCCAGTGCCGTTGCGTTATAGACCCAAGGATACACGGCGACAAAATATCGAAGTTGATATTCCAGGACAGCGTGAAAAGCAGAATTTAGTGTTAAATGATATTGTTCTGGTTGATATCAGCATCGTCGAAGATGCATTGCGTGCTGATAAATCCCCATGGACGCTAGGTTACGCAGCGACGATACATTCTTCACAGGGATTGACTATATCAGATACAATTTTTTGGATAGTGGATAATCACATCGAGTGGTCAAATTTAGTTTATCTCGCGGTATCCAGAGTACGAAGAATAAATCAACTTCGAAGAGTTGTTCTAGACTATAACGACACTACAATCAGCATTGACAGCGTCAAAAACATAATCAGAAAAAAGCTATCTGGTTATAAACAGCAGGATAAAAAAATAACTGAATTTGATATTGATGCTGAATTAATAATTACACTGAAGCAACAACAGAATAATCACTGCGCGAGTTGCAATTGTATAATGAGTTGGTGTTGGTCGGATAAGGATTCTCGACAATTTACCGTAGACAGAAAAGGTAGCAGCGTAGGTCATACTAGAAATAATGTGATGCTGACTTGTCTTGAATGCAATAGACGCAGAGGTGCTAAGTAAGACCACGCGGTGGTAATTGAGTATCCTCGGGTATCACTTGCAGTTGTTCACGAGTAAATCCTCGCTGAGGAGCAGTTGAATCCAATCTATAGATTGCTGGTCTACCCGTAGATCGTGTTATGCAAGATATTTTATGCACAGTAACACTCCAAATAGGATCAGTAGCCCTTTTTGTGCCGCCTTCGAGCTCTCCTGGTTCGTATAAATACCTAACAGTGACATTACCGAGTATTGGTTGTTTTGAAAAATCTTTTTGCGGTTTTACGGGTATATACTTCTTTTTAATGGCGTTGTTAGGTTTCATGTTGATTGTTCGAGTAACCTCATTATTCAGCGCGGTAATTACACCTGGTAATCTCTTGACCCATTCACGGGATCGTTTATCCTGAATGAATTCCTTCGCGTATTGATATCCGAATAACTGCTCAGCAAGTGTGCGATTAAATCGTTCAACAATTGCCTGATCGCGATGTAGTGCAGTATGGCCTCGTCGTATGGTGACATTATGATGTTTCATTGTTGATAATACCGCACCCTGAAATTCCTTGCCAGGATCAATTTGTAATAGATTTGGCCAGCGTAGAGGGCCTCGTCGATAAATCCTTTCAAATGCAGAAGCTACTTCAGTGGCCGACTTTGTTTTTAGCGGTTCTGCTTGTTTGTATCGACTCGCAACATTAACTACAGTTAACGCGTATTTGTAGCCGTCGTCATGTGGCAAAAATAATATATCAGCCTGATGAACCTCATTAGGAACTGTCACATCAAAATGTGAGTAGTTAACTTGTTTAGGCGGTGGTAGATAAATTTGCCATATCGCCTGTTTGGATAACCAATTAGCCGCAGTGGCCTTTTTCACTTTTGCGGTGTTGGCGAGTTTACCGATTGCTGCTTTGCTCCGCCAGTATCCTTTTGGAGAATAGTAAATAGATTCCATGTTGTTATTAATTATCAGCGCCTAACATCAATTTACCTTTCATTGCCGATTTTACTAGCCATGAAGCCAATTTTTCTTTGAAGGATTTATCAGTGATAGAATTCAACGCATGAATCAATTTCACATCTGCAATATGTCTGTGTTGCAGATTACTGCTTTTATAAGCAACATCATGGGCATGACATGCCTTATCAATGGCGTTTATTGGTTCTTCACCACGTTGAGGATGGTTTTGATCATCGAGTCTCGTCCCGCGTCCACAGTAACTATATCCTGGAAGGTGTTTTTCTCCTGGATACTTCGCCCATGGTGTCCCTGGAAGTTTAGTTAGCTTGGCTGCAATATCACCTCCTCGTTTTTTTTTTTAAATCATCAGAAATGCTAGCATTTCCTTCAGATTTCATAGAAACAAATCTAAATTTCTTTGTACTGCATCGTACGCATTTACCAGAAAGTGCTGATCGGTTATTTTTAGTTGTAATCGTCATCAATTCGTTTGTGCCAGTACGCGCCTTACACTTCACACAATATAGATCCATAATTTATATATAACAACATGAATGTAATTGATTATTCAGCTACCCGACGACGAGAACCTATTAAACACCATGCGATGTTGCCGAATTCAATTAGAATGATTATAATCGGACCATCTGGAAGTGGCAAAACACAACTGCTACTTAATTTAATAACGAGATGGATGAAATTGGACAAGTTGTATTTGATAGCTCCTAGTGTAGACGATCAGCGATGTTACAATGTGTTAAAAGATTTTAACGACAGCGCGGTAGAAGAATCTGGCGAGGGCATTATTGAGTTTATAACCGATATCGATGAAGCACCGAGCATTGATGCTATTGATGGTAGTATTAACAATTTAGTCGTATACGACGATATCATGTTAGACAATCAAAAGAATCCCGCTAGGATATTTTCCAGAGGCATACACAAAAACACCGACGTGATATATGTCACTCAACGGTACACACAAATTCCGAAGGTGATCAGAGATAACTGCAATTTATTGTGTGTGTTTAACGGAGTTGATACTCATACACTACGAAATATTCATCAGACCTGGTGCAGCGGTGATATGAATCATAATCAATTCAGAAATTTCTTTAGTCGCGCTCAGTCAGTCCCACATGGATTTGTGACGATAAATTTAGCAGACCCTCGGACGCGATATCGTGTCGGACTTGATAAAATATTTGGTTAACCCATTGGGGGCGGCGACGACGATTTTTTTTAGAGGTTTTTGCACCCTCTGTTCCCCTTAATTTGACAAATAGGGCCCTAAGTCGTTAAGGCTTCATTTGGCAAAAGGAGACTTAAAACGTTTTGCTTAAAATCTACCCCAATTAGAGACGTCTGATTCGCCCCCTCTGCTGCTGCTCCACGTGTTTTTGTTCTCGACGAACCAAAGTGATTTATTTCAGTTTTCTGAGAGAGTTGGCCCCACCGAAGTGTTAGATGGCTCCAGAAAAGCTTTGGAATACTTTGAAATCGCTGATTTAGTCGAAATGTTTGAAATTATCATTCATGTAATGTGGTAAATAAATAATTGCTTGTGCATTTTACCTGTTGTGTTCTGTTTGCACCTGTATATTAAACGTTATAATATATATGCACATTTTGTTTAATTATTCATACAAGTTGACTTTTAACCCTTATTTTGATACCAAATACAGCAAGATATTTTTAAAATCGGCAAGGTTATGTTCTTTCAAAGTCCACAGCTCATTCTACTTTACAAGTCAAAGTTACTTAGTGTTTGGGGCTCAAATCCTGAAAGTTAATTAGTGATGAAAGGGTTAGACAGGCACATAGCATGGGCTGGGTTTATTATACAACCCTGAACAATCCAGGTGTTCTTAGACAGGCTAAGAGCATGTGTTAGGTTTATTCTACAACCCTAAACATGCAGGGGGTAGCTGGTGGATATAAGCCATACTGTGACATGCCAGTGGTTTACATGGCCTATAGAAATGTGCTCATAAATACTGTGTCTACCTGAAGTGGGTTTGGCTTAATTTTGCTAAAGGTCTTTGTAATGATTAAATCTTAAGAGTAAGTCCAAAAAGATTAAAAATGTTTTTAAGAAATTCAAACAACTGCTTTTGATTGCCTGAAAATCTAATCAGGTCAGGAAATATGACTTAAAACCTTATTAAAATGTGTACAATTTCAATTTCTCAAAATCCAGTATTTCTAATAGTATAGATCTAGTATGGGTATAAGGCAGATATATTAATGCTTGAACCTATAAATAGAGAAAGGTAATATGTGTGCTTATTTTCCAGACTTTACAAATTACATTCAATCACATGTAAGTTTTGTATTTTCAGATAAATGTTTTTGTTTTATGATTAGGTGTAGTACATTCAGAACAGGTTTCATTTGGTACCCAATTATTTTATTGCTGGAATACAAAATCACGACAGAAAAGCATATAGACTAGTATACTCATCCAGTTTCTGAGAATGGTATGCTCATTATCTCTTGGTATGTCTGTCCGTATGTATGTCTGTATGTATGCATATGTTCATGACATGTTGGTGCAATGTGAGAGTACTGTCTAGAGTAACGCCTGTGAGAATTTACTGTTGGTGTTGCTGATATTTATTGTCTGAGGTAAAGGATGTGAATGAGAAAGTCTTTGTGTTGTGATCAGAATAGCCTCAGTTTTATCATCATTCATTTGCAGCTTGTTACATGTCATTCATGATTTCACATCAGAAATGCACTTCTCTACTCCATGGATGGTAGCATCAACTTCATTTGGGTGGCTAGACTTGTATATTTGGGTGTCATCAGCATACAATTGGTGTGACACTGGGTGATGATCTATGATACTTGAGAGTGGCTGAGTGTACAGAATGAAGAGAACAGGTCCAAGAACAGATCCCTGTGGAACACCACAACATAGGTCAACTGGGCTGGAGTGTATTCCATTTGCAGATATAAGTTGTGTCCTGTTGACTAAGTAGGACTTGAACCACTGTAAGGCTATATTCTGAATGCCAAATACATGCTGGAGATGTTGAAGTAATATATCATGGTCTATTGTGTCAAATGCTGCAGAAAAATCTAGGAGAGTGAGGACTGTAATCTTTCCACTATCAAAAGCAGAGAGAATGTCACTAAATACTTTCAGAAGAGTAGTTTCTGTACTGTGGCAAGGGCAATATGCAAACTGTACATTGCTTAAAAGACTGTTTGAATTCAAATGAGAAACAAGTTTAGTAAGAACAACCTTTTCTAAGATTTTTTATATGAATGGGAGATTATAAACTGGCCGGTAGTTCTTTAAATCCTTATGGTCCTGAGTGTTGGTTTCTTTAGCAGTGGCTTTACGATGGCAGTTTTGAAAAATGATGGGAATTCCCCTGATGAGAGAGAGATATTAATAACATCAGTTAGTGAAGGCAATATTGGGTCTAAGCACTCAAGCAGCAGTGATGTCGGAATTGGATCAAGTTCACAAGACTTTGGTGCATTTTTCATCACGATTGTCCGTACTAAATTAATAGAAACAGGTTCAAATGCTCCTAATGGTTTTCGCTTAAATTCTGCATCATAACTATATGGTGACGAATCAGTTGAAATTGTGCTGTCAAGCAAATCTCTAATGGTTTGTATTTTGTCATCAAAGAAATTTGCAAATTGGTCTGGAAGGTCTAGTGGAGAGAAGGTTGTTGGAAGTGGTGTACATTTGTTCCTTGACATTAGTTTGTTAGTTATCTCGAAGAGCTCTTTGCAGCTGGAACTCTCCATGATCTTAGTACTGTAGTGGGATGATTTGGCTAAATGGACTATGTTTGTGACGTTCTTCTTAGCGGCTTCATAGATTTGTTTATGATTAGTGAGTATGGTGGAAAGCCAAAGCCTCTCTGCTTTTCGGAGGTCTTTTAGCAGTGCGAAGCTGGTCCCTAACACTGCTATACCATGGAGAACACTTTTTTTGATTGATACTCTGCATTTCGTGCCTGGGGCATGTTTTTCAAGCAATGAACGCAGGCAGTTATCAAGTTGTTTCGCTGTTGGATGTAAGAAAGTTGTTAGGTTTTCTTGGATGTCATGCTAGAAATTTGGTTCCATTTATCATACAGAGGTTTCTCTTAGTAGCAAATAGAGTTGGAGGGTTAGGGACTGATATGTCAAGATGGCATACAATGCTGAGGTGATCCGATGCAATTTCAGGGGATACAAGGGTGGATTGCAGAATATTATCATCAGGTCTATAAAGATGATGACCCAATTTAGTAGTAAAATTTACCCCCCTCCCCCAACCTGAAAACTTTCCTGGGTAAAGATCTGGTCAGGTGATTTTATTCCTGCAGGACCAGCAAAATCTTTCCTCCTTCATCTGAATGTTTTTTCCTGAGGAAAGAATTGGCTAGGTGATTCTTTCTCCCCCTCCAAAATAACTGGCTAGCAAATTCTTTTCCCCTCAAATGTCGGCTTTAAACATATTAGGAAAGAGTCCATTAAAAAAAGGAACAAAATTGCTGTTGGAAGAAATATTATACTAGTTAATCATGTCACCCCACCACAACCCCAATTTATTTTATGACCTGTTATATGTTTGGTATTTTCTTAAGTTTAATACCAAAGAGACAATTCATAGTAAGGAAATAATTGGTAGTACAATGTGGTGAAATAATCAGTTAGCAGATTCTTTCTCTGTACCCCCACCCCCACCCAATTGTTAAGGGATCCATTATGTTTTGATATTTCACTTGTATGTCATAAGTGAATTATCAAAGGGCTCATTAATGAAAAGAAATGAATTGGTTGAAAGGGGAAAAGAATGAGATTGCTGACTCTATCCCTTTTCCAATTGTCAGCAGACTCAATATATATATATATATATATATATATATATATATATATATATATATATATATATATATATATATATATATATATATACATGTGGCAGTCACCTTATTTCCAAAGAGTCCATTATTGAAAGGAAACTAGTTATTTGAGGGGAGGGGGCAAATAACTAAAGGGAGAATCTAATGTGTTGTAAGGGAGGGGCAAGAAATAATTAGGGGGTTGGGGTGGAAGAACTAGATGTTACACCATTTTTGAAATACTGCCAGTTAAGAAAATGAAAGTGGATTAAGCTAACAAGTTTTATAGATTGATGTTGTATTATAACTAAAGAAAGATGTTTGAGAAATGAGTTGTACATGGTTATAATTCCTGCACATAGCAAGGTCAGCACTTTGACTTAGGGCACTATTATATAATTTGTTTTACAATACTCTGTATCTTGCACCAAGTAAAACATCCAACAAATCCAATGATATGCCAATCAGCATAGTTTCAACAGCTCCAGTTCATCACAATTAGTTTCAAAGGCCAGAGTAATAGGTCATGTGATCCAACTCCAAGATCAAAAGTCAGAACTTCTATATAGGCCTGCACAGAATTTCATTGGACTTACTAAGGCATGACTTTGAGATTTTCAATATTGCATGCCCACCTAGAAAATGCCAGCTTAGTAGCTCACACTTGAGCCAGGAAGAAATGCAATTTAAGAATGTAATCAGTTTGTGATTTTCATGAAGAAGATGAACTGAGAATGATGATGAGACAATAGAGACTGGTGTGACATGAGAGAGTAAGTACATTTAAATTTTAATGCTGTTTAAATGAATGATAAATACAGCAGCATATTTAATATTCTGCAAATGAGAATTATTATTCCAGGAATGATACACAATGAAACAATGCAATAATCAAAACAACCAGCCATATTCTTTGGCACTGTAGTGGGCCATTTCAGCTCCATAACTACATTTCAGATTGATACAGGGTAATGTATTAAGTATGTTTATTCTTCATGTTGTTTATTCTCAATAATAATAATAATAATAATAATAATAATAATAATAATAATAATAATAATAATAATAATTGTGCTGTAAAGAGAAAAGATCATCCCTAATGCTTTATTAAAAAACACATAAAATATCTCATTTTGTAGGGTCTGATAGCTGTTTTAACTATGCAAGGGATATGCTCTCCTTCAGCACATGGTGCTTTACTCAGTGGAAAAGGAAAGATCAGCATATCTTGATGACATAGATACTGATACCTATGTAAAAGTGAAATGTAAGTATATTTCCTATACACTGCATTGCTATATTTTACCAACATCATTCCCTCTAAGCGAATGGTAGATGTGCTCGCTGCACTGTGCAAGCATTATGGAGATGAGCAAAATTTAATGCTGGATAGAACAAAAATTGACAATTCAGCTGTGCGGGGATGCCTGAGCAACTGTGCACGCGCGTGCAGCTTAGAGGGAACGTTGCTTACCAACAGGTGTTTTTCCAGATTCCAGTTAGGAAGAAGGCACAATACTGTGTAAAGATAATTTTGTGGAACAAAATAAGTGTTTCTATAGATATGTATTGCCATTAAAAATACAAAATTGGTGTTTCTATAGATATGTATTGCCATTCAAAATACAAAATAGGTGTTTCTATTGAGATGTATTGCCATTAAAAATACAAAATAGGTGTTTCTATAGATATGTATTGCCATTCAAAATACAAAATAGGTGTTTCTATTGATATGTATTGCCATTTAAAATACAAAATAGGTGTTTCTATTGATATGTATTGACATTAAAAATACAAAATAGGTGTTTCTATTGATATGTATTGCAATTCAAAATACAAAATAGGTGTTTCTATTGATATGTATTGCCATTAAAAATACAAAATAGGTGTTTCTATTGATATGTATTGCATTCAAAATACAAAATAGGTGTTTCTATAGATATGTATTGCCATTAAAAATACAAAAAAGGTGTTTCTATAGATATGTATTGCCATTAAAAATACAAAATAGGTGTTTCTATAGATATGTATTGCCATTAAAAATACAAAATAGGTGTTTCTATAGATATGTATTGCCATTAAAAATACAGTTTAACTGGAATTAGGATTAAATTTTACCATGGCAGAAAATATTCAAAATGACAATATGTCTCCTCACATGCAATAATGAGAAAATTATATTACGTGATTTGTTGACTACATACATATGATTCTTATGAATCAGTTGTAATCTCTGCTGAAAACATTTTCAAACCATAATGTAATAATGATAACTGCAGGATGAGCAGTTATAGCCCTATGCAAATGAACTATTCCAAAATGAGACACAATATATGCAACAGATACACAATATGAAAATGAAATTAGCTTAACAATAATACTAATTTTGAACCAGTGTTGACACACAGGTGTCCATGTCATTCTGTAATAAAGTCAATTTTGCGAGTAAATTAAGAAAACACTTGATTACAATTTTATAGATGGGTATATATAATGACATACCGGTAATTAATTTTATTTGGTTTTCACTTCATATTCCAAGAATTCATGAGTATTTTTCAGTGCAGGAGATTAAAACTTTGCCTTTTTCTGTGGAGGGTATGACAGTGGAGGGAGGTAAGATTTAATTTTTTGTGTTTTAAAATACATTTGTTATGTATAGATAAATTGAATGGCATACTTTATTTGTATTTCTTGAAACATATTGTTACAATTTTAGTTTATATCACTTCCTGACATTATAAATAAAAATATTTATCTGTTGATTCAGTTAACTTATTTGCTTGAAATAGTCAACATCATATGGGCAGTAGACATTTACTATTGGTGGACATGGCAGAAAAGGCAAACAAAGATTTGGGAGCATGACACCAAAATATATTCAAAAGGAATCAATAAATGTCATTGACCTCAAGACTATTCATTTCAGATACCAAAACCATGTTAAAGAAATGTGGATATATAAGTCAGACGACTTTTCTTTTATGAAAATAGTTGTGACTTTAAAGTAACATTAATCCAAAAGGCATACAAATGTATTAAAGGTTAATTTATTAGTAAATTCATTATTTTAGTCCCATTGGGAAAGAAAAAAATGTTTGGTCATTTATGATTTTCTTTCTAGGTAATCTCTCCAAAATTTATTGGGCTGGTGGAGGACAATGCTGGTGCAGTCTACATGGGACTACTAGAGGGTCAAGATAAGATTTACTGCAAAAAGCCATTAGGGTAATTTGAGACTGGAAATTTTAAATTTCAGTTTGCTGATGATTTAGAAACAACATTAAATATGAAAGATATCAAGAAAATCTATGAAATTTATTTGACCACCATGTTTGAAATAGAGATAGTAAATAACCAAATAAATGTTACAGAAGAGGACCATGAACACATAAAGTAAGCAATTACAATATACATTCCAAGTTAAGCACAGGTATGAATTACTGAACCAATCTCAAGAGATTCATTGGTTGTTATATTTAAAGCTTCAGTCACTTCTCCTCTTTGATGTCAGGTCAGAATTAAAAATAAAATGGATTACCAGGGTACATACTTGATAATTTGTTTCTTATTACTCTGTCGGATCTAAGTACCATCATCCAACATGTGTCTTATATCCCTTTTCATGAAATATTCTAATAAAGATATAATATCAATTGCAGTCTTTTACTTCATTCATTTATATTCTTTTTTCATAGATTTGTTGGTTGAACAGATTATACATTTTAGCTGTACCTTATTTCTGTGCTGCAAAGGTTTATGGTTTTCTGAAGGTCAAACCCAATTAACTTGTTTCTTACAAAGATTTATATAAAGGAAACAAACTGGTCAAGTGTAGTGAATTTTAAAGTTGCAGAAGTTATGTCATGACATCATTTTTTGGCAAAACCAGACAGAGCACTACCTGAAATAATACAATTTCAGAAAGTTCTAAATTTACATTATAATAAGGATATCTAAAGTCCATGCGGCTGATTAATTGATTGAATGTTAATGGTGCACCAGCATATTTAGGCTATTTAGCACTTTACAATCTGTTATATGAAGAAAAGTTTAAAAAAGTAGAAGTTTTAATATTGACCCGTGATATAAAAAACCCAAAGAGTTGATAATTCAATGGTAAGATGGTAACAGTAAAATATAGAGCTTCCTGATCAACGGGGGAAGGAAATTGTGTATTTTAATGAAGACAGATGAAAATATGTTGAAAACAAGGGACGGTATTTACATTACATAAACATACTCTAGGTATTATCATTCAAAATATGGATATTTAAAAACAATGTGGTATTATCATTTTGATTCTCTATTCATTTCCTCAGGAATACAGCTCAGAAAATGTCTATTCACTAGAGAGTATTCTGATTACACATTTATTAACAGTAGGGCAGGCACACATTAGAATGGAATGGTGGTGGATGGAGGTAAAATAGATAATTTACCGAATAAATTTATATAAAAATACTAACCTTATATTAATCAATGGGATGGTTTGGTATTCTCCCACTCATTAAATTTGAACGTTTCACAGTAAGTTCTATGCTCAGGTATATACATTTTAAAACTGTGTACAACATAAGGAGTCCAACACAAGGATCACATGTGCTCTTTATCGATGGCCTTATATATTGACAAGTGTAATGTGCAAGCAATTAAGAGAAAAGCTGGACACGAGAGAGAGAGAGAGAGAGAGATAGAGAGATAGAGAGAGAGAGAGGAAGGTAGTAGATAGAGAGAAAGAAAATAAATAATAGCTGGTCAAGTACATATAAGTATATGAATAGGCAGAAGGATTGATAATAAAGAAGTTAAACAAAGCACATTGCACAATTGCATTGAACTGAGCTGTATATGCAATACATCTAATTAGAGACAGTTGTTGAAATCAGGCCGTTGAGATTGCACATAAGTCTTATTAAGTGTGATTGATTAGTTCAGTGATGGGGAAATAAACATGCTTAGATAATCATGGTTACAGTACACAAGGAGAAATGAGAGAATAACAGATTTGGTTTCTACCTAAGAGTGTGAAGACCATATGTAGGAATTAGCTAAATTTGGCTGAAAGTAAATTAGTTGTGCACCAGCCTCACTGAGGATGGCAACAAGAATCCTTAGCCAAATTCTGGCAAATTCAAAACCTGCCTAACCCTTCCAACAAACAGTCAAGCTACTGAAAGTGATAGACCATATATTGATCAAAAGCTCATCCAAGAGTCTCATTATGTGCCTTTTCTACTTTGGGTTAAGAGATTTTAACCCACAGCAGAGGGCTGATTTGAGTAAATGGAAAAGCTCAAGTGAAATCGGAAGCTTTTTTATTTCTCCTCTGTATTTTGTAGTGCAACCAAAATATCCAGATTATTTGGTATTATCGTAGAGTTAAATCTATCTACCTTTCTATAATACCACCCACTTTAGTGTATGATGCATGACCATGATGATACAGACCTTGGCAGTAGGTTACTACCTCCTGATCCATAAATGTGGCGCTAGGGATTAATGGTGATGCAATTGTATCTGTCTCCTTTTATCCATTTTTGAACCATGAGAGAGAGAGAGAGAGAGAGAGAGAGAGAGAGAGAGAGAGAGTTAAAATTAAAACATTGACAATTTACCAGATGGTTCTCGTGGATTGTCTTCATCAATTGTACCCATAATTAAAAGAAAAACAATTTGTACTCATGACATGTCAATATTTGTGAATGGCACATAATAAGGCATCAAGCTTTGATTAAAATCACAACCCAAATAATTTCCATGTTTCTGAAGTATTATTGTCTACAATATTCCAACTCATGAAAATTGTTTAATAATTATATGATAGCCTTATATATTAGCCACTGAGCAATGCTGATCAATGGTATGCTAATTATCTCACTATGTATGTATGTATGTATGTATGTATGTATGTATGTATGTATGTATGTATGTATGTATATATGTATATGTGTGTGTGTGTGTGTGTGTGTGTGTATGTATGTATGTATGTATGTATGTATGTATGTATGCAGGTATGTATGTATGTATGTATGTATGTATGTATGTATGTATGTATGTATGTATGGATGTATGTATGTATGTATGTATGTATGTATGTATGTATGTATGCATGTATGTGTGTGTCGGTATGTATGTATATATGTGCATGACTGTATGTATGTATGTGTGTGTGTGTGTGTGTGTATATGTATGTATGTATGCAGGAAGACAGGAAGGTATGTATGTATGTTATTACCATTTTTGTAAGTCTTTGGTATCACTCAGCCGGTGATTGAACCCACGACTTCCTGCTTCTAAGGTGGACACTTTAACAACAAGGCCACCGGAGTGGTGTATGTATGTATGTATGTATGTATGTATGTATGTATGTATGTATGTATGTATGTATGTAT
This sequence comes from Unio delphinus, assembly GCA_029339505.1. Lineage (NCBI taxonomy): Eukaryota > Metazoa > Mollusca > Bivalvia > Unionida > Unionidae > Unio > Unio delphinus. The sequence goes on along the minus strand of JAQISU010000168.1, from coordinate 84,140 downwards.
GTATGTATGTATGTATGTATGCATGCATGCATGTATGTATGTATGTATGTATGTATGTATGTATGTATGTATGTATGTATGTATGAATGCATGTATGTGTCTGTCTGTATGTATGTATATATGTGTATGACTATGTGTGTGTGTGTATATGTATGAATGTATGTATGTATGCAGGCAGACAGGTATGTATGTATGTATGTATGTATGTATGTATGTATGTAGTATGTATTTATGTAGGTAGGTAGGCATTGAGGTAGGCTGGCAGATTGATAGGTATTTTTTTTGATTAGGATTTTTAACGTAGCATTAACAATTTTTCAGTCATATTGCTATGATGTCTGCAGTTGAGGCAGTTTATAGTGATGTCTAGCACTGGGGCATCATGTCGCAGACATGTACCATGATGTCCCACCCAGTCACATTATCCTGACACCAAGCTGACCAGTCCTAACACTAACCTCTTACAATGGAGCGCCAAGCAAAGTAGCTGTTATTACCATTTTTGTAAGTCTTTGGTATCACTCAGCCGGTGATTGAACCCACGACTTCCTGCTTCTATGGTGGACACTTTAACAACAAGGCCACCGGAGTGGTGTATGTATGTATGTATGTATGTATGTATGTATGTATGTATGTATGTATGTATGTATGTATGTATGTATGTATGTATACATGCATGTATGTGTGTGTGATTATGATAACATTTAGAAATGAGTGATTGCAATATATTTATCTCATGCTTCATAACCCTTAATGCCATTGTGCTTTTCCAAAAGTTGAAAATGGTTTTTCAGAGAGATTTCAACAGTGCATTATTTAGGTACAGCTGCAAATTTATGCAGAAAACAAAATTTAATGTATGTTAGTTTTTATTCAGTATCAACCTGTGATGTAACTGTATTTGTCTCCATCATTTTAACAGAGTGTTACGTATATTTGATTTAAGTCATTTATTTTTTATTTTAATTATTTGTTTGCCAGATTCAAATTTGACATTTTAAGATTAAGATTCATTCATTGGGATATATTTTTTTTAAAAAGTGGGATGACCTGTACTCTAAGAATAAACACCAGGTGTTGACCTCATTTCTGACCTGGCTTCAGAGTTGTAAACAAGCTATTAAAATGATTGGTTCATTCCAAGGACATTATGGAGCTTTGTTATAAATATCTTTCTACTTTTAGTTGGGTCATACGGTGTGTACGAGATTTTTTGAACATAAATTTGTTCTAAAAGATTTTACAAGATCATGTGACCTCTTCCTTGTTTACGTAAAAACAGGTATATAAATTATGTTTGGAGCGAACTATTTAGTAGAAGTTGGGCTGTTAGAATACTAAGTTGTGTGTAATTTTTAGTTATTTTAAATTACCTTGTACTGGAAATTATTTCCATTCGTTTGGATCAAGAGGATTTGTTTTGTTATTTATCTGGAAAATAATTATGCTCATTGAATTTCATATGACCAGAACTTACTTCATCACCTGACATCTTCTTCCATCTTGGATGCTTCACTAAGATTCGAACTGGGAATTATTAGGACATTTTATTACCAGGACTTTTGCAATTACACTTGTGGATTATATTTTGAATTATTTGTTAAATTAATTTTCGAATTGATTCTTAAAACTGTAAGTTTATTTTTCTTTCCTGGAAAATATTTTTAAACCGGTTTAAACCGGTTTTTCCTAACCGAAAATATATAAAAAAGGCCCTTTTTCATCAAATGTATTAGCCCCAAACCGGTTCTAACCGGTTTTGAAGTAGTAACAAGTGGTTAGAACCGGTTGGAACCAGTTGGAACCGGTTCAAACCGGTTTAAACCGGTTTTTCCTAACCGAAACTATATAAAAAGGCCCTTTTTCATCAAATGTATTAGCCCCAAACCGGTTCTAACCGGTTTTGAAGTAGTAACAAGTGGTTAGAACCGGTTGGAACCAGTTGGAACCAGTTGGAACCGGTTTAAACCGGTTTAAACCGGTTTTTCCTAACCGAAACGATATCAAAAAATGGCCCTTTTTCATCAAATGTATTAGCCCCAAACCGGTTCTAACCGGTTTTGAAGTAGTAACAAGTGGTTAGAACCGGTTGGAACCAGTTGGAACCAGTTGGAACCGGTTGGAACCGGTTTAAACACGTTTTTCCTAACCGAAACTATATAAAAAAGGCCCTTTTTCATCAAATGTATTAGCCCCAAACCGGTTCTAACCGGTTTTGAAGTAGTAACAAGTGGTAAGAACCGGTTGGAACCAGTTGGAACCGGTTGGAACCGGTTTAAACCGGTTTAAACGGGTTTTTCCTAACCGAAACTATATAAAAAAGGCCCTTTTTCATCAAATGTATTAGCCCCAAACCGGTTGTAACCGGTTTTGAAGTAGTTACAAGTGGTTAGAACCGGTTGGAACCAGTTGGAACCAGTTGGAACCGGTTTAAACCGGTTTAAACAGGTTTTTCCTAACCAAAACTATATAAAAAAGGCCCTTTTTCATCAAATGTATTAGCCCCAAACCGGTTCTAACCGGTTTTGAAGTAGTAACAAGTGATTAGAACCGGTTGGAACTAGTTGGAACCGGTTGGAACCGGTTTAAACCGGTTTTTCCTAACCGAAACTATATAAAAAAGGCCCTTTTTCATCAAATGTATTAGCCCCAAACCGGTTCTAACCGGTTTTGAAGTAGTAACACGTGGTTAGAACCGGTTGGAACCAGTTGGAACCAGTTGGAACCAGTTTAAACCGGTTTAAACCGGTTTTTCCTTACCGAAACTATATAAGCAGCAGAGAGGGTGAACAGACCACGTTTTCAAGCAAAAATAAGGCTTCCAGATCACGTTTTCGAACAAAATATGGCCTATAGATAACGTTTTCGAACATAATATCAGGTTTCCAACAAATCTCATTTAACCAAAAAAAAGTCTCCATTTTTGCAAAAACGGAGATTTTACGATTTTTTAATCAATTTTGCTCGCAACGATGTGGTCATCCACCCTCTCTGCTGCTAAAGTTTTCAGTTCTGGGTTAATAATTCTTTTACGATTTTAACCGAATATTTGATCAAGTCCGATACGATATCGTGTCCGAGGATCATGCAAATTTATTGTTGCGAATCCGTGTGGAGTCGACTGAGCATGACTAAAGAAATCTCGAAATTGATTGAAGTCCATATCAGAACACCATGTCTGCCAAATATTTCTAAGAGTATGAGTATCAACTCCGTTGAATACAGAAAGAATATTGCAGTTATCTCTGATGACTTTTGGAACCTGAGTGTAGCGTTGAGTGACATATATCACGTCAGTGTTTTTGTGACGCCCACGGGAGAATATTCTAGCAGGATTTTTTTGTTTATCCAACATTATATCGTCGTATACGACTAAATTGTTAATATCTCCATCAATATCATCAATACTCGGTGCTTCATCGATATCGGTTATAAAATCAATGGCGTTCTCACCCTTAATTTCTGATGCATTCTCGTTAAAATCCTTTAACACTTCATAACATCGTTGATCATCTACGCTAGGGGCAATTAAATACAACTTATCCCACTTCATCCATCTCATTATTAAATTGAGCAACAATTGCGTTTTACCGGATCCAGATGGCCCGATTATAATCATCCGGATAGAGTTTGGTAGCGCTGCATGATGCTTAATTGGTTCTCTTGTTTTAGTCGCTGAAAAATCAATTATATCCATATTTCTATACATAAATTATGGATCTATATTGTGTGAAGTGTAAAACGCGTACTGGCACAGATGATGTGACGACGGTTACAACTAAAAATAACCGATCAGCGCTTTCTGGTAAATGCGTGCAATGTGGTACAAAGAAATTTAGATTTGTGTCTATGAGATCTGATTTAAAAAAAAACGAGGAGGTGATATCGCAGCCAAATTGGCAAAGCTCCCTGGAACCCCATGGGCAAAGTACCCCGGAGATAAGCACCTCCCAGGATATAGCTACTGTGGACCAGGAACCAGACTTGATATCAGACTCAATAATCAAAATCAACCCAACCCCGGTGAAGAACCAATAAACGCCATTGATAAGGCCTGTCACCTTCATGATGTTGCTTATAAAAGCAGCAATCTGCAAAACAGGCATCTCGCGGATGTGAAATTAATTCATGCGTTAAATGCTATTCCTGATAAATCCTTCAAAGAAAAATTGTCTTCATTTTTGATAAAATCGGCTATGAAAAGTAAATTGATGTTAGGTGCTGGTAATTAATAATATGGAATCAATTTATAATTCCCCAAGAGGATACTGGAGGGGTAAATCAGCAGTCCATAAACTCGCTAGCGCTGCAAAAGTGAAAAAAAACCACTGCGGCTAATTGGTTATTCAAACAGGCACTATGGCAAATTTATCTACCACCGCGTAAACAAATTCAATTCTCGCATTTTGGTGTGACCGCTCCTAATGAAGTTCATCAGGCTGATATATTATTTCTGCCACATGATCGTGGTTACAAATACGCTTTAACCGTAGTTGATATTGCAAGTCGATACAAAGAAGCAGAACCGTTAAAAACAAAATCAGCCACTGAAGTCGCTTCTGCATTTGAAAGGATTTATCGACGAGGTCCTCTGCACTGGCCAAATCTATTGCAGGTTGATCCTGGCAAGGAATTTCAGGGTGCAGTGTTATCTACAATGAAACATCATAATGTCACCATACGACGAGGGCATACTGCGCTACATCGCGATCAGGCCATTGTAGAACGATTTAATCGGACGATTGCTGAGCGGTTATTTGGATATCAATACGCAAAAGAATTCATTCAAGAAAAGCGATCCCGTGAATGGGTTAAAAGATTACCATCTGTGATTACTGCACTGAATAACGAGATTACTAGAACAATCAACATGAAACCTATCAACGCGATTAAAAAGAAGTCAATACCCGTACAACCACAAAAAGATTTCAAAGAACCAATTCTTGGTAGTAGTGTCATTGTGAGGTACTTATACGAACCAGGAGGGCTTGAAGGGGGTAGAAAAAGGGCTACTGATCCTATTTGGAGCGTCACTACGCATAAGATATCTAGTATAACACGATCAACTGGTAGACCTCCAGTCTATAAACTGGATTCAACTGCCCCTCAGCGGGGTTTTACTCGACAACAACTACAAGTGATTCCCGAGGATACTCAATTGCCACCGCATGGTCTTAACTAGCACCGTTGCGTCTATTGCACTCAAGACAAGTCAACATCACATTATTTCTGACATGACCGAGATTGTTATTTTTTCTGTCTACGGTGAATTGGCGAGGATCCTTATCCGAATACTGCCAACGCATTATACAATTGCAACTCGCGCAGTGATTATTCTGTTGTTTCTTCAAAGTGATTATTAATTTAGCATCAATATCAAATTCTCGTTGTTTTTTTGTCCTGTTGTTTGTAACCGGAGAGTTTTTTATCAATAATTTTAACATCAATATCATCCATTGTTGTGTCATTATCATCGAAAACAACTCTTCGAAGTTGATTTATTTTTCGTACTCTGGATACTGCGAGATAGACTAAATTTGACCATTCGATGTGATTATCCACCATCCAAACAATTGTATTCGATATAGTCAATCCCTGTGAAGAGTGTATTGTTGCTGCGTATCCTAGCGTCCACGGGGATTTATTAGCACGCAATGCATCTTCAACGACATTGATATCAACCAGCACAATATCATTTAATACGAGAATTTGTTTTTCACTCTGTCCTGGAATATCAACTTCAATGTTCTGTTTTCGTGTATCCGATGGCCTATAACAAAGGGGTACTGGAAGCGTTGCAAATTTTTCTTTATGCAATTCAAATAACTTCATCTGAAGTGTATCCCTGACTATTTTTCTACTTGCAATGATTAAATCGTTTGGTCTCCATGTTTCCCAGAAATCATTCATTGGAGTTTCTGAAATCACTTCACGCGCTATTTCGCATTGGATTCTATCCGGTTGTAATCTAATTAGTTTCTTAAATTCTCGTAATCGTTCATCAAGTGATCTATAATCAGTGGTGATTTCTTCATAGTAGTCTACAAAACCCTTTAGCCATTCATGTGGAGATGCACCGACAAATGGTGGTGGTTGGCCGTGATCACCGCACATGACGACTTTTGTGTTTTTGTTTAACAACCACTCAAGAAATGTTTTTAATACATCTAATGACACTGTGCATATTTCATCCCAAATTAAGATTTCAGGAATGAATTTATCACCCATACGCTCAGGAGTCCATTTGTCACCTTTCCATCGAAAGAAACTGTGGTAAGTGCAAGCATTTACCCCTCGTTGTATCATCTCTCTGGCGAGTCTGTGAGTCGGTGTTAGCACAATCATGTTAGAAACGCTAGCGTTTCCACGACGAAATAATTCAATTGCACGAGTTGTCTTTCCTGACCCACCACAACCGTTTAAATAAACTGTCTTATATCTACATATTGGATCAGATACCGGTGGTGCATTAGAAAATTCTGATTGAATTTCAATACGGTTACAACAAAGATATTTATCATCCATGGCAACGTCTGCGGATTCACAATACTCATGTAGCATCTCCTTTTTAAATCGCCAACGCCCCCAATTTTCTTCGGGATCTGTGAATGCCGCTACAGCTGATTTGTACTTATTATGTATATACATCGAATCAGTGGCCACTCTAACCGCGGTATTAGGAAATCTATTTATCATCGAAAATAGATTAATAGAAGCATAGGCTAACATTGAACTTCTCAAATGTGTGTACTGGGAATTATATCCATCACAGTAGGTAACAACCGTACCTAATTTCTCACCATTGGATAGAAAAGCATCCTTACGGGATACAAGTTTTCCCTGTTTCATTAAATCCGCTACAATAAAATCGTATTCAGCGACATCTATGATCAACCGCGAAGAGTATTTTGCGTTATCGTATCGTCCACCCTGGGTAAATTTACCGATTATTCTTCTTCCGAGATCTTTTGCTTGTTCTTTTTTAATTTCAAATAACTTCTTAGACCAATTTATGATTTCTTCTTCACTGCAATCTGGAAACTGTTTTCGTAGTTCGTTGATTATTCTATCTAGATCGGGTTGTGGTAGCCAAACTTCTTTCTGAGCTCGATAGCATATAATAGCCTCGGAAACAATCAACGATATTAGCATACCACAATCAATCATATATCTCAATAGCACTATTGGCATCCAGTGTTTTTCAGATAGGTGTCTACCGAGCCAAACATAACTACACGGATGTAACCCTGTAGCTAATTCAAATGATATCACACGAGCGAATCCGGTTAAATCAAAATCAGGCAATGGTCTATTAATCGCAACACGAGTCATTTCATGCGTGGGGTGTCCAAATCGTTTGAAGTACTCAGCGCATTCCCCATATCCGAGAAAACTTCCGGGATAACACGCGGATATATCAATTGAAATCATACCATCACGTGAGTATTTCGTATTCCACAGTCCTCCATGACCAAATTTGACGCAACTCAATTTAACATCCTCGAGAAAATCACTTCGTGTTGGACGCCATGAGTTTTTTTCTCTTGCGAAGTGAGCTACCACTGATGGAATAGTAAAACTATCCGTGAGTAGTTTTTCATGGGAATTCTCCGGTGAAAAATCACTAGCGATTTTTCTCATTCTGTTATCTAATTCTTCAATGCGATATAATTCACCATTTGGTTTTACAAATTGATCGAATTCTTCATCACTTCTAAGTAACCACACTGACACAGGATCATCTTTACACAACGCATGAATAGCATCAAATAATCTCTCTTCATAGAAAACATCCCCGACGAACTCCTTAGGGATATATTTCACGGTTCGTTCTCGTGGAAATATTGTTACCGCAGGTGTCCACGCGTGTTTGTTATGATCAATAATCTGTATTGGGGCTCCTCGCGATTGATATTTCGGTTCGTATAATACTTCTCCGGTTATTGTTGTTACTGATATTGGAAATTTTAATGATGCTTCTAATTTAGCTATATCAGAAATCTTTGCACCATGCTGTTTCACTGTCAGTTCCCACTCGGTTATTTTCCTACGTCGCAGATCAGTTAGTTTATTTCCTCGGGATGCATTTGTGAAGTGTTCTATTATTCGTTCTGCTACACAATTAAGCCCTGACGAATATTCCATAGGAGCTAGTTTTGCGATATCGGGTTTATCATTTAACGGATATATCCCATAAACCATTGCTGTTACGGGATAAGATCTTTCGTAGTATGGCTTATCGATTCCGGTTAGAATTCCTGGTTTGGAATCTCTTTTCACAATGACAGCTTTTTTATTCTTGAGGATTGGTTCAAATTTATCCCTAATAATCCATTTACCATCGACTTCGATAATGAATTTGATTCGGAAAAAATGCCGTTTTTCCCCAACACGTGAAATTATCACTGCTGCTTTTTCATCACTCATGGTAGCATCAACAACACCATCAATTCGAAATGTTGACCAACAATAAGATGCTCCATCACGCTTGAATTCATTAAAACAGTCTCTAATTTTACTAATCATGGCTTTATCAAGAATTGTATTCTTTGGTGTATTAGAAACTATATCGAGATTGAATTGAGCATCTTTCCAGGGTAATCTCTTGGACGTTTTTTTTGGTTTATCGAGATTAAATTTAGGACTAATTTTTAATAATCTCTTAAACTCTTTCATGTTTCCGTCTATTAAACGTTTTTTGGGTCTATCGAGATTAAATTTAGGACTAATTTTGTTACGTTGTTTTGGTTTATTGAGATTAAATTTAGGACTAATTTTTAATAATCTCTTAAACTCTTTCATGTTTCCGTCTCTTGGACGTTTATTACGTTTTTTGGGTCTATCGATATTAAATTTAGGACTAATTTTTAATAATCTCTTAAACTCTTTCATGTTTCCGTCTCTTGGACGTTTATTACGTTTTTTGGGTTTATCGAGATTAAATCTAGGATTGATTTTTAATAATCTCTTAAACTCTTTCATGTTTCCGTCTATTGGACGTTTTTTGGGTCTATCGAGATTAAATCTAGGATTGATTTTTAATAATCTCTTAAACTCCTTATCAGCATTTTTCGAAGGCGTTCTCCTTAATTCCCTCATGCTATAATTAAAACAAGCATTTAAATGAAAGATTTTTATATAATGAATCACTGCAAGTAGCTTATGATTGGATCAATAACCCCGTGTAACAAATCATGCAGAAATGAGTTCTGTGGGTATCATATGCAAAGTTTTCGTCGTGGAAGCCTTGGTCCGTTACCTTGTATTCTATGTGGAGTTGGGGTCAGGGGAAAATCTCAGTTGTGTCTAAATTGCGGTGGTAAGCGATACAGGGAGTTGAAGCGTTATTATGATAAAAGAATAAAAAATGGACAATCAATCAGAAATTATGACCCTGACGCTGACAAAGTCAGTATTCTTGACGCTGACAAAGTCAGTATTCTTGACGCTGACAAAGTCAGTATCAAGGATAAAATCATAAGAACTCCTCAAGACTACATCGAAAGATTTATCATTAAACCAAACAATGAATTAGACAAACAATAGTATTATGTATACGAATGAACCAAGAATTCAGACAACACCCTGTGATCACAAATTATGAAGCATCCAGTGATGGTGTTGTAAGAAACCGCAGACTGAAGAAACCAGTTGGTTCTGTGAATAATCAAGCATACTTGGTGTTTGGTGCTGGAAAGAAAACTTATCTCAATCATCGTTTCGCATTTGAGTGTTTTTATGGATTGATCGAGGATGATTTTGTTATTGATCATATCGATTTTAATCCGAAAACCAATTCTTTATCAAATCTGCAGGCTATCACACAAAGTGAAAATTCCGAACGAGGGGGGACTGGGAAATACTCGAAAAAAGCGAGACCTGTGAAATCTTTGAATACGATAACTAACGAAGAAAAAATATTTCAATCAATAACCAGCGCCGGCAAGTATTTCGATATTTGTCCATCCTCAGTACGGAAAGTTGCAGATGGGATTTATCGATCTGCGATTTCAAAAAAGACGGGACAAAATGTTCAATTTAGTTACGTCTAATGCGTCATATTTTTCATTTAGAAATATATCATTATTATAGAATAATGAATTCTGAAAACATGAATAGCATCATATCCGAGATTTCAAAATTGAAAAGTTGGGATATTGAACTATCAGATGGGTTAAATCCTGATCAAATCATGTCTGATTTTCAGGATATAGAATACGGAGTTAGTACTAACAAGTATATGCTACCAAAGAAGTATGCGCTCATCAAAAGAATTCAGAATTCTATTCGGGACTCTCTCGCATTTTCCAGTGACGTAAGTGTGTTCGCTCCGTTGTATACCATCGTAGAACGAATACGAAAAGAATTGGGGTACGAATACGAATTGAAAAAGGAGGTTAATTCTAAAGTTAGAAACCTACGGGCGTTAATTCAAGAAAATGAACAATTTTGATTGACCAACCATTTATCATTATTTGATTGTGACCGTCCCTCATAGAGATTTTAATTTTTTTTTAGCATTTTTTGATTAAAACTGTTGAAATCAGTGAATAAAAAATTGATGGCTGGTTCGGATTGATCAATGGAAAAGTGGGGAAAGTGTGATATTATTTATTTTTATAAGGATTTCCACACTTTCCCCATCAATGATAGAGATGTTAAAACACTTCCACGATGGTGTTAGGTCGGGATTGAAAAATTGTTTTGCAATTGAAAAATTGTTTCTGATTTCAAATAATGGTCAATGAAGCATTAACAACCCGATAGGCTCGTGAACGACTGGATGCAATCAGGAGATTTGTACCAATTCGTGACTCTGTACGGAATAAACTGCAACAACGACAACAAGCGCAGACTGACTTTTCTGTGTCAAGTGAACAACTGTTTACTCCGATAACAAGTGCAACCAAAGATGTGAAAAAGTTAACTGAAGCAGCGATATACGGAGATATTCCTGAGCGAGAACGAGTAAAGAAGGCGCCGCTGCTTGATACGCTTGAAAAGATAGCAGCAGAGACCGGACAAACACGCGCAGGGATACAACAGCTATCCAGTGATATAAAAACTCAGCGCGAATATGAACGATTAGCTGATATTGATGATTCTGCGCCTGAACCACAACTTGTTGATGTCGTCACCCCAAAAGGTATCCCCTTTATAGACAAATTCACCGAAGGAGCTATAACAGAAATCAAACAACATAAATTAATAAAACTCGAAGATTATGCAGATTTTGGCATTTTCGCTATCCAAAAATATTATTCAAGGGAAGAGTTTTTAAAAGACGAGTATAAAAACAGTAGAATTAAACGAGACGACTGGGTAGATTGGTTATATAAAATAAACAAGGAGATTACTGGTAATTTGAAAAAGGATACAATTGAGTACATAACTTTTAAAGCAGGAGTTGATAGCTATGGTATACAAAAACAACAAAGTCGAGGCCGACAAAGGAAATTACTTGATAGGGTTAGGTTTAGAGTTAGGATTAGGGTTAGGGGACCCTAATAAGCTCTGGCCTAGGGAGAATTACTTTCGCTCTTTAACTTACTTCTGACAATGAAGTCACTTAAATTTTTATTTCTGCAATAAGCTGTAATGAATTTATGAGAAAATATGGCTGGGAATATCTGCTGAATTTCGAGATACCCTTGTTTCATTAGTTTGGCAACTTGTGTTGCTTTTGTGTTATATGTAATGACAAACGGGATTAGTTTTTCAAACTCTTCATGTAAATTTAGGCCCCCGGGCATTAATGATTTAAGTTTTTGTATCCAATACTGTTCTCTTTTCGTTAGTTTGTCTTTATCCGCTACATATTCAATTGGCGTGATACAACAATCGTTAATCGAATGGTCTGAGGTATTAAAATGGTTAGGAACGGTTTTATTTGCCTTGTGTCTGATATCAAATCTGTGTCTAGTGAATCTATCTCTTAATGTAAGACTGGTCTGTCCCACATATTGTATTCCACATTTCTTACATGTGATGAGGTATATGACGTTTTTAGAATCGCATGAAAGATTTTGCTTAATATAAAAGGTTTGATTAGTCTGCTGACTTTTGAAAATGTGTGTTTCCTGTAAAAATGGGCAAGTGCTGCAGCGACTGCTATTACATGGTTTTGCTTTAGCTACTCCGTGTAGTTTGGTATCAAAATTTTCTATTGCATTGTTCTTAATTTGTCTGAGAAAGTGCTTGGAATACCCTCGTGTTCTTAAAACTCTAAACAGTGTGTTTGTAGCCCTCTGAAAATCTACCTTCCTAGAACAAATTCTGTCAAATCTAATAATTTGTGATTTTAGGATCCCCTTAAAGGTGTGCTTAGGGTGAAAAGAAGATTTATGCAGTAACTGATGTGTGTCTGTGGACTTAAAGAATACCTTTGTATCTAAAATACCGGTATTTCCAAACATGGGTCCTTTAAAAACGGTTGTATCCAGAAAATCGACAGAAGTGTCGCTGACGATAGCTTTAAGTTTTACGGAAGGATGGAAATTATTTAAAGTTTGGATAAATTGATCAAACTCGTCCTTGGAATAAGTCCAAATCAGAAAAATATCATCCAGAAACCTTAAATATACTGCGGGAAGAAGTTGACAACTATTGAATGCGACTTTTTCCCACTCTGCCATAAAAATATTTGCATAACTTGGGGCGAATTTCTTTCCCATAGCTGTTCCTGAAATTTGTAGATACCAATTGCCATTAAATTCAAAATCATTGTTTTCTAAACACAGTTTCAATAGTTCCAAAATTTCTAAATCTGGTCTACTTGGGTTTGGATTCGCCTTGAAACTGTTAAACACCGCCTTCAATCCATCCTTAATATCAATATTTGTGTACATACTTTCAACATCCAAAGTGGCAAGAAAGCTGTTTGAAGGTAATTTGATATCTCTAATTTTTTCTAAAAAGTCCGTAGTATCTCTGAGATATGATGAGTGTTTAGCTGCCAATAGTGCTAAGAATGAGTCTATATATTCCGAAATGCGATATGATTCACTCCCCACATCAGATATTATTGGTCTTCCTGGTGGAATTTGAAACGGAATAGACCAGGATTCGGGGCTTTTGTGAATTTTTGGTAAAGTATAAATATGCCTTGGCCTCGGGTTCTCGGCTGGTGTTAAGTACTGCACCTGTTTTTTACTGATCTTTTTGTTGTTTACCAGCCGATGTATGATGTTAGTTATTTGTTTACTTGTAGTATGATAAATAGGTTGATCTAATTTCCTGTAATGCTTAGAATTAGCAAGTTGTCGATCTATTTCCCAAATATAATCCTTTTTATCTAAGATAACCGTTGCTGAACCTTTGTCCGCCTTTTTAATAACAATGTCAGAGTCATTGCGAAGTGTTTGTAAAGCTGCAAACTCGTTAGTCGGAAGATTAGGTGTTTCTCTTCTCATTTGCATCTTAGAAACCCTTTTAAAGATACGGTCGGTTATCTCTCGAATTGATGGTGTAAGGGTTGAAGGCGGTGGGCACCAATTGCTTTTATCTGTGAAAGGCGTCTTAATCATAGTTTTCTTTGAATGAAAGAATTTATTGATCATTAATTTTCTAGTGAATTCTTTAATTGGTTTCGTAATTTCGCAGTGATCAATATATTTTGGTGCTGGAATGAATTTCAAACCCTTTTCTAAAAGTGATTTCTCCGAAATAGAAAGTCTCCTAGAGCTTAGGTTCACGACACTGCTACCTAATTGTGTTTCATTGTCCTGGCTGTGCCCTTCTGGACTGGACAAAAAACCGACTTGTACACCCTGAGTTGATGTACCCATTTATTGACGATGCTGTTGGCTGTTCTGGGGCACCAATGAATCCCGTCTGACTCAAAAAAGCAACCACCCCTGATGTTGCTATCTAGGTGGCTTACTCCTTGCACCGTGATTTTAGTCAAATGTTCGTTGAGTTTCCTGATGTTGAACGCTTCTCGTGGTCTTATTTCATCCATGGTGTTGGAAACTGGGGTTTGTGCCAGGAATATTTCCGAGTCTGGGAATGTTGCTTTAGCGATCTGTGCTAAATTCGTCATGCTTTGCGCCACTCCGGTGTTGTTGTTGTTATCCCTGTCATTAATCCCTACGTGAATAATTATTTCCTTTGGTTTGTCTTGGTGTTGGTAATTCCTAAACATGGCTTGAAAATGACATATTCTTGCTCCCGGATACGACTCAATTTGTAGGTGTTTGTTGCCAGTTTCATTCCTAATTCGGGATACGTTTGAGTCTCCAATTATCACTGTTGAATGGGTAAATCTCGGTAATTTCCATTCCGCTTTGTTGCCACGGTGTCGTGTAAATCGTGTTACCTTCGGTGGTGATAGTGTAACGGCAGCATACGTCTGCACAGGGTAGCATGGTGACATCGAGCGTGAGCTGCTGGGAGATGGTGAGCGGCTAGGGGACCGTGATCGTCGGCCTGGTGTCCTATTCGGCTTTGGAGAAGGAGTCCTTGGTGTTATTAGACCACTTAGAGCGTCCCCCAATGGTTTGACAATACCTGATGTTGTTGGTGTTGTGTCCTTCGGCGCGTTCAGTGGTGTTGTTGAGAAGGTGCTTGTCAATGTTGGCTTCGTAGGGTTCGAACTTGGTACTCGATGTTGTTGCTTTTCAGAGTTAACGATCTGTGCGTTTGGTCTTGGATTCGATGTTAGTTGGTTTTCGGGTTTTCGGTTCGATGGTGTATCTAAAACCTGTAGTGGTAGGAACCTGTTATTTAGTTTAATCGGATTATCCAATGGTTTTTGCGGGCTTAATTTTCGCTGATGGCTCCTCGGGTTCTTCGGGATCCATTGATTAACGTCCCATGCACTGCTGACCCCTTTATTGTTGACAGTTTTGTTAGTTGTTTGTGGGTCCCTAGTGGAGTCAGTTTGTTGTCTAGGTGGAGCTGTTGTGAAAGACTTGACAATCCGTTGGTATTCCTGTATTGTATCGAGGCTCAATTTATTCCGGAAGTTCCGTTTAGCCCAGTCTAGTGCCTGGTTAGATAGGTTCTTTATGGTAAAGTCTTGAAATCGAAAGCCGACTATCATGCCCATCAATTCGGAGATCCTGGTTTTGTAATGGTTTGTTAACGTCTCAGCGACCTTTGTAGCCCACATCCTATTTAAACGTTCTAATTCCTGTGTTAGTCCTGTTGTTGGTTGGGCTGGCTTTAAGAATTTATCTAAAAGTTTAATTTGCTGCTTAAAACCCTTTGTTGCTCCTAGTCCGTTTGCCTGGTCCTTCATAATATTCAAGTGGTGGATTGCCTGCAAAATCTGATAAAAAAAGTCGTATCCAACGGTTGTTGGGGTTAGGATCCCGTCGGCGTGTTTGTCCCATCTTGAAATTGCGATTTCTAACCGGCATCCTGTTAAAAGTTGTGGTGGTGATGGTGTGGTAGTGAACTAGATATTTAATAGTAATATTGTTTACAATCTGCAATAAGTGATTTAGAAACGCCTGAAAAGAAAATATGGTAACCTGTATTTATCTTCTAAGTCCGATGCTGCAAATATAATGATATTTATGCTACAAAAAAAATAGTGTTGTTGGTGGGGGAATTACTAAATTTAAGTAGTAAATCGTGCCCACAATCTGAAATCAACGATAAGAAATGCAATGCCTGAAAATAAAACAAGATAATACCATGTCAACAACAACAACAACAACAACAATAGAATGCAACACAACTATGTACTTATCTCCCAGTGAGACGCTGCAACTATGATGATAATTCTGCTTCTGTTCAATGAATGTCCCTAAAAAAAGCTGTGGTGAGTGGGTGGGTGAGGGTGAGCTGAATCCAATGGTAAACACAGTCCACAACCCGCAGCCTCTCCAATGAATGTCCCTAAAATAAAGCTGTGGTGAGTGGGTGGGTGAGCTGAATCCAATGGTAAACACAGTCCACAACCCGTAACACGATTAATAATTGCCTGAAAGGAACATAAAATAGTACAGTATCGGTATTAACAGATAACAAGAATATAACTATGCACTTACTTCCAAGTTAAATGCAATCACTGTGAATAAATCTAGTACTCAATCTGAAATATG
The DNA here is from genome assembly GCA_029339505.1 of Unio delphinus. Lineage (NCBI taxonomy): Eukaryota > Metazoa > Mollusca > Bivalvia > Unionida > Unionidae > Unio > Unio delphinus. Next base: position 68,088 of record JAQISU010000168.1, on the reverse strand, counting down.
CGACTAAAACCAAAATGCACTAATTTAAGACAATTGAATATAAACAAATGAAATACAATACAACTCTACACAAAATGCACTAAATTAATCCAAGACCATTGAATATAAACAAATGAAATACAATACAACTCTACACTTATCTCTAATAAAGATGTAGAAAATATGATGATAATTATGCTACTCTCCAATTAATGTCACAAGATCTTTCGGCTAGTGCCTTCTTCAGGTGACCATAAGTCTGAGGGTCTATGTGTGGTGTTTGGATAGTTATACACATTATTTTGTACAATTTCATTGGGCGTTTGATAAAATCGGGTTATAGAGGTGAACGTTTCTGCTCGGTTTTACGGTATTTGTCTCATTCATCGATAGTGCAATGCGCGTGAATGAGCCCCAGGCAGTTAGTTACATTGTAACAAATCCCCATATGCTAGCCCTTGTAATGATAGTTTACAACTAGCAATAAATGGCTCAAAAATATCTGAACAGAAAATCAGATATTATAGTATCAACATTAGTCAATGAATTATAATCTACTCTATACTTATCAATCCATCAGATGCAGTACAAAAGATATTTCAAATACCAAAAAAAAAAATTTTTGGGGTGGGTGTGACCTAAATTGTAGTAGTACAACCAGCCCACACTCTGCAATAAACGATTAAAAAATACACTGCCTGAAAATACTAAATATAAATATTTAACCAACAATATATTTAATACCTACTGAATTGAAATATAATTGTAATAGCCTTTGACCATAGTTTGTACAATATCATAGTGAGTTTTGATAAAATCGGCTTATGGAGGTGAACGTTCCAGATCGGTTGTACGGTAATTATGTCATTCCTCCATCGTGCCACTCGCGTTAATAAGTCCCAGGCAGTTAGTTTCATTGTACAAAGTTCCCTAGAAGCTAATAACTATAGTTTACTACTTTCAGTACATAACTAAAAATGTCTGAATATAAAATCAATCAGATAATACAGTATCGGTATTTAACGAATTAAAAACAATATAACCTGTACTTATCCTTAAATCAGATGCATTAAATATAATAATATGTCTGCTAGTACAATTCAAGGGGTGGGTGAATATTAAAACTGCTACGAAAAATAACGGGGTGGGTGTGACTAAAATTTATGCTACTAAAAATAAGGGGGTTGGTGTGACTAACATTTTGTACTTATACTTAGATGCATTAAATATGATAATATGTCTGCTAGTACAAATAAGGGGGTGGGTGTGATTTAAATTTTAGTACATATCCTTAGATGCAATAAATAAAATATCTGCTACTGAAGAAAAGGGGGTGGGTGTAACTAAAATTTCTGCTGCTAAACTTAACGGGGGGGGGGGTGGGGTGTTTGACTAAAACTTTAGTACTTATCCCTAGGTGCATTAAATATGATATCTGCTACTACAAATATGGGGGTGGGGGTGACTCAAATCCAGCACCCTTTCCCAGATGCATGAAATATGATAATAGTTCTGTTACTAAAAAAAGGGAGGTGGGTGTGACTAAAATTTGAGTACTTATCCTTAGATGCATTAAATATGATATCTCCTACTAAAATAAGGGGTGGGTGTGACTTAAATTTTCTGCTACTAAAAATAAGGGGGTGGTGGTAAGTAAAACTCAGTACTTATCCTTAGATGCATTAAATATGATAATATTTCTGCTACTAAAATTAATGGGGTGGGTGTCCCTTAAATTTAAATATGTCTGCTACTAAAAATAAGGGTGTGTGTGTGATTTAAATTTTAGTACTTATCCTTAGATGCATCAGATATGATATCTGCTACTAAAAATAAGGGGGTGGGTGTGAATTAAATTCCCTGCTACTAAAAATAAGGGGGTGGGTGTGACTAAAATTAAGTACTTATCCTTAGATGCATGAAATATGATAATATTTCTGCCACCAAAAATAAGGGGGTGGGTTTGACTTAAATTTTATTGTCTGCTACTGTAAATAAGGGGGTGGTTGTGATTTAAATTTAGCACTTATCCTTAGGTGCATTAAATATGATATCTGCTACTAAAAATAGGGGGTGGGTGTGACTTAAATTTTCTGCTACTGAAAATAAGGGGGTGGGTGTGACTAAAATATATTCTTATCCTTAGATGCATTCAATATTATAATACAATCTTAGCAGTATATCCAGTCGACAATCTGCAATAAACGATTACAAATACAATGCCTGAAAATATTAAATACAAATATTAAACTAACTATACATTTGATACCTAATGAATTGAGATATAATTGTAATATCCTTTAGCAATAGTTTGTTCAATTTCATAGTGACGTTTGTTAAAATCGGCTTATGCCGGTGAACGTTTCCGCTCGGTTTTACGGTAATTATGTCATTCATTTAGCAGTTTCAACGCGCGCTAATGAGCTTCAGTCAGCCTTTTATCTAGTTACGATTGATCAGCTGTTGACCCCCCATTACGATCTGTTTCGCCACTATAGTAAAATTTCGAGTTTTCCTGACTTACTGCTTAATATAGTGGTGGTGAGGGTGACCTAAATTTAATAGTAAATATAGTTCAATGCTAGCAGTAAATGACTAAAAAATGCTTGAATAGAAAATCAAATACTACAGTATCAGTATTAACGAATTAAATACCATATAACTCTATAATTATCCCTAAGTCAGATGTCTTAAAAATGTTGACATGTCTGATCATACAATTCAAGGGGTGGGTGTGACTGAAATTAAGTAGTAAATCCAGCCGACAATCTGCAATAAATGATTAAAAATACACTGCCTAAAAATATTTAATATCAACTAAGTAGCAAACTATACTTGTGACATCTAAATGAACTGAATCATAATTGTAATATCCTTTGCATTTTACAACACATAGACCCTGGAGAGTAGCTTGGAGTTTTCAATATTTAGTATTCGGTGTTGTTTACACCTTCCTGTATTTTACTAGGGTGTGTGATTACAATCTTTGCATTAAACCCTAGGAGACTGTTCTATATAATTCCATCTTTGTGTTTAATATTCCTAAGATTCCGATTCCGGATAAGTATGAACCTTAGAATCCTGGATATAATAAGGGGGTGGGGGTGTTGTTGGGGGTTGGGGTTTTGTTGTTGTTTGAGGGTTATATGTGAAGTTATGTTAAAAAGAGCGAAAAACCCTGACACTCGCTGGGTTAGGTTTAGAGTTAGGATTAGGGTTAGGGGACCCTAATAAGCTCTGGCCTAGGGAGAATTACTTTCGCTCTTTAACTTACTTCTGACAATGAAGTCACTTAAATTTTTATTTCTGCAATAAGCTGTAATGAATTTATGAGAAAATATGGCTGGGAATATCTGCTGAATTTCGAGATACCCTTGTTTCATTAGTTTGGCAACTTGTGTTGCTTTTGTGTTATATGTAATGACAAACGGGATTAGTTTTTCAAACTCTTCATGTAAATTTAGGCCCCCGGGCATTAATGATTTAAGTTTTTGTATCCAATACTGTTCTCTTTTCGTTAGTTTGTCTTTATCCGCTACATATTCAATTGGCGTGATACAACAATCGTTAATCGAATGGTCTGAGGTATTAAAATGGTTAGGAACGGTTTTATTTGCCTTGTGTCTGATATCAAATCTGTGTCTAGTGAATCTATCTCTTAATGTAAGACTGGTCTGTCCCACATATTGTATTCCACATTTCTTACATGTGATGAGGTATATGACGTTTTTAGAATCGCATGAAAGATTTTGCTTAATATAAAAGGTTTGATTAGTCTGCTGACTTTTGAAAATGTGTGTTTCCTGTAAAAATGGGCAAGTGCTGCAGCGACTGCTATTACATGGTTTTGCTTTAGCTACTCCGTGTAGTTTGGTATCAAAATTTTCTATTGCATTGTTCTTAATTTGTCTGAGAAAGTGCTTGGAATACCCTCGTGTTCTTAAAACTCTAAACAGTGTGTTTGTAGCCCTCTGAAAATCTACCTTCCTAGAACAAATTCTGTCAAATCTAATAATTTGTGATTTTAGGATCCCCTTAAAGGTGTGCTTAGGGTGAAAAGAAGATTTATGCAGTAACTGATGTGTGTCTGTGGACTTAAAGAATACCTTTGTATCTAAAATACCGGTATTTCCAAACATGGGTCCTTTAAAAACGGTTGTATCCAGAAAATCGACAGAAGTGTCGCTGACGATAGCTTTAAGTTTTACGGAAGGATGGAAATTATTTAAAGTTTGGATAAATTGATCAAACTCGTCCTTGGAATAAGTCCAAATCAGAAAAATATCATCCAGAAACCTTAAATATACTGCGGGAAGAAGTTGACAACTATTGAATGCGGCTTTTTCCCACTCTGCCATAAAAATATTTGCATAACTTGGGGCGAATTTCTTTCCCATAGCTGTTCCTGAAATTTGTAGATACCAATTGCCATTAAATTCAAAATCATTGTTTTCTAAACACAGTTTCAATAGTTCCAAAATTTCTAAATCTGGTCTACTTGGGTTTGGATTCGCCTTGAAACTGTTAAACACCGCCTTCAATCCATCCTTAATATCAATATTTGTGTACATACTTTCAACATCCAAAGTGGCAAGAAAGCTGTTTGAAGGTAATTTGATATCTCTATTTTTTTCTAAAAAGTCCGTAGTATCTCTGAGATATGATGAGTGTTTAGCTGCCAATGGTGCTAAGAATGAGTCTATATATTCCGAAATGCGATATGATTCACTCCCCACATCAGATATTATTGGTCTTCCTGGTGGAATTTGAAACGGAATAGACCAGGATTCGGGGCTTTTGTGAATTTTTGGTAAAGTATAAATATGCCTTGGCCTCGGGTTCTCGGCTGGTGTTAAGTACTGCACCTGTTTTTTACTGATCTTTTTGTTGTTTACCAGCCGATGTATGATGTTAGTTATTTGTTTACTTGTAGTATGATAAATAGGTTGATCTAATTTCCTGTAATGCTTAGAATTAGCAAGTTGTCGATCTATTTCCCAAATATAATCCTTTTTATCTAAGATAACCGTTGCTGAACCTTTGTCCGCCTTTTTAATAACAATGTCAGAGTCATTGCGAAGTGTTTGTAAAGCTGCAAACTCGTTAGTCGGAAGATTAGGTGTTTCTCTTCTCATTTGCATCTTAGAAACCCTTTTAAAGATACGGTCGGTTATCTCTCGAATTGATGGTGTAAGGGTTGAAGGCGGTGGGCACCAATTGCTTTTATCTGTGAAAGGCGTCTTAATCATAGTTTTCTTTGAATGAAAGAATTTATTGATCATTAATTTTCTAGTGAATTCTTTAATTGGTTTCGTAATTTCGCAGTGATCAATATATTTTGGTGCTGGAATGAATTTCAAACCCTTTTCTAAAAGTGATTTCTCCGAAATAGAAAGTCTCCTAGAGCTTAGGTTCACGACACTGCTACCTAATTGTGTTTCATTGTCCTGGCTGTGCCCTTCTGGACTGGACAAAAAACCGACTTGTACACCCTGAGTTGATGTACCCATTTATTGACGATGCTGTTGGCTGTTCTGGGGCACCAATGAATCCCGTCTGACTCAAAAAAGCAACCACCCCTGATGTTGCTATCTAGGTGGCTTACTCCTTGCACCGTGATTTTAGTCAAATGTTCGTTGAGTTTCCTGATGTTGAACGCTTCTCGTGGTCTTATTTCATCCATGGTGTTGGAAACTGGGGTTTGTGCCAGGAATATTTCCGAGTCTGGGAATGTTGCTTTAGCGATCTGTGCTAAATTCGTCATGCTTTGCGCCACTCCGGTGTTGTTGTTGTTATCCCTGTCATTAATCCCTACGTGAATAATTATTTCCTTTGGTTTGTCTTGGTGTTGGTAATTCCTAAACATGGCTTGAAAATGACATATTCTTGCTCCCGGATACGACTCAATTTGTAGGTGTTTGTTGCCAGTTTCATTCCTAATTCGGGATACGTTTGAGTCTCCAATTATCACTGTTGAATGGGTAAATCTCGGTAATTTCCATTCCGCTTTGTTGCCACGGTGTCGTGTAAATCGTGTTACCTTCGGTGGTGATAGTGTAACGGCAGCATACGTCTGCACAGGGTAGCATGGTGACATCGAGCGTGAGCTGCTGGGAGATGGTGAGCGGCTAGGGGACCGTGATCGTCGGCCTGGTGTCCTATTCGGCTTTGGAGAAGGAGTCCTTGGTGTTATTAGACCACTTAGAGCGTCCCCCAATGGTTTGACAATACCTGATGTTGTTGGTGTTGTGTCCTTCGGCGCGTTCAGTGGTGTTGTTGAGAAGGTGCTTGTCAATGTTGGCTTCGTAGGGTTCGAACTTGGTACTCGATGTTGTTGCTTTTCAGAGTTAACGATCTGTGCGTTTGGTCTTGGATTCGATGTTAGTTGGTTTTCGGGTTTTCGGTTCGATGGTGTATCTAGGGTTAGGGTTAGGGTTAGGGTTAGGGTTAGGGTTAGGGTTAGGTTTAGAGTTAGGATTAGGGTTAGGGGACCCTAATAAGCTCTGGTCTAGGGAGAATTACTTTCGCTCTTTAACTTACTTCTGACAATGAAGTCACTTAAATTTTTATTTCTGCAATAAGCTGTAATGAATTTATGAGAAAATATGGCTGGGAATATCTGCTGAATTTCGAGATACCCTTGTTTCATTAGTTTGGCAACTTGTGTTGCTTTTGTGTTATATGTAATGACAAACGGGATTAGTTTTTCAAACTCTTCATGTAAATTTAGGCCCCCGGGCATTAATGATTTAAGTTTTTGTATCCAATACTGTTCTCTTTTCGTTAGTTTGTCTTTATCCGCTACATATTCAATTGGCGTGATACAACAATCGTTAATCGAATGGTCTGAGGTATTAAAATGGTTAGGAACGGTTTTATTTGCCTTGTGTCTGATATCAAATCTGTGTCTAGTGAATCTATCTCTTAATGTAAGACTGGTCTGTCCCACATATTGTATTCCACATTTCTTACATGTGATGAGGTATATGACGTTTTTAGAATCGCATGAAAGATTTTGCTTAATATAAAAGGTTTGATTAGTCTGCTGACTTTTGAAAATGTGTGTTTCCTGTAAAAATGGGCAAGTGCTGCAGCGACTGCTATTACATGGTTTTGCTTTAGCTACTCCGTGTAGTTTGGTATCAAAATTTTCTATTGCATTGTTCTTAATTTGTCTGAGAAAGTGCTTGGAATACCCTCGTGTTCTTAAAACTCTAAACAATGTGTTTGTAGCCCTCTGAAAATCTACCTTCCTAGAACAAATTCTGTCAAATCTAATAATTTGTGATTTTAGGATCCCCTTAAAGGTGTGCTTAGGGTGAAAAGAAGATTTATGCAGTAACTGATGTGTGTCTGTGGACTTAAAGAATACCTTTGTATCTAAAATACCGGTATTTCCAAACATGGGTCCTTTAAAAACGGTTGTATCCAGAAAATCGACAGAAGTGTCGCTGACGATAGCTTTAAGTTTTACGGAAGGATGGAAATTATTTAAAGTTTGGATAAATTGATCAAACTCGTCCTTGGAATAAGTCCAAATCAGAAAAATATCATCCAGAAACCTTAAATATACTGCGGGAAGAAGTTGACAACTATTGAATGCGGCTTTTTCCCACTCTGCCATAAAAATATTTGCATAACTTGGGGCGAATTTCTTTCCCATAGCTGTTCCTGAAATTTGTAGATACCAATTGCCATTAAATTCAAAATCATTGTTTTCTAAACACAGTTTCAATAGTTCCAAAATTTCTAAATCTGGTCTACTTGGGTTTGGATTCGCCTTGAAACTGTTAAACACCGCCTTCAATCCATCCTTAATATCAATATTTGTGTACATACTTTCAACATCCAAAGTGGCAAGAAAGCTGTTTGAAGGTAATTTGATATCTCTAATTTTTTCTAAAAAGTCCGTAGTATCTCTGAGATATGATGAGTGTTTAGCTGCCAATGGTGCTAAGAATGAGTCTATATATTCCGAAATGCGATATGATTCACTCCCCACATCAGATATTATTGGTCTTCCTGGTGGAATTTGAAACGGAATAGACCAGGATTCGGGGCTTTTGTGAATTTTTGGTAAAGTATAAATATGCCTTGGCCTCGGGTTCTCGGCTGGTGTTAAGTACTGCACCTGTTTTTTACTGATCTTTTTGTTGTTTACCAGCCGATGTATGATGTTAGTTATTTGTTTACTTGTAGTATGATAAATAGGTTGATCTAATTTCCTGTAATGCTTAGAATTAGCAAGTTGTCGATCTATTTCCCAAATATAATCCTTTTTATCTAAGATAACCGTTGCTGAACCTTTGTCCGCCTTTTTAATAACAATGTCAGAGTCATTGCGAAGTGTTTGTAAAGCTGCAAACTCGTTAGTCGGAAGATTAGGTGTTTCTCTTCTCATTTGCATCTTAGAAACCCTTTTAAAGATACGGTCGGTTATCTCTCGAATTGATGGTGTAAGGGTTGAAGGCGGTGGGCACCAATTGCTTTTATCTGTGAAAGGCGTCTTAATCATAGTTTTCTTTGAATGAAAGAATTTATTGATCATTAATTTTCTAGTGAATTCTTTAATTGGTTTCGTAATTTCGCAGTGATCAATATATTTTGGTGCTGGAATGAATTTCAAACCCTTTTCTAAAAGTGATTTCTCCGAAATAGAAAGTCTCCTAGAGCTTAGGTTCACGACACTGCTACCTAATTGTGTTTCATTGTCCTGGCTGTGCCCTTCTGGACTGGACAAAAAACCGACTTGTACACCCTGAGTTGATGTACCCATTTATTGACGATGCTGTTGGCTGTTCTGGGGCACCAATGAATCCCGTCTGACTCAAAAAAGCAACCACCCCTGATGTTGCTATCTAGGTGGCTTACTCCTTGCACCGTGATTTTAGTCAAATGTTCGTTGAGTTTCCTGATGTTGAACGCTTCTCGTGGTCTTATTTCATCCATGGTGTTGGAAACTGGGGTTTGTGCCAGGAATATTTCCGAGTCTGGGAATGTTGCTTTAGCGATCTGTGCTAAATTCGTCATGCTTTGCGCCACTCCGGTGTTGTTGTTGTTATCCCTGTCATTAATCCCTACGTGAATAATTATTTCCTTTGGTTTGTCTTGGTGTTGGTAATTCCTAAACATGGCTTGAAAATGACATATTCTTGCTCCCGGATACGACTCAATTTGTAGGTGTTTGTTGCCAGTTTCATTCCTAATTCGGGATACGTTTGAGTCTCCAATTATCACTGTTGAATGGGTAAATCTCGGTAATTTCCATTCCGCTTTGTTGCCACGGTGTCGTGTAAATCGTGTTACCTTCGGTGGTGATAGTGTAACGGCAGCATACGTCTGCACAGGGTAGCATGGTGACATCGAGCGTGAGCTGCTGGGAGATGGTGAGCGGCTAGGGGACCGTGATCGTCGGCCTGGTGTCCTATTCGGCTTTGGAGAAGGAGTCCTTGGTGTTATTAGACCACTTAGAGCGTCCCCCAATGGTTTGACAAGACCTGATGTTGTTGGTGTTGTGTCCTTCGGCGCGTTCAGTGGTGTTGTTGAGAAGGTGCTTGTCAATGTTGGCTTCGTAGGGTTCGAACTTGGTACTCGATGTTGTTGCTTTTCAGAGTTAACGATCTGTGCGTTTGGTCTTGGATTCGATGTTAGTTGGTTTTCGGGTTTTCGGTTCGATGGTGTATCTAAAACCTGTAGTGGTAGGAACCTGTTATTTAGTTTAATCGGATTATCCAATGGTTTTTGCGGGCTTAATTTTCGCTGATGGCTCCTCGGGTTCTTCGGGATCCATTGATTAACGTCCCATGCACTGCTGACCCCTTTATTGTTGACAGTTTTGTTAGTTGTTTGTGGGTCCCTAGTGGAGTCAGTTTGTTGTCTAGGTGGAGCTGTTGTGAAAGACTTGACAATCCGTTGGTATTCCTGTATTGTATCGAGGCTCAATTTATTCCGGAAGTTCCGTTTAGCCCAGTCTAGTGCCTGGTTAGATAGGTTCTTTATGGTAAAGTCTTGAAATCGAAAGCCGACTATCATGCCCATCAATTCGGAGATCCTGGTTTTGTAATGGTTTGTTAACGTCTCAGCGACCTTTGTAGCCCACATCCTATTTAAACGTTCTAATTCCTGTGTTAGTCCTGTTGTTGGTTGGGCTGGCTTTAAGAATTTATCTAAAAGTTTAATTTGCTGCTTAAAACCCTTTGTTGCTCCTAGTCCGTTTGCCTGGTCCTTCATAATATTCAAGTGGTGGATTGCCTGCAAAATCTGATAAAAAAGTCGTATCCAACGGTTGTTGGGGTTAGGATCCCGTCGGCGTGTTTGTCCCATCTTGAAATTGCGATTTCTAACCGGCATCCTGTTAAAAGTTGTGGTGGTGATGGTGTGGTAGTGAACTAGATATTTAATAGTAATATTGTTTACAATCTGCAATAAGTGATTTAGAAACGCCTGAAAAGAAAATATGGTAACCTGTATTTATCTTCTAAGTCCGAAGCTGCAAATATAATGATATTTATGCTACAAAAAAAATAGTGTTGTTGGTGGGGGAATTACTAAATTTAAGTAGTAAATCGTGCCCACAATCTGAAATCAACGATAAGAAATGCAATGCCTGAAAATAAAACAAGATAATACCATGTCAACAACAACAACAACAACAACAACAACAACAATAGAATGCAACACAACTATGTACTTATCTCCCAGTGAGACGCTGCAACTATGATGATAATTCTGCTTCTGTTCAATGAATGTCCCTAAAAAAAGCTGTGGTGAGTGGGTGGGTGAGGGTGAGCTGAATCCAATGGTAAACACAGTCCACAACCCGCAGCCTCTCCAATGAATGTCCCTAAAATAAAGCTGTGGTGAGTGGGTGGGTGAGCTGAATCCAATGGTAAACACAGTCCACAACCCGTAACACGATTAATAATTGCCTGAAAGGAACATAAAATAGTACAGTATCGGTATTAACAGATAACAAGAATATAACTATGCACTTACTTCCAAGTTAAATGCAATCACTGTGAATAAATCTAGTACTCAATCTGAAATATGCGACTAAAACCAAAATGCACTAATTTAAGACAATTGAATATAAACAAATGAAATACAATACAACTCTACACAAAATGCACTAAATTAATCAAAGACCATTGAATATAAACAAATGAAATACAATACAACTCTACACTTATCTCTAATAAAGATGTAGAAAATATGATGATAATTATGCTACTCTCCAATTAATGTCACAAGATCTTTCGGCTAGTGCCTTCTTCAGGTGACCATAAGTCTGAGGGTCTATGTGTGGTGTTTGGATAGTTATACACATTATTTTGTACAATTTCATTGGGCGTTTGATAAAATCGGGTTATAGAGGTGAACGTTTCTGCTCGGTTTTACGGTATTTGTCTCATTCATCGATAGTGCAATGCGCGTGAATGAGCCCCAGGCAGTTAGTTACATTGTAACAAATCCCCATATGCTAGCCCTTGTAATGATAGTTTACAACTAGCAATAAATGGCTCAAAAATATCTGAACAGAAAATCAGATATTATAGTATCAACATTAGTCAATGAATTATAATCTACTCTATACTTATCAATCCATCAGATGCAGTACAAAAGATATTTCTAATACCAAAAAAAAATTTTTTGGGGTGGGTGTGACCTAAATTGTAGTAGTACAACCAGCCCACACTCTGCAATAAACGATTAAAAAATACACTGCCTGAAAATACTAAATATAAATATTTAACCAACAATATATTTAATACCTACTGAATTGAAATATAATTGTAATAGCCTTTGACCATAGTTTGTACAATATCATAGTGAGTTTTGATAAAATCGGCTTATGGAGGTGAACGTTCCAGATCGGTTGTACGGTAATTATGTCATTCCTCCATCGTGCCACTCGCGTTAATAAGTCCCAGGCAGTTAGTTTCATTGTACAAAGTTCCCTAGAAGCTAATAACTATAGTTTACTACTTTCAGTACATAACTAAAAATGTCTGAATATAAAATCAATCAGATAATACAGTATCGGTATTTAACGAATTAAAAACAATATAACCTGTACTTATCCTTAAATCAGATGCATTAAATATAATAATATGTCTGCTAGTACAATTCAAGGGGTGGGTGAATATTATAACTGCTACGAAAAATAACGGGGTGGGTGTGACTAACATTTATGCTACTAAAAATAAGGGGGTTGGTGTGACTAACATTTTGTACTTATACTTAGATGCATTAAATATGATAATATGTCTGCTAGTACAAATAAGGGGGTGGGTGTGATTTAAATTTTAGTACATATCCTTAGATGCAATAAATAAAATATCTGCTACTGAAGAGAAGGGGGTGGGTGTAACTAAAATTTCTGCTGCTAAACTTAACGGGGGGGGGGGGGTGTTTGACTAAAACTTTAGTACTTATCCCTAGGTGCATTAAATATGATATCTGCTACTACAAATATGGGGGTGGGGGTGACTAAAATCCAGCACCCTTTCCCAGATGCATGAAATATGATAATAGTTCTGTTACTAAAAAAAGGGAGGTGGGTGTGACTAAAATTTGAGTACTTATCCTTAGATGCATTAAATATGATATCTCCTACTAAAATAAGGGGTGGGTGTGACTTAAATTTTCTGCTACTAAAAATAAGGGGGTGGTGGTAAGTAAAACTCAGTACTTATCCTTAGATGCATTAAATATGATAATATTTCTGCTACTAAAATTAAGGGGGTGGGTGTCCCTTAAATTTAAATATGTCTGCTACTAAAAATAAGGGTGTGTGTGTGATTTAAATTTTAGTACTTATCCTTAGATGCATCAAATATGATATCTGCTACTAAAAATAAGGGGGTGGGTGTGAATTAAATTCCCTGCTACTAAAAATAAGGGGGTGGGTGTGACTAAAATTAAGTACTTATCCTTAGATGCATGAAATATGATAATATTTCTGCCACCAAAAATAAGGGGGTGGGTGGGACTTAAATTTTATTGTCTGCTACTGTAAATAAGGGGGTGGTTGTGATTTAAATTTAGCACTTATCCTTAGGTGCATTAAATATGATATCTGCTACTAAAAATAAAGGGGTGGGTGTGACTTAAATTTTCTGCTACTGAAAATAAGGGGGTGGGTGTGACTAAAATATATTCTTATCCTTAGATGCATTCAATATTATAATACAATCTTAGCAGTATATCCAGTCGACAATCTGCAATAAACGATTACAAATACAATGCCTGAAAATATTAAATATAAATATTAAACTAACTATACATTTGATACCTAATGAATTGAGATATAATTGTAATATCCTTTAGCAATAGTTTGTCCAATTTCATAGTGACGTTTGTTAAAATCGGCTTATGCCGGTGAACGTTTCCGCTCGGTTTTACGGTAATTATGTCATTCATTTAGCAGTTTCAACGCGCGCTAATGAGCTTCAGTCAGCCTTTTATCTAGTTACGATTGATCAGCTGTTGACCCCCCATTACGATCTGTTTCGCCACTATAGTAAAATTTCGAGCTTTCCTGACTTACTGCTTAATATAGTGGTGGTGAGGGTGACCTAAATTTAATAGTAAATATAGTTCAATGCTAGCAGTAAATGACTCAAAAATGCTTGAATAGAAAATCAAATACTACAGTATCAGTATTAACGAATTAAATACCATATAACTCTATAATTATCCCTAAGTCAGATGTCTTAAAAATGTTGACATGTCTGATCATACAATTCAAGGGGTGGGTGTGACTGAAATTAAGTAGTAAATCCAGCCGACAATCTGCAATAAACGATTAAAAATACACTGCTCAAAAATATTTAATATCAACTAAGTAGCAAACTATACTTGTGACATCTAAATGAACTGAATCATAATTGTAATATCCTTTGCATTTTACAACACATAGACCCTGGAGAGTAGCTTGGAGTTTTCAATATTTAGTATTCGGTGTTGTTTACACCTTCCTGTATTTTACTAGGGTGTGTGATTACAATCTTTGCATTAAACCCTAGGAGACTGTTCTATATAATTCCATCTTTGTGTTTAATATTCCTAAGATTCCGATTCCGGATAAGTGTGAACCTTAGAATCCTGGATATAATAAGGGGGTGGGGGTGTTGTTGGGGGTTGGGGTTTTGTTGTTGTTTGAGGGTTATATGTGAAGTTATGTTAAAAAGAGCGAAAAACCCTGACACTCGCTGGGTTAGGTTTAGAGTTAGGATTAGGGTTAGGGGACCCTAATAAGCTCTGGTCTAGGGAGAATTACTTTCGCTCTTTAACTTACTTCTGACAATGAAGTCACTTAAATTTTTATTTCTGCAATAAGCTGTAATGAATTTATGAGAAAATATGGCTGGGAATATCTGCTGAATTTCGAGATACCCTTGTTTCATTAGTTTGGCAACTTGTGTTGCTTTTGTGTTATATGTAATGACAAACGGGATTAGTTTTTCAAACTCTTCATGTAAATTTAGGCCCCCGGGCATTAATGATTTAAGTTTTTGTATCCAATACTGTTCTCTTTTCGTTAGTTTGTCTTTATCCGCTACATATTCAATTGGCGTGATACAACAATCGTTAATCGAATGGTCTGAGGTATTAAAATGGTTAGGAACGGTTTTATTTGCCTTGTGTCTGATATCAAATCTGTGTCTAGTGAATCTATCTCTTAATGTAAGACTGGTCTGTCCCACATATTGTATTCCACATTTCTTACATGTGATGAGGTATATGACGTTTTTAGAATCGCATGAAAGATTTTGCTTAATATAAAAGGTTTGATTAGTCTGCTGACTTTTGAAAATGTGTGTTTCCTGTAAAAATGGGCAAGTGCTGCAGCGACTGCTATTACATGGTTTTGCTTTAGCTACTCCGTGTAGTTTGGTATCAAAATTTTCTATTGCATTGTTCTTAATTTGTCTGAGAAAGTGCTTGGAATACCCTCGTGTTCTTAAAACTCTAAACAATGTGTTTGTAGCCCTCTGAAAATCTACCTTCCTAGAACAAATTCTGTCAAATCTAATAATTTGTGATTTTAGGATCCCCTTAAAGGTGTGCTTAGGGTGAAAAGAAGATTTATGCAGTAACTGATGTGTGTCTGTGGACTTAAAGAATACCTTTGTATCTAAAATACCGGTATTTCCAAACATGGGTCCTTTAAAAACGGTTGTATCCAGAAAATCGACAGAAGTGTCGCTGACGATAGCTTTAAGTTTTACGGAAGGATGGAAATTATTTAAAGTTTGGATAAATTGATCAAACTCGTCCTTGGAATAAGTCCAAATCAGAAAAATATCATCCAGAAACCTTAAATATACTGCGGGAAGAAGTTGACAACTATTGAATGCGGCTTTTTCCCACTCTGCCATAAAAATATTTGCATAACTTGGGGCGAATTTCTTTCCCATAGCTGTTCCTGAAATTTGTAGATACCAATTGCCATTAAATTCAAAATCATTGTTTTCTAAACACAGTTTCAATAGTTCCAAAATTTCTAAATCTGGTCTACTTGGGTTTGGATTCGCCTTGAAACTGTTAAACACCGCCTTCAATCCATCCTTAATATCAATATTTGTGTACATACTTTCAACATCCAAAGTGGCAAGAAAGCTGTTTGAAGGTAATTTGATATCTCTAATTTTTTCTAAAAAGTCCGTAGTATCTCTGAGATATGATGAGTGTTTAGCTGCCAATGGTGCTAAGAATGAGTCTATATATTCCGAAATGCGATATGATTCACTCCCCACATCAGATATTATTGGTCTTCCTGGTGGAATTTGAAACGGAATAGACCAGGATTCGGGGCTTTTGTGAATTTTTGGTAAAGTATAAATATGCCTTGGCCTCGGGTTCTCGGCTGGTGTTAAGTACTGCACCTGTTTTTTACTGATCTTTTTGTTGTTTACCAGCCGATGTATGATGTTAGTTATTTGTTTACTTGTAGTATGATAAATAGGTTGATCTAATTTCCTGTAATGCTTAGAATTAGCAAGTTGTCGATCTATTTCCCAAATATAATCCTTTTTATCTAAGATAACCGTTGCTGAACCTTTGTCCGCCTTTTTAATAACAATGTCAGAGTCATTGCGAAGTGTTTGTAAAGCTGCAAACTCGTTAGTCGGAAGATTAGGTGTTTCTCTTCTCATTTGCATCTTAGAAACCCTTTTAAAGATACGGTCGGTTATCTCTCGAATTGATGGTGTAAGGGTTGAAGGCGGTGGGCAC
This sequence comes from Unio delphinus, assembly GCA_029339505.1. Taxonomy (NCBI): domain Eukaryota; kingdom Metazoa; phylum Mollusca; class Bivalvia; order Unionida; family Unionidae; genus Unio; species Unio delphinus. The sequence continues at coordinate 51,870 of JAQISU010000168.1, read as the reverse complement.
CAATTGCTTTTATCTGTGAAAGGCGTCTTAATCATAGTTTTCTTTGAATGAAAGAATTTATTGATCATTAATTTTCTAGTGAATTCTTTAATTGGTTTCGTAATTTCGCAGTGATCAATATATTTTGGTGCTGGAATGAATTTCAAACCCTTTTCTAAAAGTGATTTCTCCGAAATAGAAAGTCTCCTAGAGCTTAGGTTCACGACACTGCTACCTAATTGTGTTTCATTGTCCTGGCTGTGCCCTTCTGGACTGGACAAAAAACCGACTTGTACACCCTGAGTTGATGTACCCATTTATTGACGATGCTGTTGGCTGTTCTGGGGCACCAATGAATCCCGTCTGACTCAAAAAAGCAACCACCCCTGATGTTGCTATCTAGGTGGCTTACTCCTTGCACCGTGATTTTAGTCAAATGTTCGTTGAGTTTCCTGATGTTGAACGCTTCTCGTGGTCTTATTTCATCCATGGTGTTGGAAACTGGGGTTTGTGCCAGGAATATTTCCGAGTCTGGGAATGTTGCTTTAGCGATCTGTGCTAAATTCGTCATGCTTTGCGCCACTCCGGTGTTGTTGTTGTTATCCCTGTCATTAATCCCTACGTGAATAATTATTTCCTTTGGTTTGTCTTGGTGTTGGTAATTCCTAAACATGGCTTGAAAATGACATATTCTTGCTCCCGGATACGACTCAATTTGTAGGTGTTTGTTGCCAGTTTCATTCCTAATTCGGGATACGTTTGAGTCTCCAATTATCACTGTTGAATGGGTAAATCTCGGTAATTTCCATTCCGCTTTGTTGCCACGGTGTCGTGTAAATCGTGTTACCTTCGGTGGTGATAGTGTAACGGCAGCATACGTCTGCACAGGGTAGCATGGTGACATCGAGCGTGAGCTGCTGGGAGATGGTGAGCGGCTAGGGGACCGTGATCGTCGGCCTGGTGTCCTATTCGGCTTTGGAGAAGGAGTCCTTGGTGTTATTAGACCACTTAGAGCGTCCCCCAATGGTTTGACAAGACCTGATGTTGTTGGTGTTGTGTCCTTCGGCGCGTTCAGTGGTGTTGTTGAGAAGGTGCTTGTCAATGTTGGCTTCGTAGGGTTCGAACTTGGTACTCGATGTTGTTGCTTTTCAGAGTTAACGATCTGTGCGTTTGGTCTTGGATTCGATGTTAGTTGGTTTTCGGGTTTTCGGTTCGATGGTGTATCTAAAACCTGTAGTGGTAGGAACCTGTTATTTAGTTTAATCGGATTATCCAATGGTTTTTGCGGGCTTAATTTTCGCTGATGGCTCCTCGGGTTCTTCGGGATCCATTGATTAACGTCCCATGCACTGCTGACCCCTTTATTGTTGACAGTTTTGTTAGTTGTTTGTGGGTCCCTAGTGGAGTCAGTTTGTTGTCTAGGTGGAGCTGTTGTGAAAGACTTGACAATCCGTTGGTATTCCTGTATTGTATCGAGGCTCAATTTATTCCGGAAGTTCCGTTTAGCCCAGTCTAGTGCCTGGTTAGATAGGTTCTTTATGGTAAAGTCTTGAAATCGAAAGCCGACTATCATGCCCATCAATTCGGAGATCCTGGTTTTGTAATGGTTTGTTAACGTCTCAGCGACCTTTGTAGCCCACATCCTATTTAAACGTTCTAATTCCTGTGTTAGTCCTGTTGTTGGTTGGGCTGGCTTTAAGAATTTATCTAAAAGTTTAATTTGCTGCTTAAAACCCTTTGTTGCTCCTAGTCCGTTTGCCTGGTCCTTCATAATATTCAAGTGGTGGATTGCCTGCAAAATCTGATAAAAAAGTCGTATCCAACGGTTGTTGGGGTTAGGATCCCGTCGGCGTGTTTGTCCCATCTTGAAATTGCGATTTCTAACCGGCATCCTGTTAAAAGTTGTGGTGGTGATGGTGTGGTAGTGAACTAGATATTTAATAGTAATATTGTTTACAATCTGCAATAAGTGATTTAGAAACGCCTGAAAAGAAAATATGGTAACCTGTATTTATCTTCTAAGTCCGAAGCTGCAAATATAATGATATTTATGCTACAAAAAAAATAGTGTTGTTGGTGGGGGAATTACTAAATTTAAGTAGTAAATCGTGCCCACAATCTGAAATCAACGATAAGAAATGCAATGCCTGAAAATAAAACAAGATAATACCATGTCAACAACAACAACAACAACAACAACAACAACAATAGAATGCAACACAACTATGTACTTATCTCCCAGTGAGACGCTGCAACTATGATGATAATTCTGCTTCTGTTCAATGAATGTCCCTAAAAAAAGCTGTGGTGAGTGGGTGGGTGAGGGTGAGCTGAATCCAATGGTAAACACAGTCCACAACCCGCAGCCTCTCCAATGAATGTCCCTAAAATAAAGCTGTGGTGAGTGGGTGGGTGAGCTGAATCCAATGGTAAACACAGTCCACAACCCGTAACACGATTAATAATTGCCTGAAAGGAACATAAAATAGTACAGTATCGGTATTAACAGATAACAAGAATATAACTATGCACTTACTTCCAAGTTAAATGCAATCACTGTGAATAAATCTAGTACTCAATCTGAAATATGCGACTAAAACCAAAATGCACTAATTTAAGACAATTGAATATAAACAAATGAAATACAATACAACTCTACACAAAATGCACTAAATTAATCAAAGACCATTGAATATAAACAAATGAAATACAATACAACTCTACACTTATCTCTAATAAAGATGTAGAAAATATGATGATAATTATGCTACTCTCCAATTAATGTCACAAGATCTTTCGGCTAGTGCCTTCTTCAGGTGACCATAAGTCTGAGGGTCTATGTGTGGTGTTTGGATAGTTATACACATTATTTTGTACAATTTCATTGGGCGTTTGATAAAATCGGGTTATAGAGGTGAACGTTTCTGCTCGGTTTTACGGTATTTGTCTCATTCATCGATAGTGCAATGCGCGTGAATGAGCCCCAGGCAGTTAGTTACATTGTAACAAATCCCCATATGCTAGCCCTTGTAATGATAGTTTACAACTAGCAATAAATGGCTCAAAAATATCTAAACAGAAAATCAGATATTATAGTATCAACATTAGTCAATGAATTATAATCTACTCTATACTTATCAATCCATCAGATGCAGTACAAAAGATATTTCTAATACCAAAAAAAATTTTTTGGGGTGGGTGTGACCTAAATTGTAGTAGTACAACCAGCCCACACTCTGCAATAAACGATTAAAAAATACACTGCCTGAAAATACTAAATATAAATATTTAACCAACAATATATTTAATACCTACTGAATTGAAATATAATTGTAATAGCCTTTGACCATAGTTTGTACAATATCATAGTGAGTTTTGATAAAATCGGCTTATGGAGGTGAACGTTCCAGATCGGTTGTACGGTAATTATGTCATTCCTCCATCGTGCCACTCGCGTTAATAAGTCCCAGGCAGTTAGTTTCATTGTACAAAGTTCCCTAGAAGCTAATAACTATAGTTTACTACTTTCAGTACATAACTAAAAATGTCTGAATATAAAATCAATCAGATAATACAGTATCGGTATTTAACGAATTAAAAACAATATAACCTGTACTTATCCTTAAATCAGATGCATTAAATATAATAATATGTCTGCTAGTACAATTCAAGGGGTGGGTGAATATTATAACTGCTACGAAAAATAACGGGGTGGGTGTGACTAACATTTATGCTACTAAAAATAAGGGGGTTGGTGTGACTAACATTTTGTACTTATACTTAGATGCATTAAATATGATAATATGTCTGCTAGTACAAATAAGGGGGTGGGTGTGATTTAAATTTTAGTACATATCCTTAGATGCAATAAATAAAATATCTGCTACTGAAGAGAAGGGGGTGGGTGTAACTAAAATTTCTGCTGCTAAACTTAACGGGGGGGGGGGGTGTTTGACTAAAACTTTAGTACTTATCCCTAGGTGCATTAAATATGATATCTGCTACTACAAATATGGGGGTGGGGGTGACTAAAATCCAGCACCCTTTCCCAGATGCATGAAATATGATAATAGTTCTGTTACTAAAAAAAGGGAGGTGGGTGTGACTAAAATTTGAGTACTTATCCTTAGATGCATTAAATATGATATCTCCTACTAAAATAAGGGGTGGGTGTGACTTAAATTTTCTGCTACTAAAAATAAGGGGGTGGTGGTAAGTAAAACTCAGTACTTATCCTTAGATGCATTAAATATGATAATATTTCTGCTACTAAAATTAAGGGGGTGGGTGTCCCTTAAATTTAAATATGTCTGCTACTAAAAATAAGGGTGTGTGTGTGATTTAAATTTTAGTACTTATCCTTAGATGCATCAAATATGATATCTGCTACTAAAAATAAGGGGGTGGGTGTGAATTAAATTCCCTGCTACTAAAAATAAGGGGGTGGGTGTGACTAAAATTAAGTACTTATCCTTAGATGCATGAAATATGATAATATTTCTGCCACCAAAAATAAGGGGGTGGGTGGGACTTAAATTTTATTGTCTGCTACTGTAAATAAGGGGGTGGTTGTGATTTAAATTTAGCACTTATCCTTAGGTGCATTAAATATGATATCTGCTACTAAAAATAAAGGGGTGGGTGTGACTTAAATTTTCTGCTACTGAAAATAAGGGGGTGGGTGTGACTAAAATATATTCTTATCCTTAGATGCATTCAATATTATAATACAATCTTAGCAGTATATCCAGTCGACAATCTGCAATAAACGATTACAAATACAATGCCTGAAAATATTAAATATAAATATTAAACTAACTATACATTTGATACCTAATGAATTGAGATATAATTGTAATATCCTTTAGCAATAGTTTGTCCAATTTCATAGTGACGTTTGTTAAAATCGGCTTATGCCGGTGAACGTTTCCGCTCGGTTTTACGGTAATTATGTCATTCATTTAGCAGTTTCAACGCGCGCTAATGAGCTTCAGTCAGCCTTTTATCTAGTTACGATTGATCAGCTGTTGACCCCCCATTACGATCTGTTTCGCCACTATAGTAAAATTTCGAGCTTTCCTGACTTACTGCTTAATATAGTGGTGGTGAGGGTGACCTAAATTTAATAGTAAATATAGTTCAATGCTAGCAGTAAATGACTCAAAAATGCTTGAATAGAAAATCAAATACTACAGTATCAGTATTAACGAATTAAATACCATATAACTCTATAATTATCCCTAAGTCAGATGTCTTAAAAATGTTGACATGTCTGATCATACAATTCAAGGGGTGGGTGTGACTGAAATTAAGTAGTAAATCCAGCCGACAATCTGCAATAAACGATTAAAAATACACTGCTCAAAAATATTTAATATCAACTAAGTAGCAAACTATACTTGTGACATCTAAATGAACTGAATCATAATTGTAATATCCTTTGCATTTTACAACACATAGACCCTGGAGAGTAGCTTGGAGTTTTCAATATTTAGTATTCGGTGTTGTTTACACCTTCCTGTATTTTACTAGGGTGTGTGATTACAATCTTTGCATTAAACCCTAGGAGACTGTTCTATATAATTCCATCTTTGTGTTTAATATTCCTAAGATTCCGATTCCGGATAAGTGTGAACCTTAGAATCCTGGATATAATAAGGGGGTGGGGGTGTTGTTGGGGGTTGGGGTTTTGTTGTTGTTTGAGGGTTATATGTGAAGTTATGTTAAAAAGAGCGAAAAACCCTGACACTCGCTGGGTTAGGTTTAGAGTTAGGATTAGGGTTAGGGGACCCTAATAAGCTCTGGTCTAGGGAGAATTACTTTCGCTCTTTAACTTACTTCTGACAATGAAGTCACTTAAATTTTTATTTCTGCAATAAGCTGTAATGAATTTATGAGAAAATATGGCTGGGAATATCTGCTGAATTTCGAGATACCCTTGTTTCATTAGTTTGGCAACTTGTGTTGCTTTTGTGTTATATGTAATGACAAACGGGATTAGTTTTTCAAACTCTTCATGTAAATTTAGGCCCCCGGGCATTAATGATTTAAGTTTTTGTATCCAATACTGTTCTCTTTTCGTTAGTTTGTCTTTATCCGCTACATATTCAATTGGCGTGATACAACAATCGTTAATCGAATGGTCTGAGGTATTAAAATGGTTAGGAACGGTTTTATTTGCCTTGTGTCTGATATCAAATCTGTGTCTAGTGAATCTATCTCTTAATGTAAGACTGGTCTGTCCCACATATTGTATTCCACATTTCTTACATGTGATGAGGTATATGACGTTTTTAGAATCGCATGAAAGATTTTGCTTAATATAAAAGGTTTGATTAGTCTGCTGACTTTTGAAAATGTGTGTTTCCTGTAAAAATGGGCAAGTGCTGCAGCGACTGCTATTACATGGTTTTGCTTTAGCTACTCCGTGTAGTTTGGTATCAAAATTTTCTATTGCATTGTTCTTAATTTGTCTGAGAAAGTGCTTGGAATACCCTCGTGTTCTTAAAACTCTAAACAATGTGTTTGTAGCCCTCTGAAAATCTACCTTCCTAGAACAAATTCTGTCAAATCTAATAATTTGTGATTTTAGGATCCCCTTAAAGGTGTGCTTAGGGTGAAAAGAAGATTTATGCAGTAACTGATGTGTGTCTGTGGACTTAAAGAATACCTTTGTATCTAAAATACCGGTATTTCCAAACATGGGTCCTTTAAAAACGGTTGTATCCAGAAAATCGACAGAAGTGTCGCTGACGATAGCTTTAAGTTTTACGGAAGGATGGAAATTATTTAAAGTTTGGATAAATTGATCAAACTCGTCCTTGGAATAAGTCCAAATCAGAAAAATATCATCCAGAAACCTTAAATATACTGCGGGAAGAAGTTGACAACTATTGAATGCGGCTTTTTCCCACTCTGCCATAAAAATATTTGCATAACTTGGGGCGAATTTCTTTCCCATAGCTGTTCCTGAAATTTGTAGATACCAATTGCCATTAAATTCAAAATCATTGTTTTCTAAACACAGTTTCAATAGTTCCAAAATTTCTAAATCTGGTCTACTTGGGTTTGGATTCGCCTTGAAACTGTTAAACACCGCCTTCAATCCATCCTTAATATCAATATTTGTGTACATACTTTCAACATCCAAAGTGGCAAGAAAGCTGTTTGAAGGTAATTTGATATCTCTATTTTTTTCTAAAAAGTCCGTAGTATCTCTGAGATATGATGAGTGTTTAGCTGCCAATGGTGCTAAGAATGAGTCTATATATTCCGAAATGCGATATGATTCACTCCCCACATCAGATATTATTGGTCTTCCTGGTGGAATTTGAAACGGAATAGACCAGGATTCGGGGCTTTTGTGAATTTTTGGTAAAGTATAAATATGCCTTGGCCTCGGGTTCTCGGCTGGTGTTAAGTACTGCACCTGTTTTTTACTGATCTTTTTGTTGTTTACCAGCCGATGTATGATGTTAGTTATTTGTTTACTTGTAGTATGATAAATAGGTTGATCTAATTTCCTGTAATGCTTAGAATTAGCAAGTTGTCGATCTATTTCCCAAATATAATCCTTTTTATCTAAGATAACCGTTGCTGAACCTTTGTCCGCCTTTTTAATAACAATGTCAGAGTCATTGCGAAGTGTTTGTAAAGCTGCAAACTCGTTAGTCGGAAGATTAGGTGTTTCTCTTCTCATTTGCATCTTAGAAACCCTTTTAAAGATACGGTCGGTTATCTCTCGAATTGATGGTGTAAGGGTTGAAGGCGGTGGGCACCAATTGCTTTTATCTGTGAAAGGCGTCTTAATCATAGTTTTCTTTGAATGAAAGAATTTATTGATCATTAATTTTCTAGTGAATTCTTTAATTGGTTTCGTAATTTCGCAGTGATCAATATATTTTGGTGCTGGAATGAATTTCAAACCCTTTTCTAAAAGTGATTTCTCCGAAATAGAAAGTCTCCTAGAGCTTAGGTTCACGACACTGCTACCTAATTGTGTTTCATTGTCCTGGCTGTGCCCTTCTGGACTGGACAAAAAACCGACTTGTACACCCTGAGTTGATGTACCCATTTATTGACGATGCTGTTGGCTGTTCTGGGGCACCAATGAATCCCGTCTGACTCAAAAAAGCAACCACCCCTGATGTTGCTATCTAGGTGGCTTACTCCTTGCACCGTGATTTTAGTCAAATGTTCGTTGAGTTTCCTGATGTTGAACGCTTCTCGTGGTCTTATTTCATCCATGGTGTTGGAAACTGGGGTTTGTGCCAGGAATATTTCCGAGTCTGGGAATGTTGCTTTAGCGATCTGTGCTAAATTCGTCATGCTTTGCGCCACTCCGGTGTTGTTGTTGTTATCCCTGTCATTAATCCCTACGTGAATAATTATTTCCTTTGGTTTGTCTTGGTGTTGGTAATTCCTAAACATGGCTTGAAAATGACATATTCTTGCTCCCGGATACGACTCAATTTGTAGGTGTTTGTTGCCAGTTTCATTCCTAATTCGGGATACGTTTGAGTCTCCAATTATCACTGTTGAATGGGTAAATCTCGGTAATTTCCATTCCGCTTTGTTGCCACGGTGTCGTGTAAATCGTGTTACCTTCGGTGGTGATAGTGTAACGGCAGCATACGTCTGCACAGGGTAGCATGGTGACATCGAGCGTGAGCTGCTGGGAGATGGTGAGCGGCTAGGGGACCGTGATCGTCGGCCTGGTGTCCTATTCGGCTTTGGAGAAGGAGTCCTTGGTGTTATTAGACCACTTAGAGCGTCCCCCAATGGTTTGACAATACCTGATGTTGTTGGTGTTGTGTCCTTCGGCGCGTTCAGTGGTGTTGTTGAGAAGGTGCTTGTCAATGTTGGCTTCGTAGGGTTCGAACTTGGTACTCGATGTTGTTGCTTTTCAGAGTTAACGATCTGTGCGTTTGGTCTTGGATTCGATGTTAGTTGGTTTTCGGGTTTTCGGTTCGATGGTGTATCTAGGGTTAGGGTTAGGGTTAGGGTTAGGGTTAGGGTTAGGGTTAGGGTTAGGGTTTGGGTTAGGGTTAGGGTTAGGGTTAGGGTTAGGGTTAGGCAAAACAGAATATAAGGTAGGAATTATTAAAATTCCTACGAGCGTTGGCCTAGGGAGAATTATTTGCGTTCCTTATTTTATTCCTAATTAGTATATCGCATAGGTTTTTATTCCTCCGATATCCTGTCACAAGTTTGTAGCGAAAGACTCGAGGATACTTGTCTTGAATGGAATAGTACCCATTTCGAATCCATTTAGCCACTTGGGCTGCTTTGGAGTTAAACGTTATTACAAATGGTACAATGTCCTCAGTTTCCTCTTGCAGATTGAGGCCGCGAGGGTTTAGAGTTTTTAATTTTTGGATCCAATAATTTTCTCTTTTGGTTAGAAGTTCCTTTTTATCAACCGCTTCAATTGGTATTATGACGCAATCCTTAAGGGAATGATCAGTACTGTTAAAATGATTTGCTACCGATTTATTTTCTTTGTGGTTAATGTCGAATCTATGTCTGGTGAAGCGGTCTCTCAATGTGAGAGTAGTCTGTCCAACGTATTGTTTACCACATTTTTTGCACGAGATTAGGTAGATTACATTTCGCGAATCGCAGGACAAATTTTGTTTGATTGCATATATCTGATGAGTGGCATGGCTAGAAAAATGTCGGGTTTCTTCCAAAAAAGGGCACGTATTGCAGCGTTTGCTGTGGCAGGCCTTAGCTATTCCGAACGTATGTGTGGACGAGGGAAAACCCCTAATTGTGTTCGTTTTAATAGATCTCAAAAATCGCTTCGAATAACCCCTTTCCCGAAGTGATCTAAATAGAATATTTACTGCTCTCTGAAAATCTTCCTGCCTTGTGCAGAGTCTGTGAAATCTAATAATTTGCGATTTGAGAATACCACTGAAAGTGTGTTTTGGATGAAAAGACAATTTATGTAGTAGTTGGTGAGTGTCGGTGGGCTTAAAAAAGACTTTAGTATCCAAAAAACCCGTTTTTGTAAAATTGATCCCTTTAAACACAGTGGTATCTAGGAAATCAATGGATGTTTCCTTTACTGTCGCTTTTAGCTTAATCGAGGGGTGGAAATTATTTAAAATTTCGAAAAATCTATCAAATTCTTCCCTGGAAAAAGTCCAAATGAGAAAGATGTCGTCTAGGAATCGAAAGTAAACCAAAGGAAGAAACTGACACTGTTTAAAAACTTCTTTTTCCCAGTGGGCCATAAAGATGTTAGCATAACTAGGGGCGAATTTCTTGCCCATAGCTGTCCCTGAAGTTTGTAAATACCAACCACCATTGAACTCAAAATCGTTATTTTCTAAGCCAAGTTTTAGCAACTGCAAAACTTCAAGATCTGGTCTCTTCGGGTCAGGGTTATTCGAAAGGCAATTCCTCACTGCCTTCAAGCCGTCCCTGTTGTCAATATTTGTATACATGCTTTCCACGTCTAGAGTGACGAGGAAGCTATCATTTGGAATTTTGATGCTTCTAATTTTATCTAAGAAATCATTCGTATCCCTGAGATACGACGAATGTTTCGTCGCTAAGGGAGCTAAGAACCAATCCACATATTCCGAAATTTTATACGACTCGCTCCCTACGTCCGATACTATCGGTCTTCCAGGCGGGATTTCAAAGGGCACCCACCATAGTTCCGGATCTTTATGTATTTTGGGTAAAGTGTAAATATGCCTGGGTCTAGGATTAACAGGCGGTGTTAAGTACACCGCTTGTTTTTTGCTAATAAATTTATTTTGTACCAATCGATTAACAATTTCCGTGATAGTTTTACTAGTCTCAGGGAAGATTGGATTATCTATCTTTCTGTAATGTTTTTGGTTTGACAATTGTTGTTCAATCTCCCGTATGTAGTTGTCCTTATTCATGATCACCGTTGCCGAACCTTTGTCTGATTTTTGAATAATGATGGAACGATCTCGTTTCAGAGTTTTGATAGCATTTATTTCTTCCTGGGTAAGGTTCGTTTTTTCTCTGTCAAATCGCATTTTGGAGATTTGTACCATCACCTTATCGGTTATTCGTCTAATTGTTGATGGGAATGTTGTAGGTGGTGGACACCATTTGCTTTTCTCCACGAATGGTTCCTTAGCCCTATTTGTACAAGAACGGAAAAAGTTTGTAATCATTAATTTTCTGGTAAATTCCTTAACAGGTTCTTTTAGCGCCGAAACATGCACATATCTCGGGGCGGGAACGAATTTTAAGCCTTTGTTTAGGAGATCGTGTTCCCCCTGCGAAAGGCTCCTACTACTAAGGTTAATGACCGTTCTCCCCAGTTGCTGCCCTATATCCGTCTGTTTACTGTATTTCCTTTGGGAAAAACCTGTTTTTCGGAGTCCATCTGACGTAGCCAATTTCCCAGAATCAGGTTAGCGGAACGAGGAGACCAGTGGATACCATCTTGGTGAAACACCACTCCGTCCGCCAACCGTGTACACAAGACCGAAACTCCGGGTATTTTTGACATATTTTCATTAAGCCTTATTAAATTCCAGGCTTCTTTGGACCTCTTTAATTTAAGTTGCTCCGAAAGGAGAATTTCGGTTATAAACAATTTTGAATTTGGAAACCTTTCTCGTGCAACTTTGAATAATTGTTTCAATTCCTCAAACGTCTTATTAGTATTCATATTCCCCCTATCATTAATCCCGACGTTTACAACGATTCGTTGGGGTTTGGAGTCATGTTTGTAATTATCCAGAAGTTGAGTGACGTGCGAAATATTCGCCCCCGAGAACGCCTCTATTTGTACAGAATGACCCGCGGTATTGGTTATTCGGGCGAGGTTTGAATCCCCGATCACCAAAGTTGAGAAAGAAATGTTAGGGAGCGACCAATCTGCTTTCGGGCCTTGGTGCCTGGTAATTTGCGCCGGTTTTTTGGGGCATTTTACTGCCGTGGCATAACCTTGGTTTGGTATCAAGGGTGATACCGCAGGTGAGCGTATCGGCGAAACGGAGCGGCGACCCGGGGAAGGTGACCTTGACCTAATTCCCGCAACAAAAGATGGTATGGATGGAACAGACATACATTTCAGCACGTTTTTCACGGGCTTTACAGAGGGCAAGGCATTGAAGATACTAGCAGGACCTCCGACTGGTATAGTAAATCTCTTTTCCAGTGATTTCCGTGCCTTGTCTGGTGTGGGACCACGTTGTCTTTGTCTTTTTGGGGTCTCTGTGGTCCCAAGCACGGGAGACTGTGACATGCGCCGCTTAGAAGGTGTTCTAATTGGCTGTGTGTCAAGCGGCTGAATGGGTAAAAACCGATTACTGAGCGTGATCGGTATTACCGTTGGTTCTAACGGATACTTTCTCGGGGTGGGTCTTTTCGGGCTTTTGTAAGAACAGCCTGGTTGATTTGTGCTAATGCTAGATCCATGAGACTTCAATGTCGAGTTTGCATTGGTTGTAGTAAAATTATTTGTCGTTTTCGGTAGACCCGAAGAAAGTGTCTTGACAATTGTCAGAAATTCCTGAATGGTTTCCGTCTGAAGTTTTTTTCTTAAATTATTTTTCGCCCAGTCAAGCGCCTGGTGCGACAAAGTTTTAATCGTCAAGTCAGCAAACTTGTAGCCAGCTATCTGCCCCATTAATTCGGAAATTCGTTCGTGATAATGATCCGAAAGAGTCTGTGCGACCTTGGTTGCCCATATTCTGTTTAAGTTTTTCAATTTCTCCACTATTCTATTGTTCGACTGGGCCGGTTTAAGAAACCTGTCCATGAAGCGAACTTGTTTATCAAATCCTTTCGTCCTGTCCTCGCCCTTTGCCTGCCGTTTTAAAACATTGATGTGATGTAAAGCCTGGACTATTTGATAAAATAGCTTGACGAAAACAGCGTTAGGATGGTTAAACCTCCGAACGCTGTTTCCCCTGCGACCCTGTCTCTGATTAAATGCCATTGTGTTGAGCAAAAAATCGGGAAAAGAAAAAGAAAATCTACTTGCAGTGTTATAAAACAATATCTTATAAAACAATATCTTATAAAAAAATCACACAAGTACTAAATAAGTGCGAATATATGAGAGCAAAAAGAAGAACAAATAAAATACTACTTATCTTTTCTTCCAACTAAGAATATTCTTTTTGAAACACGTCCCGGAGTGCTGAATAATCCTTGTGCGTGCACTGCACTTAATCCTCGAATGAATGAATCACCAATTTGCACTTTCTAATCCTTACTGAATGGGGTCCTCTCGAATAAAAAGAATGTATTTTTCCCTCGTTATGGGTCCTCCTTTTTGTAATCGCGAATACACAACTGTAGAGTTTATCACACAAACTCCTTTTAATCCGTGTGTCTCTTATAACAGTCTGATAATTGAAAATTATCTCGGAGAGCATATGAATAAAAATCACAAAAATGTTTTGTATTTATAACACCATCTCTTTATTTTTTGCAGTGTTATAAAATAAAGTACTAAATAAGTGCGAATATATGAAAGCGAAAAGAAGAACAAATAAAATAAAATACTACTTATCTTTTCTTCCAACTAAGAATATTCTTTTTGAAACACGTCCCGGAGTGCTGAATAATCTTTGTGCGTGCACTGCACTTAATCCTCGAATGAATGAATCACCAATTTGCACTTTTTAATCCTTACTGAATGGGGTCCTCTTGAATAAAAAGAATATATTTTTCCCTCGTTGTGGGTCCTCCTTTTTGTAATCACGAATACACAACTGTAGAGTTTATCACACAAACTCCTTATAATCCGTGTGTCTCTTATAACAGTCTGATAATTGAAAATTATCTCGGAGAGCATATGAATAAAAATCACAAAATGTTTTGTGTTTATAACACCATCACCAATAAGAACTAATTAATACAACTAAACCTTAACCAAACTAAATTCAAGATTTGAACTAAGCTACCATCCGCTAGTCACTCACTAGGCCTTTCGGCTATCGCCTTCGTCAGGTGAGAATTGCAAGTCTGAAGGGCTGTGTGTGCCGTCGGGGTATTTATATGTTTAAGGTAACCCCCCTCCACCCCGGGTTTTCTCATTTGCGTTATTGACAATTTTTGCCAGTTGTTGTTGTTGTTGTATCAATTACGAGGCTTCCTACTCATCGCCGGTTGAGAAGAAACGTGACGACCGTGTTCTTCCAATCAACCAATCAGCGCCCGCTTTTGCTGTCAAGCGTCAACAAAGCGATTAGTGCGCATCTGGTCTACCTATTCATACGCGCTAGTGTGCTTGGAGAACATGTGTGTATTTTAGTCTAATTTACTTTTGAAATGAAAACCCTTATAGTTAATTCTCCTGCTTCCTTATTGCTAAGAAAACATTGTAAACAGATGTTCGCTTTGGAGGGGATAGTAGTTGTAAATTTCCGGTAATTTCAAACATATGGCACTTTTTAGGTCTAAACCAGTTTACTCTAAAATATAGTCTTAATGACCGAGCAAGCAATGTTGATGAGTTGTAACTCGTGTTTTACATTTTCGATTTACCTATAGATTCTAGTCAAATTGACACTAAAAAAGTACCAATCCTACTACAAATGAGAATAACCCTTGTGAAGTAATTTAATAATAATAATAATAATAATGCTAATAATAATAATAATAATAATAATAATAAGCATTACAATAATAATAATAAAAACAATAATTATGATACTACTAATAATAACGATAATAATAATAATAAAGATAATAAAAATAATAATAAAAATTATGATATTAATAACAACAACAATAATAATAATACAAGTAATAACAACAACAACAACAACAACAATAATAATAATAATAATAATAAGTCATGACCCTATCCGTTTTACATCACACAGCCCTTGGATGGTAGCCAATTATGTATTTAACATATTCAAAGCGGATATAGGGTTTTACTAGAGAGAGAGTGGTCATAACCTTACATCCAACTCTAGGAGACTGCAATCAATCGTAAGTGGTCCGTTCCTCGGAACGTGTTTTTATGTCAATTTCGCTTCAACATAGGTGTCGGCATTTCAGTGTGAAATGTCTGGATATCCAAATAAGAACAAAGGTCAGAACGCAATACCCTGGCACTAGCTGAAGGTTAGGCAAAACAGAATATAAGGTAGGAATTATTAAAATTCCTACGAGCGTTGGCCTAGGGAGAATTATTTGCGTTCCTTATTTTATTCCTAATTAGTATATCGCATAGGTTTTTATTCCTCCGATATCCTGTCACAAGTTTGTAGCGAAAGACTCGAGGATACTTGTCTTGAATGGAATAGTACCCATTTCGAATCCATTTAGCCACTTGGGCTGCTTTGGAGTTAAACGTTATTACAAATGGTACAATGTCCTCAGTTTCCTCTTGCAGATTGAGGCCGCGAGGGTTTAGAGTTTTTAATTTTTGGATCCAATAATTTTCTCTTTTGGTTAGAAGTTCCTTTTTATCAACCGCTTCAATTGGTATTATGACGCAATCCTTAAGGGAATGATCAGTACTGTTAAAATGATTTGCTACCGATTTATTTTCTTTGTGGTTAATGTCGAATCTATGTCTGGTGAAGCGGTCTCTCAATGTGAGAGTAGTCTGTCCAACGTATTGTTTACCACATTTTTTGCACGAGATTAGGTAGATTACATTTCGCGAATCGCAGGACAAATTTTGTTTGATTGCATATATCTGATGAGTGGCATGGCTAGAAAAATGTCGGGTTTCTTCCAAAAAAGGGCACGTATTGCAGCGTTTGCTGTGGCAGGCCTTAGCTATTCCGAACGTATGTGTGGACGAGGGAAAACCCCTAATTGTGTTCGTTTTAATAGATCTCAAAAATCGCTTCGAATAACCCCTTTCCCGAAGTGATCTAAATAGAATATTTACTGCTCTCTGAAAATCTTCCTGCCTTGTGCAGAGTCTGTGAAATCTAATAATTTGCGATTTGAGAATACCACTGAAAGTGTGTTTTGGATGAAAAGACAATTTATGTAGTAGTTGGTGAGTGTCGGTGGGCTTAAAAAAGACTTTAGTATCCAAAAAACCCGTTTTTGTAAAATTGATCCCTTTAAACACAGTGGTATCTAGGAAATCAATGGATGTTTCCTTTACTGTCGCTTTTAGCTTAATCGAGGGGTGGAAATTATTTAAAATTTCGAAAAATCTATCAAATTCTTCCCTGGAAAAAGTCCAAATGAGAAAGATGTCGTCTAGGAATCGAAAGTAAACCAAAGGAAGAAACTGACACTGTTTAAAAACTTCTTTTTCCCAGTGGGCCATAAAGATGTTAGCATAACTAGGGGCGAATTTCTTGCCCATAGCTGTCCCTGAAGTTTGTAAATACCAACCACCATTGAACTCAAAATCGTTATTTTCTAAGCCAAGTTTTAGCAACTGCAAAACTTCAAGATCTGGTCTCTTCGGGTCAGGGTTATTCGAAAGGCAATTCCTCACTGCCTTCAAGCCGTCCCTGTTGTCAATATTTGTATACATGCTTTCCACGTCTAGAGTGACGAGGAAGCTATCATTTGGAATTTTGATGCTTCTAATTTTATCTAAGAAATCATTCGTATCCCTGAGATACGACGAATGTTTCGTCGCTAAGGGAGCTAAGAACCAATCCACATATTCCGAAATTTTATACGACTCGCTCCCTACGTCCGATACTATCGGTCTTCCAGGCGGGATTTCAAAGGGCACCCACCATAGTTCCGGATCTTTATGTATTTTGGGTAAAGTGTAAATATGCCTGGGTCTAGGATTAACAGGCGGTGTTAAGTACACCGCTTGTTTTTTGCTAATAAATTTATTTTGTACCAATCGATTAACAATTTCCGTGATAGTTTTACTAGTCTCAGGGAAGATTGGATTATCTATCTTTCTGTAATGTTTTTGGTTTGACAATTGTTGTTCAATCTCCCGTATGTAGTTGTCCTTATTCATGATCACCGTTGCCGAACCTTTGTCTGATTTTTGAATAATGATGGAACGATCTCGTTTCAGAGTTTTGATAGCATTTATTTCTTCCTGGGTAAGGTTCGTTTTTTCTCTGTCAAATCGCATTTTGGAGATTTGTACCATCACCTTATCGGTTATTCGTCTAATTGTTGATGGGAATGTTGTAGGTGGTGGACACCATTTGCTTTTCTCCACGAATGGTTCCTTAGCCCTATTTGTACAAGAACGGAAAAAGTTTGTAATCATTAATTTTCTGGTAAATTCCTTAACAGGTTCTTTTAGCGCCGAAACATGCACATATCTCGGGGCGGGAACGAATTTTAAGCCTTTGTTTAGGAGATCGTGTTCCCCCTGCGAAAGGCTCCTACTACTAAGGTTAATGACCGTTCTCCCCAGTTGCTGCCCTATATCCGTCTGTTTACTGTATTTCCTTTGGGAAAAACCTGTTTTTCGGAGTCCATCTGACGTAACCAATTTCCCAGAATCAGGTTAGCGGAACGAGGAGACCAGTGGATACCATCTTGGTGAAACACCACTCCGTCCGCCAACCGTGTACACAAGACCGAAACTCCGGGTATTTTTGACATATTTTCATTAAGCCTTATTAAATTCCAGGCTTCTTTGGACCTCTTTAATTTAAGTTGCTCCGAAAGGAGAATTTCGGTTATAAACAATTTTGAATTTGGAAACCTTTCTCGTGCAACTTTGAATAATTGTTTCAATTCCTCAAACGTCTTATTAGTATTCATATTCCCCCTATCATTAATCCCGACGTTTACAACGATTCGTTGGGGTTTGGATTCATGTTTGTAATTATCCAGAAGTTGAGTGACGTGCGAAATATTCGCCCCCGAGAACGCCTCTATTTGTACAGAATGACCCGCGGTATTGGTTATTCGGGCGAGGTTTGAATCCCCGATCACCAAAGTTGAGAAAGAAATGTTAGGGAGCGACCAATCTGCTTTCGGGCCTTGGTGCCTGGTAATTTGCGCCGGTTTTTTGGGGCATTTTACTGCCGTGGCATAACCTTGGTTTGGTATCAAGGGTGATACCGCAGGTGAGCGTATCGGCGAAACGGAGCGGCGACCCGGGGAAGGTGACCTTGACCTAATTCCCGCAACAAAAGATGGTATGGATGGAACAGACATACATTTCAGCACGTTTTTCACGGGCTTTACAGAGGGCAAGGCATTGAAGATACTAGCAGGACCTCCGACTGGTATAGTAAATCTCTTTTCCAGTGATTTCCGTGCCTTGTCTGGTGTGGGACCACGTTGTCTTTGTCTTTTTGGGGTCTCTGTGGTCCCAAGCACGGGAGACTGTGACATGCGCCGCTTAGAAGGTGTTCTAATTGGCTGTGTGTCAAGCGGCTGAATGGGTAAAAACCGATTACTGAGCGTGATCGGTATTACCGTTGGTTCTAACGGATACTTTCTCGGGGTGGGTCTTTTCGGGCTTTTGTAAGAACAGCCTGGTTGATTTGTGCTAATGCTAGATCCATGAGACTTCAATGTCGAGTTTGCATTGGTTGTAGTAAAATTATTTGTCGTTTTCGGTAGACCCGAAGAAAGTGTCTTGACAATTGTCAGAAATTCCTGAATGGTTTCCGTCTGAAGTTTTTTTCTTAAATTATTTTTCGCCCAGTCAAGCGCCTGGTGCGACAAAGTTTTAATCGTCAAGTCAGCAAACTTGTAGCCAGCTATCTGCCCCATTAATTCGGAAATTCGTTCGTGATAATGATCCGAAAGAGTCTGTGCGACCTTGGTTGCCCATATTCTGTTTAAGTTTTTCAATTTCTCCACTATTCTATTGTTCGACTGGGCCGGTTTAAGAAACCTGTCCATGAAGCGAACTTGTTTATCAAATCCTTTCGTCCTGTCCTCGCCCTTTGCCTGCCGTTTTAAAACATTGATGTGATGTAAAGCCTGGACTATTTGATAAAATAGCTTGACGAAAACAGCGTTAGGATGGTTAAACCTCCGAACGCTGTTTCCCCTGCGACCCTGTCTCTGATTAAATGCCATTGTGTTGAGCAAAAAATCGGGAAAAGAAAAAGAAAATCTACTTGCAGTGTTATAAAACAATATCTTATAAAACAATATCTTATAAAAAAATCACACAAGTACTAAATAAGTGCGAATATATGAGAGCAAAAAGAAGAACAAATAAAATACTACTTATCTTTTCTTCCAACTAAGAATATTCTTTTTGAAACACGTCCCGGAGTGCTGAATAATCCTTGTGCGTGCACTGCACTTAATCCTCGAATGAATGAATCACCAATTTGCACTTTCTAATCCTTACTGAATGGGGTCCTCTCGAATAAAAAGAATGTATTTTTCCCTCGTTATGGGTCCTCCTTTTTGTAATCGCGAATACACAACTGTAGAGTTTATCACACAAACTCCTTTTAATCCGTGTGTCTCTTATAACAGTCTGATAATTGAAAATTATCTCGGAGAGCATATGAATAAAAATCACAAAAATGTTTTGTATTTATAACACCATCTCTTTATTTTTTGCAGTGTTATAAAATAAAGTACTAAATAAGTGCGAATATATGAAAGCGAAAAGAAGAACAAATAAAATAAAATACTACTTATCTTTTCTTCCAACTAAGAATATTCTTTTTGAAACACGTCCCGGAGTGCTGAATAATCTTTGTGCGTGCACTGCACTTAATCCTCGAATGAATGAATCACCAATTTGCACTTTTTAATCCTTACTGAATGGGGTCCTCTTGAATAAAAAGAATATATTTTTCCCTCGTTGTGGGTCCTCCTTTTTGTAATCACGAATACACAACTGTAGAGTTTATCACACAAACTCCTTATAATCCGTGTGTCTCTTATAACAGTCTGATAATTGAAAATTATCTCGGAGAGCATATGAATAAAAATCACAAAATGTTTTGTGTTTATAACACCATCACCAATAAGAACTAATTAATACAACTAAACCTTAACCAAACTAAATTCAAGATTTGAACTAAGCTACCATCCGCTAGTCACTCACTAGGCCTTTCGGCTATCGCCTTCGTCAGGTGAGAATTGCAAGTCTGAAGGGCTGTGTGTGCCGTCGGGGTATTTATATGTTTAAGGTAACCCCCCTCCACCCCGGGTTTTCTCATTTGCGTTATTGACAATTTTTGCCAGTTGTTGTTGTTGTTGTATCAATTACGAGGCTTCCTACTCATCGCCGGTTGAGAAGAAACGTGACGACCGTGTTCTTCCAATCAACCAATCAGCGCCCGCTTTTGCTGTCAAGCGTCAACAAAGCGATTAGTGCGCATCTGGTCTACCTATTCATACGCGCTAGTGTGCTTGGAGAACATGTGTGTATTTTAGTCTAATTTACTTTTGAAATGAAAACCCTTATAGTTAATTCTCCTGCTTCCTTATTGCTAAGAAAACATTGTAAACAGATGTTCGCTTTGGAGGGGATAGTAGTTGTAAATTTCCGGTAATTTCAAACATATGGCACTTTTTAGGTCTAAACCAGTTTACTCTAAAATATAGTCTTAATGACCGAGCAAGCAATGTTGATGAGTTGTAACTCGTGTTTTACATTTTCGATTTACCTATAGATTCTAGTCAAATTGACACTAAAAAAGTACCAATCCTACTACAAATGAGAATAACCCTTGTGAAGTAATTTAATAATAATAATAATAATAATGCTAATAATAATAATAATAATAATAATAATAAGCATTACAATAATAATAATAAAAACAATAATTATGATACTACTAATAATAACGATAATAATAATAATAAAGATAATAAAAATAATAATAAAAATTATGATATTAATAACAACAACAATAATAATAATACAAGTAATAACAACAACAACAACAACAACAATAATAATAATAATAATAATAAGTCATGACCCTATCCGTTTTACATCACACAGCCCTTGGATGGTAGCCAATTATGTATTTAACATATTCAAAGCGGATATAGGGTTTTACTAGAGAGAGAGTGGTCATAACCTTACATCCAACTCTAGGAGACTGCAATCAATCGTAAGTGGTCCGTTCCTCGGAACGTGTTTTTATGTCAATTTCGCTTCAACATAGGTGTCGGCATTTCAGTGTGAAATGTCTGGATATCCAAATAAGAACAAAGGTCAGAACGCAATACCCTGGCACTAGCTGAAGGTTAGGCAAAACAGAATATAAGGTAGGAATTATTAAAATTCCTACGAGCGTTGGCCTAGGGAGAATTATTTGCGTTCCTTATTTTATTCCTAATTAGTATATCGCATAGGTTTTTATTCCTCCGATATCCTGTCACAAGTTTGTAGCGAAAGACTCGAGGATACTTGTCTTGAATGGAATAGTACCCATTTCGAATCCATTTAGCCACTTGGGCTGCTTTGGAGTTAAACGTTATTACAAATGGTACAATGTCCTCAGTTTCCTCTTGCAGATTGAGGCCGCGAGGGTTTAGAGTTTTTAATTTTTGGATCCAATAATTTTCTCTTTTGGTTAGAAGTTCCTTTTTATCAACCGCTTCAATTGGTATTATGACGCAATCCTTAAGGGAATGATCAGTACTGTTAAAATGATTTGCTACCGATTTATTTTCTTTGTGGTTAATGTCGAATCTATGTCTGGTGAAGCGGTCTCTCAATGTGAGAGTAGTCTGTCCAACGTATTGTTTACCACATTTTTTGCACGAGATTAGGTAGATTACATTTCGCGAATCGCAGGACAAATTTTGTTTGATTGCATATATCTGATGAGTGGCATGGCTAGAAAAATGTCGGGTTTCTTCCAAAAAAGGGCACGTATTGCAGCGTTTGCTGTGGCAGGCCTTAGCTATTCCGAACGTATGTGTGGACGAGGGAAAACCCCTAATTGTGTTCGTTTTAATAGATCTCAAAAATCGCTTCGAATAACCCCTTTCCCGAAGTGATCTAAATAGAATATTTACTGCTCTCTGAAAATCTTCCTGCCTTGTGCAGAGTCTGTGAAATCTAATAATTTGCGATTTGAGAATACCACTGAAAGTGTGTTTTGGATGAAAAGACAATTTATGTAGTAGTTGGTGAGTGTCGGTGGGCTTAAAAAAGACTTTAGTATCCAAAAAACCCGTTTTTGTAAAATTGATCCCTTTAAACACAGTGGTATCTAGGAAATCAATGGATGTTTCCTTTACTGTCGCTTTTAGCTTAATCGAGGGGTGGAAATTATTTAAAATTTCGAAAAATCTATCAAATTCTTCCCTGGAAAAAGTCCAAATGAGAAAGATGTCGTCTAGGAATCGAAAGTAAACCAAAGGAAGAAACTGACACTGTTTAAAAACTTCTTTTTCCCAGTGGGCCATAAAGATGTTAGCATAACTAGGGGCGAATTTCTTGCCCATAGCTGTCCCTGAAGTTTGTAAATACCAACCACCATTGAACTCAAAATCGTTATTTTCTAAGCCAAGTTTTAGCAACTGCAAAACTTCAAGATCTGGTCTCTTCGGGTCAGGGTTATTCGAAAGGCAATTCCTCACTGCCTTCAAGCCGTCCCTGTTGTCAATATTTGTATACATGCTTTCCACGTCTAGAGTGACGAGGAAGCTATCATTTGGAATTTTGATGCTTCTAATTTTATCTAAGAAATCATTCGTATCCCTGAGATACGACGAATGTTTCGTCGCTAAGGGAGCTAAGAACCAATCCACATATTCCGAAATTTTATACGACTCGCTCCCTACGTCCGATACTATCGGTCTTCCAGGCGGGATTTCAAAGGGCACCCACCATAGTTCCGGATCTTTATGTATTTTGGGTAAAGTGTAAATATGCCTGGGTCTAGGATTAACAGGCGGTGTTAAGTACACCGCTTGTTTTTTGCTAATAAATTTATTTTGTACCAATCGATTAACAATTTCCGTGATAGTTTTACTAGTCTCAGGGAAGATTGGATTATCTATCTTTCTGTAATGTTTTTGGTTTGACAATTGTTGTTCAATCTCCCGTATGTAGTTGTCCTTATTCATGATCACCGTTGCCGAACCTTTGTCTGATTTTTGAATAATGATGGAACGATCTCGTTTCAGAGTTTTGATAGCATTTATTTCTTCCTGGGTAAGGTTCGTTTTTTCTCTGTCAAATCGCATTTTGGAGATTTGTACCATCACCTTATCGGTTATTCGTCTAATTGTTGATGGGAATGTTGTAGGTGGTGGACACCATTTGCTTTTCTCCACGAATGGTTCCTTAGCCCTATTTGTACAAGAACGGAAAAAGTTTGTAATCATTAATTTTCTGGTAAATTCCTTAACAGGTTCTTTTAGCGCCGAAACATGCACATATCTCGGGGCGGGAACGAATTTTAAGCCTTTGTTTAGGAGATCGTGTTCCCCCTGCGAAAGGCTCCTACTACTAAGGTTAATGACCGTTCTCCCCAGTTGCTGCCCTATATCCGTCTGTTTACTGTATTTCCTTTGGGAAAAACCTGTTTTTCGGAGTCCATCTGACGTAACCAATTTCCCAGAATCAGGTTAGCGGAACGAGGAGACCAGTGGATACCATCTTGGTGAAACACCACTCCGTCCGCCAACCGTGTACACAAGACCGAAACTCCGGGTATTTTTGACATATTTTCATTAAGCCTTATTAAATTCCAGGCTTCTTTGGACCTCTTTAATTTAAGTTGCTCCGAAAGGAGAATTTCGGTTATAAACAATTTTGAATTTGGAAACCTTTCTCGTGCAACTTTGAATAATTGTTTCAATTCCTCAAACGTCTTATTAGTATTCATATTCCCCCTATCATTAATCCCGACGTTTACAACGATTCGTTGGGGTTTGGATTCATGTTTGTAATTATCCAGAAGTTGAGTGACGTGCGAAATATTCGCCCCCGAGAACGCCTCTATTTGTACAGAATGACCCGCGGTATTGGTTATTCGGGCGAGGTTTGAATCCCCGATCACCAAAGTTGAGAAAGAAATGTTAGGGAGCGACCAATCTGCTTTCGGGCCTTGGTGCCTGGTAATTTGCGCCGGTTTTTTGGGGCATTTTACTGCCGTGGCATAACCTTGGTTTGGTATCAAGGGTGATACCGCAGGTGAGCGTATCGGCGAAACGGAGCGGCGACCCGGGGAAGGTGACCTTGACCTAATTCCCGCAACAAAAGATGGTATGGATGGAACAGACATACATTTCAGCACGTTTTTCACGGGCTTTACAGAGGGCAAGGCATTGAAGATACTAGCAGGACCTCCGACTGGTATAGTAAATCTCTTTTCCAGTGATTTCCGTGCCTTGTCTGGTGTGGGACCACGTTGTCTTTGTCTTTTTGGGGTCTCTGTGGTCCCAAGCACGGGAGACTGTGACATGCGCCGCTTAGAAGGTGTTCTAATTGGCTGTGTGTCAAGCGGCTGAATGGGTAAAAACCGATTACTGAGCGTGATCGGTATTACCGTTGGTTCTAACGGATACTTTCTCGGGGTGGGTCTTTTCGGGCTTTTGTAAGAACAGCCTGGTTGATTTGTGCTAATGCTAGATCCATGAGACTTCAATGTCGAGTTTGCATTGGTTGTAGTAAAATTATTTGTCGTTTTCGGTAGACCCGAAGAAAGTGTCTTGACAATTGTCAGAAATTCCTGAATGGTTTCCGTCTGAAGTTTTTTTCTTAAATTATTTTTCGCCCAGTCAAGCGCCTGGTGCGACAAAGTTTTAATCGTCAAGTCAGCAAACTTGTAGCCAGCTATCTGCCCCATTAATTCGGAAATTCGTTCGTGATAATGATCCGAAAGAGTCTGTGCGACCTTGGTTGCCCATATTCTGTTTAAGTTTTTCAATTTCTCCACTATTCTATTGTTCGACTGGGCCGGTTTAAGAAACCTGTCCATGAAGCGAACTTGTTTATCAAATCCTTTCGTCCTGTCCTCGCCCTTTGCCTGCCGTTTTAAAACATTGATGTGATGTAAAGCCTGGACTATTTGATAAAATAGCTTGACGAAAACAGCGTTAGGATGGTTAAACCTCCGAACGCTGTTTCCCCTGCGACCCTGTCTCTGATTAAATGCCATTGTGTTGAGCAAAAAATCGGGAAAAGAAAAAGAAAATCTACTTGCAGTGTTATAAAACAATATCTTATAAAACAATATCTTATAAAAAAATCACACAAGTACTAAATAAGTGCGAATATATGAGAGCAAAAAGAAGAACAAATAAAATACTACTTATCTTTTCTTCCAACTAAGAATATTCTTTTTGAAACACGTCCCGGAGTGCTGAATAATCCTTGTGCGTGCACTGCACTTAATCCTCGAATGAATGAATCACCAATTTGCACTTTCTAATCCTTACTGAATGGGGTCCTCTCGAATAAAAAGAATGTATTTTTCCCTCGTTATGGGTCCTCCTTTTTGTAATCGCGAATACACAACTGTAGAGTTTATCACACAAACTCCTTTTAATCCGTGTGTCTCTTATAACAGTCTGATAATTGAAAATTATCTCGGAGAGCATATGAATAAAAATCACAAAAATGTTTTGTATTTATAACACCATCTCTTTATTTTTTGCAGTGTTATAAAATAAAGTACTAAATAAGTGCGAATATATGAAAGCGAAAAGAAGAACAAATAAAATAAAATACTACTTATCTTTTCTTCCAACTAAGAATATTCTTTTTGAAACACGTCCCGGAGTGCTGAATAATCTTTGTGCGTGCACTGCACTTAATCCTCGAATGAATGAATCACCAATTTGCACTTTTTAATCCTTACTGAATGGGGTCCTCTTGAATAAAAAGAATATATTTTTCCCTCGTTGTGGGTCCTCCTTTTTGTAATCACGAATACACAACTGTAGAGTTTATCACACAAACTCCTTATAATCCGTGTGTCTCTTATAACAGTCTGATAATTGAAAATTATCTCGGAGAGCATATGAATAAAAATCACAAAATGTTTTGTGTTTATAACACCATCACCAATAAGAACTAATTAATACAACTAAACCTTAACCAAACTAAATTCAAGATTTGAACTAAGCTACCATCCGCTAGTCACTCACTAGGCCTTTCGGCTATCGCCTTCGTCAGGTGAGAATTGCAAGTCTGAAGGGCTGTGTGTGCCGTCGGGGTATTTATATGTTTAAGGTAACCCCCCTCCACCCCGGGTTTTCTCATTTGCGTTATTGACAATTTTTGCCAGTTGTTGTTGTTGTTGTATCAATTACGAGGCTTCCTACTCATCGCCGGTTGAGAAGAAACGTGACGACCGTGTTCTTCCAATCAACCAATCAGCGCCCGCTTTTGCTGTCAAGCGTCAACAAAGCGATTAGTGCGCATCTGGTCTACCTATTCATACGCGCTAGTGTGCTTGGAGAACATGTGTGTATTTTAGTCTAATTTACTTTTGAAATGAAAACCCTTATAGTTAATTCTCCTGCTTCCTTATTGCTAAGAAAACATTGTAAACAGATGTTCGCTTTGGAGGGGATAGTAGTTGTAAATTTCCGGTAATTTCAAACATATGGCACTTTTTAGGTCTAAACCAGTTTACTCTAAAATATAGTCTTAATGACCGAGCAAGCAATGTTGATGAGTTGTAACTCGTGTTTTACATTTTCGATTTACCTATAGATTCTAGTCAAATTGACACTAAAAAAGTACCAATCCTACTACAAATGAGAATAACCCTTGTGAAGTAATTTAATAATAATAATAATAATAATGCTAATAATAATAATAATAATAATAATAATAAGCATTACAATAATAATAATAAAAACAATAATTATGATACTACTAATAATAACGATAATAATAATAATAAAGATAATAAAAATAATAATAAAAATTATGATATTAATAACAACAACAATAATAATAATACAAGTAATAACAACAACAACAACAACAACAATAATAATAATAATAATAATAAGTCATGACCCTATCCGTTTTACATCACACAGCCCTTGGATGGTAGCCAATTATGTATTTAACATATTCAAAGCGGATATAGGGTTTTACTAGAGAGAGAGTGGTCATAACCTTACATCCAACTCTAGGAGACTGCAATCAATCGTAAGTGGTCCGTTCCTCAGAACGTGTTTTTATGTCAATTTCGCTTCAACATAGGTGTCGGCATTTCAGTGTGAAATGTCTGGATATCCAAATAAGAACAAAGGTCAGAACGCAATACCCTGGCACTAGCTGAAGGTTAGGCAAAACAGAATATAAGGTAGGAATTATTAAAATTCCTACGAGCGTTGGCCTAGGGAGAATTATTTGCGTTCCTTATTTTATTCCTAATTAGTATATCGCATAGGTTTTTATTCCTCCGATATCCTGTCACAAGTTTGTAGCGAAAGACTCGAGGATACTTGTCTTGAATGGAATAGTACCCATTTCGAATCCATTTAGCCACTTGGGCTGCTTTGGAGTTAAACGTTATTACAAATGGTACAATGTCCTCAGTTTCCTCTTGCAGATTGAGGCCGCGAGGGTTTAGAGTTTTTAATTTTTGGATCCAATAATTTTCTCTTTTGGTTAGAAGTTCCTTTTTATCAACCGCTTCAATTGGTATTATGACGCAATCCTTAAGGGAATGATCAGTACTGTTAAAATGATTTGCTACCGATTTATTTTCTTTGTGGTTAATGTCGAATCTATGTCTGGTGAAGCGGTCTCTCAATGTGAGAGTAGTCTGTCCAACGTATTGTTTACCACATTTTTTGCACGAGATTAGGTAGATTACATTTCGCGAATCGCAGGACAAATTTTGTTTGATTGCATATATCTGATGAGTGGCATGGCTAGAAAAATGTCGGGTTTCTTCCAAAAAAGGGCACGTATTGCAGCGTTTGCTGTGGCAGGCCTTAGCTATTCCGAACGTATGTGTGGACGAGGGAAAACCCCTAATTGTGTTCGTTTTAATAGATCTCAAAAATCGCTTCGAATAACCCCTTTCCCGAAGTGATCTAAATAGAATATTTACTGCTCTCTGAAAATCTTCCTGCCTTGTGCAGAGTCTGTGAAATCTAATAATTTGCGATTTGAGAATACCACTGAAAGTGTGTTTTGGATGAAAAGACAATTTATGTAGTAGTTGGTGAGTGTCGGTGGGCTTAAAAAAGACTTTAGTATCCAAAAAACCCGTTTTTGTAAAATTGATCCCTTTAAACACAGTGGTATCTAGGAAATCAATGGATGTTTCCTTTACTGTCGCTTTTAGCTTAATCGAGGGGTGGAAATTATTTAAAATTTCGAAAAATCTATCAAATTCTTCCCTGGAAAAAGTCCAAATGAGAAAGATGTCGTCTAGGAATCGAAAGTAAACCAAAGGAAGAAACTGACACTGTTTAAAAACTTCTTTTTCCCAGTGGGCCATAAAGATGTTAGCATAACTAGGGGCGAATTTCTTGCCCATAGCTGTCCCTGAAGTTTGTAAATACCAACCACCATTGAACTCAAAATCGTTATTTTCTAAGCCAAGTTTTAGCAACTGCAAAACTTCAAGATCTGGTCTCTTCGGGTCAGGGTTATTCGAAAGGCAATTCCTCACTGCCTTCAAGCCGTCCCTGTTGTCAATATTTGTATACATGCTTTCCACGTCTAGAGTGACGAGGAAGCTATCATTTGGAATTTTGATGCTTCTAATTTTATCTAAGAAATCATTCGTATCCCTGAGATACGACGAATGTTTCGTCGCTAAGGGAGCTAAGAACCAATCCACATATTCCGAAATTTTATACGACTCGCTCCCTACGTCCGATACTATCGGTCTTCCAGGCGGGATTTCAAAGGGCACCCACCATAGTTCCGGATCTTTATGTATTTTGGGTAAAGTGTAAATATGCCTGGGTCTAGGATTAACAGGCGGTGTTAAGTACACCGCTTGTTTTTTGCTAATAAATTTATTTTGTACCAATCGATTAACAATTTCCGTGATAGTTTTACTAGTCTCAGGGAAGATTGGATTATCTATCTTTCTGTAATGTTTTTGGTTTGACAATTGTTGTTCAATCTCCCGTATGTAGTTGTCCTTATTCATGATCACCGTTGCCGAACCTTTGTCTGATTTTTGAATAATGATGGAACGATCTCGTTTCAGAGTTTTGATAGCATTTATTTCTTCCTGGGTAAGGTTCGTTTTTTCTCTGTCAAATCGCATTTTGGAGATTTGTACCATCACCTTATCGGTTATTCGTCTAATTGTTGATGGGAATGTTGTAGGTGGTGGACACCATTTGCTTTTCTCCACGAATGGTTCCTTAGCCCTATTTGTACAAGAACGGAAAAAGTTTGTAATCATTAATTTTCTGGTAAATTCCTTAACAGGTTCTTTTAGCGCCGAAACATGCACATATCTCGGGGCGGGAACGAATTTTAAGCCTTTGTTTAGGAGATCGTGTTCCCCCTGCGAAAGGCTCCTACTACTAAGGTTAATGACCGTTCTCCCCAGTTGCTGCCCTATATCCGTCTGTTTACTGTATTTCCTTTGGGAAAAACCTGTTTTTCGGAGTCCATCTGACGTAACCAATTTCCCAGAATCAGGTTAGCGGAACGAGGAGACCAGTGGATACCATCTTGGTGAAACACCACTCCGTCCGCCAACCGTGTACACAAGACCGAAACTCCGGGTATTTTTGACATATTTTCATTAAGCCTTATTAAATTCCAGGCTTCTTTGGACCTCTTTAATTTAAGTTGCTCCGAAAGGAGAATTTCGGTTATAAACAATTTTGAATTTGGAAACCTTTCTCGTGCAACTTTGAATAATTGTTTCAATTCCTCAAACGTCTTATTAGTATTCATATTCCCCCTATCATTAATCCCGACGTTTACAACGATTCGTTGGGGTTTGGATTCATGTTTGTAATTATCCAGAAGTTGAGTGACGTGCGAAATATTCGCCCCCGAGAACGCCTCTATTTGTACAGAATGACCCGCGGTATTGGTTATTCGGGCGAGGTTTGAATCCCCGATCACCAAAGTTGAGAAAGAAATGTTAGGGAGCGACCAATCTGCTTTCGGGCCTTGGTGCCTGGTAATTTGCGCCGGTTTTTTGGGGCATTTTACTGCCGTGGCATAACCTTGGTTTGGTATCAAGGGTGATACCGCAGGTGAGCGTATCGGCGAAACGGAGCGGCGACCCGGGGAAGGTGACCTTGACCTAATTCCCGCAACAAAAGATGGTATGGATGGAACAGACATACATTTCAGCACGTTTTTCACGGGCTTTACAGAGGGCAAGGCATTGAAGATACTAGCAGGACCTCCGACTGGTATAGTAAATCTCTTTTCCAGTGATTTCCGTGCCTTGTCTGGTGTGGGACCACGTTGTCTTTGTCTTTTTGGGGTCTCTGTGGTCCCAAGCACGGGAGACTGTGACATGCGCCGCTTAGAAGGTGTTCTAATTGGCTGTGTGTCAAGCGGCTGAATGGGTAAAAACCGATTACTGAGCGTGATCGGTATTACCGTTGGTTCTAACGGATACTTTCTCGGGGTGGGTCTTTTCGGGCTTTTGTAAGAACAGCCTGGTTGATTTGTGCTAATGCTAGATCCATGAGACTTCAATGTCGAGTTTGCATTGGTTGTAGTAAAATTATTTGTCGTTTTCGGTAGACCCGAAGAAAGTGTCTTGACAATTGTCAGAAATTCCTGAATGGTTTCCGTCTGAAGTTTTTTTCTTAAATTATTTTTCGCCCAGTCAAGCGCCTGGTGCGACAAAGTTTTAATCGTCAAGTCAGCAAACTTGTAGCCAGCTATCTGCCCCATTAATTCGGAAATTCGTTCGTGATAATGATCCGAAAGAGTCTGTGCGACCTTGGTTGCCCATATTCTGTTTAAGTTTTTCAATTTCTCCACTATTCTATTGTTCGACTGGGCCGGTTTAAGAAACCTGTCCATGAAGCGAACTTGTTTATCAAATCCTTTCGTCCTGTCCTCGCCCTTTGCCTGCCGTTTTAAAACATTGATGTGATGTAAAGCCTGGACTATTTGATAAAATAGCTTGACGAAAACAGCGTTAGGATGGTTAAACCTCCGAACGCTGTTTCCCCTGCGACCCTGTCTCTGATTAAATGCCATTGTGTTGAGCAAAAAATCGGGAAAAGAAAAAGAAAATCTACTTGCAGTGTTATAAAACAATATCTTATAAAACAATATCTTATAAAAAAATCACACAAGTACTAAATAAGTGCGAATATATGAGAGCAAAAAGAAGAACAAATAAAATACTACTTATCTTTTCTTCCAACTAAGAATATTCTTTTTGAAACACGTCCCGGAGTGCTGAATAATCCTTGTGCGTGCACTGCACTTAATCCTCGAATGAATGAATCACCAATTTGCACTTTCTAATCCTTACTGAATGGGGTCCTCTCGAATAAAAAGAATGTATTTTTCCCTCGTTATGGGTCCTCCTTTTTGTAATCGCGAATACACAACTGTAGAGTTTATCACACAAACTCCTTTTAATCCGTGTGTCTCTTATAACAGTCTGATAATTGAAAATTATCTCGGAGAGCATATGAATAAAAATCACAAAAATGTTTTGTATTTATAACACCATCTCTTTATTTTTTGCAGTGTTATAAAATAAAGTACTAAATAAGTGCGAATATATGAAAGCGAAAAGAAGAACAAATAAAATAAAATACTACTTATCTTTTCTTCCAACTAAGAATATTCTTTTTGAAACACGTCCCGGAGTGCTGAATAATCTTTGTGCGTGCACTGCACTTAATCCTCGAATGAATGAATCACCAATTTGCACTTTTTAATCCTTACTGAATGGGGTCCTCTTGAATAAAAAGAATATATTTTTCCCTCGTTGTGGGTCCTCCTTTTTGTAATCACGAATACACAACTGTAGAGTTTATCACACAAACTCCTTATAATCCGTGTGTCTCTTATAACAGTCTGATAATTGAAAATTATCTCGGAGAGCATATGAATAAAAATCACAAAATGTTTTGTGTTTATAACACCATCACCAATAAGAACTAATTAATACAACTAAACCTTAACCAAACTAAATTCAAGATTTGAACTAAGCTACCATCCGCTAGTCACTCACTAGGCCTTTCGGCTATCGCCTTCGTCAGGTGAGAATTGCAAGTCTGAAGGGCTGTGTGTGCCGTCGGGGTATTTATATGTTTAAGGTAACCCCCCTCCACCCCGGGTTTTCTCATTTGCGTTATTGACAATTTTTGCCAGTTGTTGTTGTTGTTGTATCAATTACGAGGCTTCCTACTCATCGCCGGTTGAGAAGAAACGTGACGACCGTGTTCTTCCAATCAACCAATCAGCGCCCGCTTTTGCTGTCAAGCGTCAACAAAGCGATTAGTGCGCATCTGGTCTACCTATTCATACGCGCTAGTGTGCTTGGAGAACATGTGTGTATTTTAGTCTAATTTACTTTTGAAATGAAAACCCTTATAGTTAATTCTCCTGCTTCCTTATTGCTAAGAAAACATTGTAAACAGATGTTCGCTTTGGAGGGGATAGTAGTTGTAAATTTCCGGTAATTTCAAACATATGGCACTTTTTAGGTCTAAACCAGTTTACTCTAAAATATAGTCTTAATGACCGAGCAAGCAATGTTGATGAGTTGTAACTCGTGTTTTACATTTTCGATTTACCTATAGATTCTAGTCAAATTGACACTAAAAAAGTACCAATCCTACTACAAATGAGAATAACCCTTGTGAAGTAATTTAATAATAATAATAATAATAATGCTAATAATAATAATAATAATAATAATAATAAGCATTACAATAATAATAATAAAAACAATAATTATGATACTACTAATAATAACGATAATAATAATAATAAAGATAATAAAAATAATAATAAAAATTATGATATTAATAACAACAACAATAATAATAATACAAGTAATAACAACAACAACAACAACAACAATAATAATAATAATAATAATAAGTCATGACCCTATCCGTTTTACATCACACAGCCCTTGGATGGTAGCCAATTATGTATTTAACATATTCAAAGCGGATATAGGGTTTTACTAGAGAGAGAGTGGTCATAACCTTACATCCAACTCTAGGAGACTGCAATCAATCGTAAGTGGTCCGTTCCTCGGAACGTGTTTTTATGTCAATTTCGCTTCAACATAGGTGTCGGCATTTCAGTGTGAAATGTCTGGATATCCAAATAAGAACAAAGGTCAGAACGCAATACCCTGGCACTAGCTGAAGGTTAGGCAAAACAGAATATAAGGTAGGAATTATTAAAATTCCTACGAGCGTTGGCCTAGGGAGAATTATTTGCGTTCCTTATTTTATTCCTAATTAGTATATCGCATAGGTTTTTATTCCTCCGATATCCTGTCACAAGTTTGTAGCGAAAGACTCGAGGATACTTGTCTTGAATGGAATAGTACCCATTTCGAATCCATTTAGCCACTTGGGCTGCTTTGGAGTTAAACGTTATTACAAATGGTACAATGTCCTCAGTTTCCTCTTGCAGATTGAGGCCGCGAGGGTTTAGAGTTTTTAATTTTTGGATCCAATAATTTTCTCTTTTGGTTAGAAGTTCCTTTTTATCAACCGCTTCAATTGGTATTATGACGCAATCCTTAAGGGAATGATCAGTACTGTTAAAATGATTTGCTACCGATTTATTTTCTTTGTGGTTAATGTCGAATCTATGTCTGGTGAAGCGGTCTCTCAATGTGAGAGTAGTCTGTCCAACGTATTGTTTACCACATTTTTTGCACGAGATTAGGTAGATTACATTTCGCGAATCGCAGGACAAATTTTGTTTGATTGCATATATCTGATGAGTGGCATGGCTAGAAAAATGTCGGGTTTCTTCCAAAAAAGGGCACGTATTGCAGCGTTTGCTGTGGCAGGCCTTAGCTATTCCGAACGTATGTGTGGACGAGGGAAAACCCCTAATTGTGTTCGTTTTAATAGATCTCAAAAATCGCTTCGAATAACCCCTTTCCCGAAGTGATCTAAATAGAATATTTACTGCTCTCTGAAAATCTTCCTGCCTTGTGCAGAGTCTGTGAAATCTAATAATTTGCGATTTGAGAATACCACTGAAAGTGTGTTTTGGATGAAAAGACAATTTATGTAGTAGTTGGTGAGTGTCGGTGGGCTTAAAAAAGACTTTAGTATCCAAAAAACCCGTTTTTGTAAAATTGATCCCTTTAAACACAGTGGTATCTAGGAAATCAATGGATGTTTCCTTTACTGTCGCTTTTAGCTTAATCGAGGGGTGGAAATTATTTAAAATTTCGAAAAATCTATCAAATTCTTCCCTGGAAAAAGTCCAAATGAGAAAGATGTCGTCTAGGAATCGAAAGTAAACCAAAGGAAGAAACTGACACTGTTTAAAAACTTCTTTTTCCCAGTGGGCCATAAAGATGTTAGCATAACTAGGGGCGAATTTCTTGCCCATAGCTGTCCCTGAAGTTTGTAAATACCAACCACCATTGAACTCAAAATCGTTATTTTCTAAGCCAAGTTTTAGCAACTGCAAAACTTCAAGATCTGGTCTCTTCGGGTCAGGGTTATTCGAAAGGCAATTCCTCACTGCCTTCAAGCCGTCCCTGTTGTCAATATTTGTATACATGCTTTCCACGTCTAGAGTGACGAGGAAGCTATCATTTGGAATTTTGATGCTTCTAATTTTATCTAAGAAATCATTCGTATCCCTGAGATACGACGAATGTTTCGTCGCTAAGGGAGCTAAGAACCAATCCACATATTCCGAAATTTTATACGACTCGCTCCCTACGTCCGATACTATCGGTCTTCCAGGCGGGATTTCAAAGGGCACCCACCATAGTTCCGGATCTTTATGTATTTTGGGTAAAGTGTAAATATGCCTGGGTCTAGGATTAACAGGCGGTGTTAAGTACACCGCTTGTTTTTTGCTAATAAATTTATTTTGTACCAATCGATTAACAATTTCCGTGATAGTTTTACTAGTCTCAGGGAAGATTGGATTATCTATCTTTCTGTAATGTTTTTGGTTTGACAATTGTTGTTCAATCTCCCGTATGTAGTTGTCCTTATAAGGGTTAGGGTTAGGGTTAGGGTTGGGTTAGGGTTAGGGTTAGGGTTAGGGTTAGGTTAGGGTTAGGGTTAGGTTAGGGTTTGGGTTAGGGTTAGGGTTAGGGTTAGGGTTAGGGTTAGGGTTTAGGGTTAGGGTTAGGGTTAGGGTTAGGGTTAGGGTTAGGCAAAACAGAATATAAGGTAGGAATTATTAAAATTCCTACGAGCGTTGGCCTAGGGAGAATTATTTGCGTTCCTTATTTTATTAGGGTTAGGGTTAGGGTTAGGGTTAGGGTTAGGGTTAGGGTTAGGGTTAAGGGTTAGGGTTAGGGTTAGGGTTAGGGTTAGTTAGGGTTAGGGTTAGGTTAGGGTTAGGGTTAGGGTTAGGGTTAGGGTTAGGGTTAGGGTTAGGGTTAGGGTTAGGGTTAGGGTTAGGGTTAGGGTTTAGGGTTAGGGTTAGGGTTAGGGTTAGGGTTAGGGTTAGGGTTTAGGGTTAGGGTTAGGGTTAGGGTTAGGGTTAGGGTTAGGGTTAGGGTTAGGGTTAGGGTTAGGGTTAGGGTTTAGGGTTAGGGTTAGGGTTAGGGTTAGGGTTAGGGTTAGGGTTAGGGTTAGGGTTAGGGTTAGGGTTAGGGTTTAGGGTTAGGGTTAGGGTTAGGGTTAGGTTTAGAGTTAGGATTAGGGTTAGGGGACCCTAATAAGCTCTGGCCTAGGGAGAATTACTTTCGCTCTTTAACTTACTTCTGACAATGAAGTCACTTAAATTTTTATTTCTGCAATAAGCTGTAATGAATTTATGAGAAAATATGGCTGGGAATATCTGCTGAATTTCGAGATACCCTTGTTTCATTAGTTTGGCAACTTGTGTTGCTTTTGTGTTATATGTAATGACAAACGGGATTAGTTTTTCAAACTCTTCATGTAAATTTAGGCCCCCGGGCATTAATGATTTAAGTTTTTGGGTTACATTACTGTTCTCTTTTCGTTAGTTTGTCTTTATCCGCTACATATTCAATTGGCGTGATACAACAATCGTTAGGTTTAGAGTTAGGATTAGGGTTAGGGGACCCTAATAAGCTCTGGCCTAGGGAGAATTACTTTCGCTCTTTAACTTACTTCTGACAATGAAGTCACTTAAATTTTTATTTCTGCAATAAGCTGTAATGAATTTATGAGAAAATATGGCTGGGAATATCTGCTGAATTTCGAGATACCCTTGTTTCATTAGTTTGGCAACTTGTGTTGCTTTTGTGTTATATGTAATGACAAACGGGATTAGTTTTTCAAACTCTTCATGTAAATTTAGGCCCCCGGGCATTAATGATTTAAGTTTTTGTATCCAATACTGTTCTCTTTTCGTTAGTTTGTCTTTATCCGCTACATATTCAATTGGCGTGATACAACAATCGTTAATCGAATGGTCTGAGGTATTAAAATGGTTAGGAACGGTTTTATTTGCCTTGTGTCTGATATCAAATCTGTGTCTAGTGAATCTATCTCTTAATGTAAGACTGGTCTGTCCCACATATTGTATTCCACATTTCTTACATGTGATGAGGTATATGACGTTTTTAGAATCGCATGAAAGATTTTGCTTAATATAAAAGGTTTGATTAGTCTGCTGACTTTTGAAAATGTGTGTTTCCTGTAAAAATGGGCAAGTGCTGCAGCGACTGCTATTACATGGTTTTGCTTTAGCTACTCCGTGTAGTTTGGTATCAAAATTTTCTATTGCATTGTTCTTAATTTGTCTGAGAAAGTGCTTGGAATACCCTCGTGTTCTTAAAACTCTAAACAGTGTGTTTGTAGCCCTCTGAAAATCTACCTTCCTAGAACAAATTCTGTCAAATCTAATAATTTGTGATTTTAGGATCCCCTTAAAGGTGTGCTTAGGGTGAAAAGAAGATTTATGGAGTAACTGATGTGTGTCTGTGGACTTAAAGAATACCTTTGTATCTAAAATACCGGTATTTCCAAACATGGGTCCTTTAAAAACGGTTGTATCCAGAAAATCGACAGAAGTGTCGCTGACGATAGCTTTAAGTTTTACGGAAGGATGGAAATTATTTAAAGTTTGGATAAATTGATCAAACTCGTCCTTGGAATAAGTCCAAATCAGAAAAATATCATCCAGAAACCTTAAATATACTGCGGGAAGAAGTTGACAACTATTGAATGCGGCTTTTTCCCACTCTGCCATAAAAATATTTGCATAACTTGGGGCGAATTTCTTTCCCATAGCTGTTCCTGAAATTTGTAGATACCAATTGCCATTAAATTCAAAATCATTGTTTTCTAAACACAGTTTCAATAGTTCCAAAATTTCTAAATCTGGTCTACTTGGGTTTGGATTCGCCTTGAAACTGTTAAACACCGCCTTCAATCCATCCTTAATATCAATATTTGTGTACATACTTTCAACATCCAAAGTGGCAAGAAAGCTGTTTGAAGGTAATTTGATATCTCTAATTTTTTCTAAAAAGTCCGTAGTATCTCTGAGATATGATGAGTGTTTAGCTGCCAATGGTGCTAAGAATGAGTCTATATATTCCGAAATGCGATATGATTCACTCCCCACATCAGATATTATTGGTCTTCCTGGTGGAATTTGAAACGGAATAGACCAGGATTCGGGGCTTTTGTGAATTTTTGGTAAAGTATAAATATGCCTTGGCCTCGGGTTCTCGGCTGGTGTTAAGTACTGCACCTGTTTTTTACTGATCTTTTTGTTGTTTACCAGCCGATGTATGATGTTAGTTATTTGTTTACCTGTAGTATGATAAATAGGTTGATCTAATTTCCTGTAATGCTTAGAATTAGCAAGTTGTCGATCTATTTCCCAAATATAATCCTTTTTATCTAAGATAACCGTTGCTGAACCTTTGTCCGCCTTTTTAATAACAATGTCAGAGTCATTGCGAAGTGTTTGTAAAGCTGCAAACTCGTTAGTCGGAAGATTAGGTGTTTCTCTTCTCATTTGCATCTTAGAAACCCTTTTAAAGATACGGTCGGTTATCTCTCGAATTGATGGTGTAAGGGTTGAAGGCGGTGGGCACCAATTGCTTTTATCTGTGAAAGGCGTCTTAATCATAGTTTTCTTTGAATGAAAGAATTTATTGATCATTAATTTTCTAGTGAATTCTTTAATTGGTTTCGTAATTTCGCAGTGATCAATATATTTTGGTGCTGGAATGAATTTCAAACCCTTTTCTAAAAGTGATTTCTCCGAAATAGAAAGTCTCCTAGAGCTTAGGTTCACGACACTGCTACCTAATTGTGTTTCATTGTCCTGGCTGTGCCCTTCTGGACTGGACAAAAAACCGACTTGTACACCCTGAGTTGATGTACCCATTTATTGACGATGCTGTTGGCTGTTCTGGGGCACCAATGAATCCCGTCTGACTCAAAAAAGCAACCACCCCTGATGTTGCTATCTAGGTGGCTTACTCCTTGCACCGTGATTTTAGTCAAATGTTCGTTGAGTTTCCTGATGTTGAACGCTTCTCGTGGTCTTATTTCATCCATGGTGTTGGAAACTGGGGTTTGTGCCAGGAATATTTCCGAGTCTGGGAATGTTGCTTTAGCGATCTGTGCTAAATTCGTCATGCTTTGCGCCACTCCGGTGTTGTTGTTGTTATCCCTGTCATTAATCCCTACGTGAATAATTATTTCCTTTGGTTTGTCTTGGTGTTGGTAATTCCTAAACATGGCTTGAAAATGACATATTCTTGCTCCCGGATACGACTCAATTTGTAGGTGTTTGTTGCCAGTTTCATTCCTAATTCGGGATACGTTTGAGTCTCCAATTATCACTGTTGAATGGGTAAATCTCGGTAATTTCCATTCCGCTTTGTTGCCACGGTGTCGTGTAAATCGTGTTACCTTCGGTGGTGATAGTGTAACGGCAGCATACGTCTGCACAGGGTAGCATGGTGACATCGAGCGTGAGCTGCTGGGAGATGGTGAGCGGCTAGGGGACCGTGATCGTCGGCCTGGTGTCCTATTCGGCTTTGGAGAAGGAGTCCTTGGTGTTATTAGACCACTTAGAGCGTCCCCCAATGGTTTGACAAGACCTGATGTTGTTGGTGTTGTGTCCTTCGGCGCGTTCAGTGGTGTTGTTGAGAAGGTGCTTGTCAATGTTGGCTTCGTAGGGTTCGAACTTGGTACTCGATGTTGTTGCTTTTCAGAGTTAACGATCTGTGCGTTTGGTCTTGGATTCGATGTTAGTTGGTTTTCGGGTTTTCGGTTCGGTGGTGTATCTAAAACCTGTAGTGGTAGGAACCTGTTATTTAGTTTAATCGGATTATCCAATGGTTTTTGCGGGCTTAATTTTCGCTGATGGCTCCTCGGGTTCTTCGGGATCCATTGATTAACGTCCCATGCACTGCTGACCCCTTTATTGTTGACAGTTTTGTTAGTTGTTTGTGGGTCCCTAGTGGAGTCAGTTTGTTGTCTAGGTGGAGCTGTTGTGAAAGACTTGACAATCCGTTGGTATTCCTGTATTGTATCGAGGCTCAATTTATTCCGGAAGTTCCGTTTAGCCCAGTCTAGTGCCTGGTTAGATAGGTTCTTTATGGTAAAGTCTTGAAATCGAAAGCCGACTATCATGCCCATCAATTCGGAGATCCTGGTTTTGTAATGGTTTGTTAACGTCTCAGCGACCTTTGTAGCCCACATCCTATTTAAACGTTCTAATTCCTGTGTTAGTCCTGTTGTTGGTTGGGCTGGCTTTAAGAATTTATCTAAAAGTTTAATTTGCTGCTTAAAACCCTTTGTTGCTCCTAGTCCGTTTGCCTGGTCCTTCATAATATTCAAGTGGTGGATTGCCTGCAAAATCTGATAAAAAAGTCGTATCCAACGGTTGTTGGGGTTAGGATCCCGTCGGCGTGTTTGTCCCATCTTGAAATTGCGATTTCTAACCGGCATCCTGTTAAAAGTTGTGGTGGTGATGGTGTGGTAGTGAACTAGATATTTAATAGTAATATTGTTTACAATCTGCAATAAGTGATTTAGAAACGCCTGAAAAGAAAATATGGTAACCTGTATTTATCTTCTAAGTCCGATGCTGCAAATATAATGATATTTATGCTACCAAAAAAATAGGGTTGTTGGTGGGGGAATTACTAAATTTAAGTAGTAAATCGTGCCCACAATCTGAAATCAACGATAAGAAATGCAATGCCTGAAAATAAAACAAGATAATACCATGTCAACAACAACAACAACAACAACAACAACAACAATAGAATGCAACACAACTATGTACTTATCTCCCAGTGAGACGCTGCAACTATGATGATAATTCTGCTTCTGTTCAATGAATGTCCCTAAAAAAAGCTGTGGTGAGTGGGTGGGTGAGGGTGAGCTGAATCCAATGGTAAACACAGTCCACAACCCGCAGCCTCTCCAATGAATGTCCCTAAAATAAAGCTGTGGTGAGTGGGTGGGTGAGCTGAATCCAATGGTAAACACAGTCCACAACCCGTAACACGATTAATAATTGCCTGAAAGGAACATAAAATAGTACAGTATCGGTATTAACAGATAACAAGAATATAACTATGCACTTATTTCCAAGTTAAATGCAATCACTGTGAATAAATCTAGTACTCAATCTGAAATATGCGACTAAAACCAAAATGCACTAATTTAAGACAATTGAATATAAACAAATGAAATACAATACAACTCTACACAAAATGCACTAAATTAATCAAAGACCATTGAATATAAACAAATGAAATACAATACAACTCTACACTTATCTCTAATAAAGATGTAGAAAATATGATGATAATTATGCTACTCTCCAATTAATGTCACAAGATCTTTCGGCTAGTGCCTTCTTCAGGTGACCATAAGTCTGAGGGTCTATGTGTGGTGTTTGGATAGTTATACACATTATTTTGTACAATTTCATTGGGCGTTTGATAAAATCGGGTTATAGAGGTGAACGTTTCTGCTCGGTTTTACGGTATTTGTCTCATTCATCGATAGTGCAATGCGCGTGAATGAGCCCCAGGCAGTTAGTTACATTGTAACAAATCCCCAGATGCTAGCCCTTGTAATGATAGTTTACAACTAGCAATAAATGGCTCAAAAATATCTGAACAGAAAATCAGATATTATAGTATCAACATTAGTCAATGAATTATAATCTACTCTATACTTATCAATCCATCAGATGCAGTACAAAAGATATTTCTAATACCAAAAAAAATGTATTTGGGGTGGGTGTGACCTAAATTGTAGTAGTACAACCAGCCCACACTCTGCAATAAACGATTAAAAAATACAATGCCTGAAAATACTAAATATAAATATTTAACCAACAATATATTTAATACCTACTGAATTGAAATATAATTGTAATAGCCTTTGACCATAGTTTGTACAATATCATAGTGAGTTTTGATAAAATCGGCTTATGGAGGTGAACGTTCCAGATCGGTTGTACGGTAATTATGTCATTCCTCCATCGTGCCACTCGCGTTAATAAGTCCCAGGCAGTTAGTTTCATTGTACAAAGTTCCCTAGAAGCTAATAACTATAGTTTACTACTTTCAGTACATAACTAAAAATGTCTGAATATAAAATCAATCAGATAATACAGTATCGGTATTTAACGAATTAAAAACAATATAACCTGTACTTATCCTTAAATCAGATGCATTAAATATAATAATATGTCTGCTAGTACAATTCAAGGGGTGGGTGAATATTATAACTGCTACGAAAAATAACGGGGTGGGTGTGACTAAAATTTATGCTACTAAAAATAAGGGGGTTGGTGTGACTAACATTTTGTACTTATACTTAGATGCATTAAATATGATAATATGTCTGCTAGTACAAATAAGGGGGTGGGTGTGATTTAAATTTTAGTACATATCCTTAGATGCAATAAATAAAATATCTGCCACTGAAGAGAAGGGGGTGGGTGTAAC